>JAJJMC010006896.1:577849-874916 GCA_023531435.1 Papaver californicum
GCAAATCATCCACACAATCATCCACAAGGTCATCTATATATTCTTTCTGGAACAGAGAGTCACTAAAAAACTGATCATCATCAGCAAATAATATCTGGCATTCCACAACTCTCAATCTTTGTTCCAAACTAAGCGGTTTATGTTTATAATACTTCTCATATATCATTTGAGATGAATCTTCACTTACCATATGTGAAGCAAGAACTTCTTATGCCATGACACATATATATATTCCCTAAGTGTCATCTTAGATGACGTCTCCTGAGAAGAAGTCATCATCCTTAGAAAAGGTTCCTGAAATAAAATTCTAAAACACAAACAAGTCAAATAGAAATTAAAATCCTAAAATAAAAATAAAAATATATACAAAAATAAAATAAAAAATAAATAAAATAAAAACTTAAACTACGATTAGAAAATCAAAAATACTAATTATAATATTCCACAACCGCTCCCCGGCAGCGGCGCCAAAATTTGATAGGATTTTAGAATACCTATTTATAATAACCGCAATCGCACAACGTCTATAATGTAGACAACGACAAGTATGGGTCGAACCCATAGGGAGCGGGAAAATACTGCAATCAATATTCCTAATCGACTAACCAGAAACAATATTTTTAGATTTTTAGAAATGGGAATAAAACAAATAGATTGAACTAAACTAACAAAGTAAATCAAAGGGGAGAGACGGTAACCAGAGTTTTTAGTATCCACCACTATTTATATTCAATTACTGAAATAAAACATAACTCCTGAATATTTGTCTATTGTTCATTCTATCGATATCACCTATTATATATGTTAGAGTCGCAAATATCACTGGGACACCCTAAGCATGACACATCAAAAGTTCTAAGTCTCAGCATACACCATCAAATTGCTTTAGCGAGAAAGTTATACGAAACTAAATATAGGTTCACAAATAATACTTGCAATTCTAAGCATACCCCATCAAAGGATTTCACCCAAGCATGGAATATCAAATAATAATACAAATATGTTTATGATCCTAACAACTATATGCAAAGGTTACTGTATTGTACATAACCGGTGGAGCAACAACTCATATTATCATTAAATCAATAAATGGTATTCAAGAACTAATCATATTCAAATCATAATAGTCTGTACCAAATAATTCAATTTAATTGGTCTAATACTTTAAGTGGTTTCAACATAAAACCCTAATCATGAAATCAATGAGACATGATTATGGGTTTCTCAAAACGCATTAAAATAACTAAGGAAAGTATAGAAGATAAAGATTATACCGAAATTGAGCGGGTATTCTCTGTTCTCTCTTTCTCTCGAACCCAGAAGAACTCAGCCACACCTCTCTCTTTAATTTCTCGTCTCATAATTTTTTCCTCCGTCAGACCCCTTGTCTCTCTCCAGTGTCCGCCTCCACCGAAACCAAAAAGATAATCTAACCCAAAAGACAATCCCCCTCTCTGGTAGACCTTCTCTTCCTTTTTATACCTTCACCAATCATGTGCACCACCTCCAACTAGTGATGTGCCGTACTTCTCTAGATACGTCTTTATTTGATGTGAATAAACCAAAAACAAATCATAACCGGTCCCACCTTCTCTGATTGTCCCCACCTACTTTTTTCTCTCTATCTTTTCTAACCGAGAAGCCTTCACTTGTTTTTCCCTCCCTTACCCGATTTCCACTTCTAAAAGAAGTAAGAAGTTTGACGCAATATCATACTTTATCTTCCAACCACAGACGTCCACTCTGCACCTCTCTCTTCTTTTACTTTCTTTTCTTTAATCTCTTCTATCAACAGACCACTAGCCCAGAACGAACTAGCCTTCTTTCTGCAGCCGAAACAACTAGTTTATTCCTTCTTCCATACTAAAAGAAGTAAGAGTGCATCCCTTCATTTATTATTCACGTCCATCCATTCGATGTAATTTTATTTTTTTAACCATATTTAACCGTAACTTCGGGTTTTATGTAAGCTACCTATAAAAGTATAAAAATAATAAAATTAATACAAATCAAACACTAACAAATATAAATTAGGTGATAAAAATATAAAAATTATATGCTTATCAGGTAGCTTTGCACAATTTTAGTGACACATACAAAATAATCCGTTCCAAACACCAAAAATTCATTAAACAAAAGATTATGCTTAAGTCTTACTCTACTCATCCTGACAGAATATCTTCAATAATGAGAGATGGAGCTTTGTAAGCAGGATCAACCCTGAAAATCATATTCAATTGGTTCTAGTTTAATCCCACTCATACTTTATAGAAAAGAATGTATATCTTTGCTTTTAGCTAATTCGAATGTGTACTGTGGCCAGATGTGAATGGGCGATACAAAACAATAAGGAAACAACTGAGACAGGGAGAGAGATTACCGAGCCTTCCTTTATCAACTGTAGATCCATTTCCTTATACGTGTGATGAGCATTGTAAAATACAGACCGTGGTCAATTCCTTTCCTCAACAGCACCAGAAAACAGACGTTAATAAAACGATTGGCAGAAACTGTCGCAGACTGAACATCTAACATACATAAGGTTTGTTTCTTCGTTCGGCCCTGCCACCATGGTAGCGGTCCTCTAGTGTTTATAAGAATTTATGCTTTTATTATTTTTGGGCAAGAGTCCTCTTTTATATGTTATTTGGGTTTTCATCGATTTTGTGTTGATTTTATGTGATTTTGAATTCTGGATTTTGTTGGTTTCATTTGTAGGTTGAAATGGGTTCACCACCAAAGGAATTCAATATAAAGATCGGTACATGAAGTGATATATTATGGGTTTATTGCAATTTATGCTGTGGTTGTCCAAAAAGTAGTGCATTTGGAGTAAGATTTTTTCTAATGTCCTTTGTCATGCCAAGTTAATCTTGGGAATCAGATTTCTTGGTGAGTAACATTTACTAAACATGTCTATTTGTATTTATATTCTTTTGATTGATGTGGACTAATGTAGTAAAATGGTGAATTTTTTTGTTGTAGTGAGAATAGTATCACCAGCTAAGCAACAGACAATTAAATGCTCAACATCCGGGGATGAGATTGTTGATCAATATAGACGAACTGAAGTGGTTCTAACGCCACCACTAATTTCCCCTGTATTCGACTTGGTAAGTTTAGGCTTGTTAAATTTACATAAAAGATTGTCTAGCTCTTTTTAGTCTAGTTTATATAGAATATAGATTGGACACTCACTTTGAAATGGTCACCCACTAATGTGTTCATATGAATACTCACTTACAATTACTGAATTTCTTTCTATTACTTCTCAGGTCCACAAGGATACCGCCTATACTAATAGAGAGATAGAAAAAAGACAACCACGATAGCTTCGTGGACCCAGCTAGGGTTGTACATGGTAACGGGTTTCCACGGAAACCCAGCAAAACCGAACTGAATAGGGTAAAACCGAACCGAACCGTTTGTTAATGGAACGGTTATGGAAAAAAAGTGTGAAAACCGGTAGTTACAGTTTCGGTTTTGGTTTAGCCAAAAACCGAACTGTTATGTCATGGAAAACCGACTATTTAGAACCATTGATCTATATTTTGATAGATATAATCTAAACCCTTCATTACCCTGATATATAAGGGCATACCCTAAATTCTAAACCTAATCCTCTTTCATTTTTCAGCAGCCAACTTCTTCCGCCTCAGCCTCCATTTCTTCCTCGCTGAGCTAGTCCCATTTTTTTTTTTGAAGAGGTTCAGATTTCTCTTGCAAAACACCATCACCAAGAACCAATTAGTGAATCAGCAATCACTAATCAGGTATGATGTACCACAGCTATTCACTTTTTTTTCTTTTTACAACCATAAAGATATGTGATCAGACAAATAGTCCTCGATATTTTGCTGTAGATATGAATATTTAAGATCAAACCCATGATTATATCATCAAGTTTATATCTATATTTAATCTGATTTTGTCATCTAATCCATAGTTTTCTTGATCTGTTTAATTTGATTTTTCCTTTATGGAATGTTGATGATCAGGTGACTGTTGCATATAACAATGATACTAGTCCTAACAAGTTGAATTTGGGTGTTGGTGCTTATAGAACTGAGGTTCTGATGATTCAAGCTCTGAGGATGTGAGTTTTTTTTTTTATCATGTCTAATATATAATTTCACTGAGCTATATTGGTTCTTAAACTTGTTCAAGTTTGAGGAGTTGTTCACGTTTCTTTTGTTTATACTACATTTATTGATTATGCCATGTTTGTGCAACTGTACAGTATTGTGATTAAAATTCTAACTTGCACCACCAGTTTGTCTCACTTGTGTTTCTTTCCATTGTAGGAACCTCCTGCTAAGGCACCCCAAGCAAAGAAAGCCCATGTACCTGCAGCCAAAAAGAAAGAAGAGTCTAGTGATGATAGCTCTGATGAGAGTGAATCTGATGATGAGGTTTGTTGTGTTTGATTTTTCATATTGGTTTTATTGGGTTGGTTAATGTATTGATAAAAAAATCCAGATGTAACTGCTAGTTGCTAAGAAAGCTGCTGTTCCTACACCAGCAGCAAAGAAACAAGAATCCAGTGATGACAATTTAAATGATTCTTTAGATGAAGAGGTAAAAATAGCCACTGCATGTTTTATACTGTGTATATTTAGTTATGTGCTGCTTATGATTTTTATTTGCTTAAGAAGATTTTTTTTTGCTGTGGTTGTGGTCCAACTTCTGGTTTGACAATGTAGATATTCATTCAATTATGCGGGAATACTTTTAGTAACATGCACCGAGTAGGGATGGATTATATGGCTTATGTTTTTTGTTCCTTAAAACCTATGTGATGAACTGTTAAGTTAGAGGTTTCAAATTGGCTTCTTGACATAATGCCTTTTCAAGTTTGCCCGAACTTTTAATGTCTATCATCATTTCTGTCTCTTGTGTCCCATAATATCTTACTGAATTCTATTCCACTGCTTGTTCCTTCAGGAAGCTAAACCTGATGCCAAGCCTGCTGCAAAACCTGCTTCCAAGAAGGAAAGTAGCTCTGATGATAGCTCTGATGAGAGTTCTGATGAAGTACCTGCCAAACCTGCTGTTGTGAAAAAGGTATATATTGAATAAAGATGTAATAATCAATTTACAAAATTATTTTAATATTAGGCTTGATGTTTATTTATTCATACTAATTCTATTACTAGGCACCTGCTGCCAAAGAAAACAGTTCTGAATCTGATGACTCTAGCGATTATAGTGAAGATGAAAAGCCTGCAAAGACCCCTAAGAAAGAGGTAAAATCATATTTGTGATTCCCTTACCTGATTTGTAAGTTTAGAGTGTTAAAGCACATTGGATTACATTTTGGACATGCTCTGGTTGATTACTTGGTTAATTTGTAGGCCAGCAAAGACTCTGATGAAGAAATGGAAGAGGCTGATGCAACACCTGCCAAAACAAGTAATCATTTTTCCTTACCTGTGGAAATTATAATTTTCTAACCCATTTTGCAATTGGAACTCATTTGGATGTTTTTTTATTGTAGCCTAAGACCCCTGCAACTCCTTAATCCCAAAACTCCGGAGGAGGATCGAAAAAGCTTTTTGCTGGGAATCTATCATTTTTTATCGATAAACCTAATGTGTGAGTATATTGTTAATGGGAAATTTCAGTCTTTCTGACCTTTGACAAATATTATTGTCTCAACTCTCTCCTATCTTGGTGTAGAATTGAGTTCTTTAAACAAGCTGGGCAGATTGTTGATGTGCGTTTCTCCTCAGACGAGGACGGAAGGTTCAAAGGATTCGGTCATGTTGAGTTTGAAACAGAAGAAGGTGCAAAGAAGGTAGCCTTCCCAGCTTATGCTCTCTAGGACTTGTTGAAAACCTTTTTTTTCTTTGAATCATTCCAATGAACTATTTACTCTCTTCAGGCAGTTAAGTTGAATGGTCAGAACTTGTTGGGACGTCCTGTCAAACTTGATTTTGCTCGTGAAACTCTCATTTGCAAACCTATCAGTGACAATGGGAGTGCTCCTGATAACATTCCTGTTACTGATTCTCATAGTGGCAAACCTAATCAGTGGTGAAGCTCTTCGCAGCACACGGGTTACAGATTCTATTTCAGCAACTTTTAAGGCAAAAAGTAATCTTGATGCCGTCAATGTTGGACCTCCTGACAGTAAAGTAATCTTGATGCCGTCAATGTTGGACCTCCTGACAGTGCAACGACTGATTCTTTTTTGGAAATGTTAAATGCCAAATCTGATCATCAGGACGTGAAGAATGAATTTAAATGTTTGAATTACTTAAATGTATGTTGGAATTTAATGAGAATGAATTTATTTTATTTAATTATTTTATTTTTTTTAAATTTTGCATTGTCAGTTTCACGAAACTGACACAATCAACCGGTTAACCGAAACCGACTGAAAAAAACCGAATCCGAGAGAAAACCGAGTAAAAGCTAACCGACGGTAAATGGAACGGTTATGGAAAAATAAATAGAAAACCGACTATGTCGGTTTCGGTTTTGGTTTGACACAAAACCGAACCGAAACCAGCCATGAACAGCCCTAGACCCAGCTGTTTCAAGATTGGAAGTTGATCCAGCGGCCACAAACTTAGACCCCGTAGAATACCCGTCATATCTAACATTGGTGCACGACCGCATACAGATCTCGGTACAATTAAGAGCATATTAACTCGTTAGGTGAGGCCTCTCTCTTTGTGTTGTATGAGTCACTGACTTGGTTACTGGTTGTTGTTAACTTGAAATTGCAGGTTACTTCCACAATTCAGTGGGAAATGATAGTAAAAACCCTTCTAGACGAAATGGACAAGAAGAGCAATGAACTGAGCCTTGCAAAGTTTTACCGTTGCAAAACTAACATTTGGCTTCATTCAAGCTCATTTCTAATTTGATCCACAATAACAAAAATAAGTTATTTCTTAAATTATAAAGTCTAACAATTCCTGCAAGTTTGTCCAATTTGGTGCAGGTCAGGAATGTCACTGTGGTGCTTTAGATTGCAGACAGAAACTAGAGGCAAAACCTATTCAGTTGAACTACATAATGGAACATAAATTTACACCTCTGTTACACCAGATTCAAAGTCACACAATTCATGTTTCTGTAAGGTGTACATTAGCAAATGTAACTGTCTTAGGCTCAGTTTAGCATAACCAGCTATAACAGCATTCAATGAGCTGTTAATAAAGTTTGTCAAGCTATGCAAGCACCAACAACTACTGATTTAATAGCAGCAAAGAGAATATTGAGATATCTCAAAAGAACAACAACTCATGGATTGTTTTACTCAAAAGGAAAATTGAATATCACTGGATATAGTGATGCAGATTGGGCAGGTGACAAGTCAACAAGAAGAAGTACACGAGGCTATCTAATTTGCATTGGAGACAACCCTGTTTCTTGGTCTAGCAAAAGACAAAACACAGTCTCCAGATCCTCTACAGAAGCTGAGTACAGGAGTGTAGCAAATACTGCTTCTGAAATCTGCTGGATATTGAAACTACTACAGGAAATGCATATACTAATCACAACACCACCAACTATCAAATGTGATAACATTAGTGCAATTTCTTATACCAGTAATCCAGTTCTACATACCAGAATGAAACATCTAGCAGTGGACTACAACTTTGTCAAAGAGCTCATCCAAACAAAAACATTACTCATTTCATACATTTCAACTGAAGATCAAGCTGCGGATATACTCACTAAAGGATTCTCAGGACCCAAATTTACAAGACTGTGTGCCAAACTAAAGGTCCAATCAAAGCCTGGCCATTTTAGTTTGAGAGGGAGTAATGGAACATAAATTTACACCTCTGTTACACCAGATTCAAAGTCACACAATTCATGTTTCTGTTAGGTGTACATTAGCAAATGTAACTGTCTTAGGCTCAGTTTAGCATAACCAGCTATAACAGCATTCAATGAGCTGTTGTGTACATTAGCTAGTTATTGGAATAGCCTATAAAAGGCTGAGTACACAGACTGTGCCTGTGTTGTTTGTGTCATCTGTTTTCTTGTAAAAATCATCTTCAATAAACCTTCACTGTTTTGGAAACCTGTAATGCTTGAGTGAAGATTATCTTCAACCTAAAATCTATCACTACAATCTAGCAGGAGTTTTTCGTTCCAGTAAATGAGATATTAAGAAGTTTACTGTCATGTTAGCAAGTTGGAAATGAGATACTATTACCCTAGGTTTTTGCTAAGAAAATTTGGGTTGAGTATCCGGAAAAGATGTTGTGGTTGTGTTAGTCACTTCGACGAATCTGCAAGAAATGAAGAGAGTCAGTGGTCAGCCTCGATGCGCGCCTTAACTCTTCAGAACCAAAGGTACACATATATAGAACTATTCCTTTTTTAATTGTTTCTGTAGGTATTGCTGCCTACCGCATTCCGTATTCTTTGAAACCCACACCATTGTTTATCCAGCGGAAACAATGTGAAGATAACATTACATTAAGAAGTGACGAGATAAGATTACTATTAGATGCATGTATCAAAATCGATACCCACACCATTGTTTAATCGTCTTCCCTGCTTGATGCCATTTTATATTAAGAAGTTTACTGTCATGTTAGCAAGTTGGAAATGAGATATTGTTATCCATGAAAGTGCTCGAGTGATGGTTGCTGGTAGCTGGTAATTGATGGAGTGATTTATGAGAGACAGGATGTGATGATCGAGAGTGGCAGAGAAGAAACCTATGATGGTGATTGAATGGAAGAGAATCTCGAACTGAGATGGAAATGGAGGCGATGTGGCAGTGAATGTTGCTGCTAGTGACGAGAAGAGAAATGGGTCAGAGATGATTGATGGTGGTAACTGTGAATGATGAATATGAAGTTTCGCTGGTAGTTATTAGGAGATTTAGTGACGCAGTGATGATCATGAGCTTACTGCTGGTTTTGAGAAAGGTGGAGTTTCTCGGTGAAACAAGTCGTGAGATAATGGCAGTGAGGATGATTGATAGGTTGAGTTCGATGGTATTAATGAGATTGGTAGTGGTCGAAGGAGGAATCAGTAAGAAGGAGTTTCTGCAATTCTATAGCGCTTGGTCGGAACTGAATGGGAAGTTGAGATGATGGCTCGAGAATAAAATAGAGAGTAGAGAAGTTGACGGACCTAACAACGACTGCAGTGGGAAGATTAAAACACGGATTAAAGATTAAAAGTAATTTTTAAACGTCAAATATGAATAGCAGCCGTGCGATTATAGATTAGGTTTAATCGACGAAATCCATTGTACATGAGTAAAAGTAATAGCCCGACCCCGACTAAAAATTATAATCAAGCGAAGTCCCAGGAGTTCATTTGGACTCAAGCGGTGGACTAGGATTTCGTTTAAAAACACGGGCGAGATGCTAATGATTCGCCTGTTGAAGCGAGAAGTTAATGCTTCGCCTGCTCACACGAGAAGCTAGACTACCGCTAACCTCCAAGCGCAACACTAGAGCTTCGCCTAGTGTGAGCGAGTACCTAGTATACCGTTTGCGTCCAAACGAAACTGCACAGCTTCGCCTGAGCCTGAGCGCTGTGATAGTATTTCGCCCTGTCCCAGGCGTTACTCCAGGTGCTCGCTTGCCTTATTTTTACCGTTAATATGTTACCGTTGATTTAGCCGTTGGCCTTGTATAACGGCTATATTTTTACACTATATATGGAATACTAAACTCATGTCATTTTACTCAACTCATTATTGTATTTGAAATTTCTAAAGTTCCTCACAATTTAATAAGTTTGCGAATCGATTAGGATTATGGCGCCAAATAAACCCCGAGGTCCAAATTTTTCTACATTTGAAGATGTTACGATGTGTACAATTCATTTGTCGATATCTCAAGATTCTAGCATTGGTACCGATCAATCTGAAGAAACATTATGGTCTCGTATATTACATCGGATGAAAGAAGCACTACCTTCGATGCCACCACGTAGTTGGACCTCCCTTCAGAAACGATTTCAAATTATAAGTAAAGATGCGGCACTTATGTTTGCAAAGGAGGCTGAAGTGGAAAGGGAACATCATACTGGATGCGCCCCCGAAAATAAGGTAACTACTCATTTAATTTTGTTGATTACATTAATCTTTCAGATTGTATATCCTTTACTAAATTGAATTGAAAAACTAGATTGCAGAAGTAAAGAGGCTTTTCAAGGAAGCTACTGGGAGAAGTTTTAAGCATGAAGATTGCTACACAATTATGTAAGATAATATTAAATATTCAAGACAGTCGACAGTTGTTTTCGATTCATCACAAGCTGAGTCTGATTACGACAATGTTGAGTACAACCTTGATTCACATGACTTAGATGGTTCCAGTGCCTATGAAGACCTAGGAGATATCCCTAACACAATAATCCGTCCAATGGGGAAAAAAGAGGCCAAACGACAGAAGACAAAAGGGAAAGAAAAATTTACTGAACAAACTGAAATGATGCAAAATATCTATAGAGAGCAACAAAACTTCAACGCCAAATATACAGCACAAATAGAACTGAAGAGGGCAGAGAGAGAAGATGAGGTGGCTGCATTACTAGCTGATTCAAATACAAAGTTTGCACAAAAACAAGCTGAATCAAATGCAAAGTTTGCAGCAAAACAAGCTAGGAAAGAAGCAGAAGAGGAGCTTCGTATAATGACGATGGATCTTTCCGGGATGGACGATGTATCAAGACAGTACATCGAATTTAGGAGGGAAAAATTTTTGAAAAAAAAATTAGTTTGAACTTTTATGATTTTATTTAGTTATTGTTAGTTTTTTTTTAATCAACAAATTGTTATGTTTTTAATGTCACCTCATTTAATTAAAAATTTAAATTACTTTTGTTTAAAATAATTAATTCAAATACTCAGACGAACTGAACAGAACGTTGTCAAATAACAAGACCTAAATAAATAAAGATAACAACACTCTCGCTAGAATCGCGGGTACGCTTACAAGAGATTTCTCCCCAAAACCTATATAGAGGTTTTACATAACTTCAGTCATCGCCAGCAGATGTCCATATGTGTTCGATCAAGTCATTTCGCAAACGAAGCCCGGTCTGTTTATTGGTCGTGTCCTAATCAACCAAAATATTCAAGTTCTTACTCTCTAAAATAGAATGAAGTATAGGGATAAGAACAAGTTCGTTCCCACAAGGAAGCAGCAATTATCACTAATTTCAGTCACGCAAACAAGTAAACAGGGGGATTTTGTTGTTGTTTTAATAAACTAAACTAAGCTAAAAGTAAATACGCAAGTAAATAGAGATGTGAAATAGGGAGAAAAAACATTGGTTAGAGATTTCATCGTCCTTTATCCAACATGTTATCAATCAAAGCATACTCAACATTCATGCATTAGTAATACCAAAAACCCTAAAGTAGCCAGTTATCTCGTCTACTTCGGCAAAACTCCTAATATCATCACAGAATGAGTACCTCCACCCTATGAATTCTTATGCACCAGATAACCTGAGTGAGTACCTCCACTCAAGTTCAACCCAATGATAGCTATGGTCTTTGTGAGTTGAGGTTAATCTAAATAACCCGACGCAGTTCGCTACTCGGATTCAACCTAGGTCAATCTTCTAAACATATTCGTATGACAACATCCCGTCGTTAACAAAAATGTTATACTACTTGTAACCGGAGTCCCTCGACAGAATCGACCCTCAGAACTCCAGTCTAGCAATAGATATCAATGCTTATTTATCTGATTCCGGACTCAAACAAATCAGCAATCAATCATATATCATTATACTTAGTAGAACATGAACGATATTAAAAACAACATGAAATCATGAGATATGCGCCATTCAATTAATAAACATGTCTTCAAACATCAGATTACATCCCTAACCAATATGAAAGGTTTAGCTCATCATGGATTTCTCAAAACCCATGAAAATAATTAAAAGATACAATTACTCAAACCCGGAAGGATTGCGATGAATGATTCTGGCTCCGAAGTGCAGCTGCGGAAGTAGCCAGCAGCCTCCAAAACGCCTGTAGCCTTTGTTTTACGCCTGTTCCTTCTTTTATTTGCCTTCCCCTGTATTGTATTTATTTTCACCGAGTATCCCCTTCAAAAACTCCTGGATACTTTGTGTTTTATATGTGCTCAAATCCGAAATTTAGTGTGTCTTGCCTTTGTGTTTCAATTCAGCCGAAGAACCTTGCGTTTTCCCTTGTTTCTCGGCTGCCAACTGTGTGTGTGAGCTTTGTTATAGTGAACCTGACCTCCAATTGTCCCTTGGGTCTCCAATATATGCTATATCTACCTTTCCAAAAAGCTTTCCACGAGAAAGGCCTGATTTATTTCAATAGAACTTGAGTTAGCACTTTCACAATCCTAATAGAACTAGGAAATGTGCTAAGTTTCCTTATTCCATCCCAACAAGATATATCAACTCCAAATCTTTTCCTAATCCCATATGACTTCCCCAAGCTAGCTACTACCCCACCAAGGCTAGCCACTAGCCCATCAAACCACTCTAGCACCTCCAACTCGTCACTTAGCACATTAGCACATACGGTTCAGCCAACTTAGCGCCTGGGCGCTAGCAGCACAAGCTAATTTACCACCATGTGGCTTTGCCCATAACTTCCTCATACGAGATCAGAATGACCTCGTTCTTTCGCCGTTGGCTTCGTAATTCAATTTCGTACACTGTGGAAGGTGAAAGGCCTAAATTCAGCAGAGTTTTACTGGCTCATCGGTAATTCTTCTCATACAGCTCCATTCTGCGGGTTTCTGAACTGTAACCTGAAAAGACAACTAAACTTCGAAAGTAATCAAAATACCTAATAATTCACTCAAATATAGCAAATAAAGATCAGGAAAAACTACTTTAAATGTAAGATTTATGCACCTATCATTTATCGAATACTGAACATCTGCGTTGGTCCTTTAACAATCTCGGCAGTTGAGAAGTGTTTTGCCTAGAAATATTTACTGGTGCACCGTGGCTGCGTTACTCATACTCATGCGGCCAATCACCGGGTATACGTTCATCCTCCAATATCATGTTATGTAGGATGATGACAGTTTTCATGATATATGCTAACACGTCTGGATTCCACAAACGTGCTGGTTGTTTGATGATTGCAAATTGATTTTGTAGCACACCGAAGCCCCGTTCCACATCTTTTCGACAACCTTCCTGCATAGCAGAAAATTTCTGTTTCTTTTGGGAATCTGGATGCTTAATCGTAGTCACAATAGTTGGTGTCACTGGGTATAATCCATCACCCAGATAATACCCCATATTGTATTGATTTCCGTTCACTGAGAAGTTAACTACAGGTGCTGTACCGTCGATTTGATTTTTAAATATATATGAACAGTTCAACACATTGATATCATTGTTAGAACCCGGCATACAAAAAAATGCATGCTAAAACCAAAGATCATACGACACCACTGCCTCCAGGATAATACTTTCGCTACCCTTGTACGCCGTATAAGCACCAGGTTCAGCCGGTGGGCATTTGTCCCATTTCCAGTACATGCAATCAACACTACCAAGCATCCCTGGAAATCCCCTTGTTTTGTTCTCGCCAAGAAGGAATTCAACATCATGCTCAGTTGGCGTGCGCAAATATTCATCCCCGTACAATTAGACTATAACCCTGCAAAACCTACGAGTTGCTTCCAAAACTGTGGATTCCCCAATACGTAAATACTCATCCGCACATCCGTAAGCTAACATTCGAATTGCTGCAGTAATTTTTTGGTGAGGGGTTAATCCAAAAACACCGCATGCATCCCTTTTTTGAACAAAATAACTATTTACTGCCACAACATCACCAAGAATACGGTTGAATAATTCTCGACGCATTCTAAATCTTCTACGGAATACATGTGCCGGAAACGTCGGGTTTTGGAAAAAGTAATCTCTCCATAGAATTTTGGCACCGACATCACGGTTTCTTTCTATATCTATACGGGTATGTGGACAGTTCATATTTGAAACAATTAACCCAGTATTGACGGCTAGGTTATTATAGTTTAATGCAAGTGAACTTTCGTCTGATGAGTAATAATTATTGATATTTGATGAGTAGTAACTATTGATATTGTTATCATCATCGCCTTCAGACGAAGAACAAGAAGATGACGAAGAAGAAGAAATATGAAGAGGAATAATAGAAGAGGAACCATAGTCGTAAATGTTATTTAGAGAGTTTGCCAAAAAATTTTGGTTGGTTGTTTTGTTGGAGAAAATGATATTTTTGGTTTTTATTATGGGAGTAGCCGGTGAGTTA
This sequence comes from Papaver californicum, assembly GCA_023531435.1. Classification (NCBI taxonomy): domain Eukaryota; kingdom Viridiplantae; phylum Streptophyta; class Magnoliopsida; order Ranunculales; family Papaveraceae; genus Papaver; species Papaver californicum. The sequence continues at coordinate 592,092 of JAJJMC010006896.1, forward strand.
ATTTATAGGAAGCTTCATATATGATTTCGAATATTGATAAGACAACACATCCAGAGCATTTCAATGCAAAAATGAACGTTAAACATTGTAAGAGATATTAATGGTAGGTTGGGAAGCAATAAAAGAAAAAATGGGCAGAATTTGGAGTATAGTTATGATGTGACAATACAAATATGATGTGACAAAACCAAATGTGTATTGTTTAATCAACCGACACTTCTTATCTCCCTCTATTTTCATCTATCATTATTACTGCCTTGTATTGTCTACTCAACCGACACTTCTTATCTCTCCCTGTTTCCATTTACAGGCTTTGTCTTGTCATCTCCATATTAAATTGTAATTTTTTCTGACTTGTATTGGCAACTCCACTGACACTTTTGAATATCTTAGCTTCACTTTTGAAATACAAAGAAAACATTGTAATTATTTCTTCCTTGTTTTGGTTACTTTTATAGTATTAATTCCCTACGACTATTATTACAAAAAAATTGCCGTTGGGGTTGGGTATTCCAAGCATGCCTTTAATAGTGTCTTAGATTAATTCATATAAACGACAAAGTTAAAAATAAATCAGAGTTTTGCTTTGACACTACAAAACAGAAAAAGTTTCAAAAGTAATTTGAAAAGACAATTCATATTTGAAAAAAAAAATCATCAATCGGAGTTGGATCTTGGTGGGATAAACGGAGGCAAAGATGGTATGACATTATGCATAAGAAATTCCCAAACTACCGATTAGAATATGGATTTCTTAATTTTTTTATAAATCATTTAATTGAATCGAAAATACATACATTAAAAAAGGAATACATTAAAAGAAATGAAATACAATAAATAAGTAGATTACACTTAAACACTTAAGTATACCTATTATGAAACCTTAAGCATTGGCTTGTAGGACGACGGGGACGACGTTCTTCACTTCCTGGGAGAATAATCAACATAAAAGGATTGTATTCTTCCATCACCCTTAGGATCTCGAAATGAGGTTTGTACATGAAATCTGAATGTTTCCATCTTTTCCATTCCTCCAGAGATCTGGCAACAACTTCATCATCAGTTTCATTCATAATTCTTCTTTCATTCACCTTAGCGGTTAAAGAAGAAAATTCTAGTACGTTCTATGTGATTTGCACATATCGACAGAAAAGACCTGCTCTGTTCCGGTTGTTGGGATTACCGGTTTCGTTACAAAAGTTACAATGTGTATGTTCTAACCATTGCATGCTCATTGAACCATTCATCTGACGTTCATGACCCCTTGCTGTAATGCAATACTATGTTTCGACATATGGATAAATCTTCTTCTAGGGTAAAATTCTCTGCATTAAGCCTAAAATTTCCGTAACCTGACATTACATAAAAACAAAAGATTAGAAAGTTTCTCCAAAATATAAAATATGTGGATTTGAAATGGGAATGATAGATATAAATTCATTTATTTATAGGTGTATCAGAATACAAATTGTAGCCGTTGATAAACGGTAACAATTCAGAACGGTAAGAAAACGGTAACAAAATTGAAAATCCTAACTTTTTAAATAATCTGAACATTTTGTACTTGGTCACCAATGTAAGGAATTGACAATACACGGTCACCATTTTAATGCAAAAATCAGCAGCACAAGGAAAAAATGTCAGAATTTCGAATATAGATATGAGAAAGTAATTGGAAATATTGTCGTTCAACTAACAATTCAAATATGATGTGACAATACCAAATGACATAAAAGAGAAAGTTAAAAAAAAAGAGTTTTTAATTTAACACTACAAAACAGAAATAGTTTCAATTATATATTGAAAAGACAATTCATATTTGAAAAAACTAATCTTCAATCGGAGTTGGATCTTGGTGGGATAAACGGCGGCAAAGATGGTCTGACATTATGCATATTTGATCCAGTTGTTGATGAAGATCCCTGATCCATTGTCATAGACATTGGTGGTGGCATATTCTGAGCATATGTAGCAAACCCAAGCGGTTGTTGTTGAAGAAAATGGGTAAGCTGGTTGTTCAACAAGGAATTCTCATTTCGGAGGTTGTTAATTTCAACGTCTTTGCACATCAAATACTCCATCCGATCCTTAGTTTCAGCTAAAGTAAAATCACGAAACTCTTGCGTAAAATTAGACAACTCTTGAACTAAATCATAAGCCGCGACCTGGGATGAAAAAAAAATAGATTAACTATTGAACTAAATTTATAATCTATATTCAAATTTACAAGGATTTGTTGAATACTTACGTGTGGTAGTTGTTGTGGGGGAGGAATGGGTACATGTTCACGACGACGTGGGATGTTATAGCCGTACGTTTCAACCTCCCAATCAACTTTCATGACATATTTGTAAGGGTTGGTAACATGTCGCCAATATTCATAATACACATCGTAGGAAACAACACGTACATATTCACTAGCATTGACCTGATATTTTACTGACATGTCCTCAATCTCGTCGTCGGTGAAGTTGGAAATGCTATTAGGGGGGTTTGCAGGAACACCCCACGTTGGGTTGTTCTGCCTCCAACAACGATCTCCAAGATACATGTTATGCTTTATCCCAGAAATGTACAATAAATAAATACCTATCAGATTACCAAAATAATATTAAAAAAAAATAACGCAATATGACAAAATTAATTAAAAACTCACGGTGTCTAGCCAAGTGAATGTAACCCTTTTCCCAGAGAGCTCTAAAGCTTTGCTTCCAATTTCTGGTGGCAGATAGTTAACTGCATTTAACCACGGTTGCCATGTTACAGAGTCAACGGACAACTGGTTCAATTCAGTCCTTGACCGAACAATGTCAATACCCTTCCTCCGGCTATACAACCACCTACGACATCTAGGCCATTCATTTTCACTTTCAGCCGAAGGGTTATTTGGACGACAAATGCCCAGATATTCGTACCCCCAAAACTACAGTATCAATATAACCATTGGAATAAACAACTTAACAGCAAAATTTTATTTAAAAGAATTATAAATAACAATAAATAATTTACCTCCAAAATTTGGAAGGGTCTGGACACTGACTTTTGACCCCTAGCAGCTGAGGCGAGACCTGAATACAATTTCGAAATTGCAGGAGCACCCCAATCGTACTGGTCAACTTCATATAGATCCTCAAATGCAGCTAACCATCCAGCATCAATATAGGTTTTTTGCATTTGGAAAGAAGAAATTCCCCAGAACATACATATAGAAGGCCCTCGCCACTTTATCAGCAAGCCTACTATCATCGTTAGACGCAGTCAAAGTATCTTCATCAAAATATGTGGTCAATTTTTTTACATTTATTGCATCTGAAACCCACTGTTGCGGAACCCCTTCTCTTTTACACACCGCATTATCTTTGAGTTCAGGAAATATATGCTCTCGGAGATATTCAAATTTAAACTTCGCTGGGTCATACAGAACAGATCTTCCAACACCAATACTAAGGCCGGTCAACATTACCCAATCAAGGGGAGTGAACCCAACCTCCCCAAACGAGAAATGGAACGTGTTTGTCGTATCCCAAAACCGCTCAACAATATAATCAATAAGAGCATTCTTTCTGCCAACCCATCTGGACGTCAAACTGCTCGACATCTAGCCAAATAATTCATAGAACATTGTCAAATCAAGAGTAAATCACCACAATGCATAAAGATAAAAATCAAGTAATCAACAAATCAATTACAATTATTTTAACACCGGATAAACACAAAAGTTATTATCTAATTACATAATCATATGTATAATGCAATAAAAATCAAACATTCTAAAACTAAATTTATCATTAACAAAATACAACAATCTCAATGCACTAATTATACCCAATATCATAAAAATTACCCTATTGCAAATACTTTCTTACACATATGTTTTTAAATTTAATCAAAATAAATTCCCAATTTTTCTAGACAACCTACTCAATTCAACAAAAATTTAACCACAACCCCACTAAAATTAAACAATAAGTACATCAATTATATATTCAATTTATCAAATTATCAACAAATTTTTATACCCAATTTATAACATTCATAAACCCTAAATATTTTCCCAATTCCATAATTACAACCTAATAATCACAATTCGATAATGAAGTTATAACATGATAATAGAATGGTTAATTACAAACAAAATCATCAAAATATTTTGTACTAAATTAACTACAAAATCATCAAAATAAATTACAAACAAAATTAATTTATACTAAAAGATACCTTGATTGCGCTTGGAAAATCTTGAGCGAAGTATGGAAGAAGTAACGGACTTTGGGTGCTCGTTTGTTGATTTTAGGATGAGAAAATGGGGACAGTGAAGGACCACTTGCGGCTACAGGAGGAAGAACTGAACGAAATGCTGTGAAGAAGAGGAGATTAGGGTTATAACGGTTATAAAAGGTAAGAGAAATTCCAGTAATTCGTCTAGAAAACCAAACGAAATCCTGTTATCTCGCCCGTAACTTTCAATCTCACGCAATTCTCGCACGGTCACAATTTTCTTAGACGAAGCGTTGGGGTTTCGTTTGGCCGGGCGAGAAGCTGGAATCTCGTTTACACATCAGGCAAAATGCTGGAAACTCGTTTGGTTCAGGCGATACCCTAGCATCTCGTCTGGACCAAGCGAGGTACCTGTATCCCTTCCGTCTTCTTAAGCGAGTTGCTGACACTTCGCTCAAGCGTACGCGCGACCCCAGCCTTTCGCTTGACTACTCATGGTTGTTCTTGCAGCGTATCAAACATCAAAAATTTTAAACTTTAATCTTTGATTTTGATCGCACCGCTGGAGTTGCCCTAAGGGACTGAGTTTAGTAGAAACTCATATAAAAAGATTTTAATCGATGGGTCGAGTAGTTGATCCTTGTTCGACGCAAATAACAAACTCAGAAGAAAATAATATTATTGATGGGTCAGAGCCATCGAGAGAAACACAAGACGGAAATAAAATTCAGAAGAAAAGTTTCTTTTAGATGGACAGACTCATCGAGAAAGAAAGAAAAAAATAAATTAAAATTCAGATGAAATATTTTTTCTTGATGGGAATGACCCATCGAGGAACTGTAGTTGACATGAAACTGGGATGGGCTTTACAAGATGACGTGAGCTCATTAGCTACTTAGCTATTCTTTACACGGGTAAGGCTTGGTTTTGACCTATTTTTGGCATACTTTAATATTTTCGAAATCTACTTCGATTGAGATTTAAGCACAAACACTTCTACAACTTGGGACACCTATTTAAGAGATTCTTCTAATTATTTTAGATATCTACACTTTTATCAAGCTTTTGGGGAGAAGAACATAAGAGGAAAAACTAGGGTTTTGGAGCATTTTCATTACCGTAACTATTTCTTTTCTATTTTATCATATGTATACCATGGATTTTACTATAACCATGAGTAGCTAAACTTCTTATTGATTGAGGATGAATTCTAATCTCTAATACATGATTCAATTTAGAATATAAATCTATTTTTCTAATATTCACATGATTATGGTTTGGTTTTACTATAATTAATGTTTATGATTTATTGATAAATTGTTTAGGTGGCACTAAATTAGTTTGTTAGTAAATCTAATGCTATTAAAGAGTTAGGATATCTGTAATTGTTGAATAACTCTTACACAAGTAGAAATTATGAGACCTTGTAGAGGGATTCTGTAGAGCAATCACAAGTAAAAACAACACTAGAAAGTGGACCGAGCGTATAAAGTTTAACTACTAGGATCAAACCTAAATTCACAAACCCTAAGGCATTCGACTGAGTTACACCTTGAGAGTGTACTTCATGGTGGCTCAGACGGATAGAATCTGGTGACTAAATGTACCTGTTAGCCAGTGATATAAGAAATTTTGGGGATAACTAAGCGTACCTGTTATCCTACGGTTAGTATAATATGTGATTAATAAAGAATGTATGAATATACTAATTTGATGATTTTTCAGTAAATATGAAGGATTCTTCGATCATATTTCTCTCAATTACTTACATCTTAATTACTTTTAATTGTTTTTTAAATTATATTTAGCCTAAAACAAACCCTCTTTTGTGACTTTCGACAACTAAAACACCTTGCTCTTCATGGGAATGAATCTTATTTACTATTATATTATTCATTATTGAAGTAGGAGATAAGTGAAATAATTTTTGCACCTACGACATGCATCAATGCCCCTCGTACTGTGCCTTCGCACCCGGATAAACATATTGACTATGTAATAATTTTTCGGGATAGAAGTTTACCTCTGTGAACCTTGTTGACTTGATCGACTAGGAGAGTAAGGTGAATTTCAGGCCTTGGGTTCAAAACATAAGAATATAATCTTGCCAACCACCTTCTCTGAAAATGCTGATATTGTTATCTGGTCTGGTCAAAGGAGAAAGACTAATATTTCCCTTGCTGGCCAGACTGTATTCATGAATTTTTGTACTCCATGTTACATTCTTGCCTTTGACTCGGGTAACTACTCAGTGCAGAAGTATAACATTGATTGTGCAGCTCTTCAAATGGGCTTTAACAAAGAGATTCCCTACGAACGTATTGTGGCTCCCTTTGTCAAATATTTGAAGGAGAGTTTGGATGCCCATAACGTCGAAGGAAAAAGTCTCCATTGTCTGTGCTCTGGTAGAAATACAAGAGCGTCATCCATGTATGTAAAGTTCTGGAATGCATTTTACCTTGTATTACTCTTTTTTTCTTAGCGTCATCCATGTATGTAAAGTTCTGGAATGCATTTTACCTTATATTACTCTTTTTTTCTATTTTGTTTCACATGTTAGGACGATTCAAAGAAAAGAAGCGGAAATGGCTTTAAAAGTGCTAAGGAAGTGAAGTGCTATAAGTGAAGAAAATAAAAGAAAAATTGAAACTCATTCAAATCCAGGAATTATTTTCACTATATTAAAGATAATTGAAATACGAAGCTAACACAAAAAGAATAAGGTCATTCCGAGTTCGTATGAAGAAGTTATGAGCAAAACCGTGAAACCAACTTGAATTTGGTTTATGTGGGCCTTATTGACGTCAAAATTAGGATTTTTGTTGTTTTTTGATAGGGGTGAGCATGGGTGGTTCAATCCGACCCAATCCACCCACAATTTCATGGATGGACACCCAACCCGTTTATGAGTGGATTGGACATGGGTCCATTCTTGAAAATCCATTAAATATTGGGTCGGGTACGAGTGCATGTTTAGAAATCCATTGGACACCCACACCCGCTAGGTTAAGGATATTTTTAGACTTATGCAAGGTACGAAGAAGATAAATTTAGTAATTTATACATAGTAATACATATCTACTTTGAATTATTCATCTACGGAAGTTTTAGTTTTACACGTTGCTAGCAGAAAGGCGGAGAGAGTTTAGTTAAATATGTAAGAATATTTATCTAAAGATGATTTAGGATGTTATAAATCATTAATTGAATAATATTTTTATTAGTTCTATTATATTAGTTAAAAATAAAAAATTTAATACAAATCCGCGGAACCATCCGCCCACCCGCGAATGTTAAACCCACGGGTGATGGATCAGACACAGATGAAAATATAGCACCCGCCATTTAGATAGACCGGATATGGATGACACCAAATCCACGGATTTTACCCGTTGCTCACCCCTAGTTTTTGAGGAGGTTAAGGCTCCTAGTTGGATAAGGATCAAAAGGAGGTGGAAGATTTTAATGAGATTAGGTTTCTTAGTTGGATAAACATCAAGAGGAGGTTACCAAAGCCTATATAAAGGGGAGCCTAGATACAATTTTCTACACAACTTCTCCACAGAAAAGAGAGCAGATTTGGTTTACCCCTTTAAATTGGGGAACTAGGATATTTTCTCTTCTTCTCCTCCTTTATTGTTTTCTTCTAAATATTACCCATGAGTAACTAATTCTTCTATTGGTTGGATATATAACCGGAAGTTCTAAACATGGGAATCAATTTGGCTGGTTAGTTTTAATTTTTATTATATCTTTTTATCGTTCATGTTTTACTACGTATAACAATTATGTGATTGTGTTCATGTAATATGATTTGGTTGTTTGGGTATGTTTAAAATTGTAAATTAAATATCCTTAATAACTTATCTATAGCTAATTAGGAATCTTAGGTGATTTTATTAAGAACCATAATAATTGGTAGTAATTTGTGATCACTAGCGATGCGAATCGTGAAGGAAGTCACAAGTACAGCTTGGCCTAGGTTGAATATGCCACGATTGTGCGATATATTACCTATGAATAACTCGTCTCACAGATATTAATGTTTTTCTCAAGTTGAACCTCTTAACGATTAGCACTAGGTCAGTTGGTGGAAAAGAATTCAGATATTAATGATTGCAGTATATGTTGACATATGGAGGCGTAACGAAGTATTACACCGAGTGGGGATACTTTAGGGTTATTGGTATGAAGAGAAAGTGGATGTTGATTCTAATGGACTGAAGAGCATGTTTGGTGATGAAAGATGAGACCTTTAACCAGTATTTTCTATTTTTGTTCATAATTTTTATTCATTCTGCTTTTAGTTTAGTTTAGTTAAGAAACTCAACAACCCCCTGGTTACTTAAGAATTTGAAAGAAAACAACAATTCCCTGCTATTTGTGGGAACGAATCCCTACTTGCTACTTTACTCGTTATTGTAGAAAGTATAAGATATATTTTTGTCGGATGACAACCCATCACATAGAGAAATCATTCCAGGGAGTTCATTAAGTGCTCCCTCATCAATAACTGGTGCTCCTTCTAAATTTGAAGAATAGCACCGAAGCTAAGCGTAAGATGATCACTGATATAACGGGACAGGTGACAATCTTCTTTAACCCATTTGAGTTAAAAATTATAACATAACGATTAATTTCTAACTTTTTTGTATCCTGCACGCTTGGTATTCCCTCGAGTGAATGCTCTCCCTGTTGCTAATGACAGTCCCCAGTTGGTGAGAAAAGGGCCACAAATGATTCTTCCTCGAAGCATGATTCATTCCCGTAACAAAGTGAGTTTTCCTGTTTATAACCTCTTCAAACTTTGCGTTCTTCATAAGTTAGAGTGTATTTATTATTTGATAATATCCTTCATATAGTCAGTGAGTCTAAATACCCATGATAACCACATTGATGCTTCCGAGGCTTCGGGAGACACCACGAGTATGGAGGACAAAGATGAAACCGAGGATGAAGATCTTGAAAAAGTATCTCATACCGACGAACTTTACGAGAAATCCAGCCTAATACTGTTGGTGACGAAGTAGATATAAAGATAAAATAACGCCAGGCCCCTCTGCCAACTTGGACCGATCCCAAGTAAGTTTTCTTCTTTATCTTAAGGTTATAATAGAACATGTAGGCTTCTTTAATTTTCTATATAAACATAACTATATACGAATTTATGAAAAACTTTATAGATTTTCGTCGTCAGAAAATTTCAGAAGTATAGTCCTTGAGAAAAACGTTGTAGAATCTTCATACGATGTCAGTTTTTGATGGTTGACCCTAATATCTTGATCAGAAAAGAATTATTTATGACGAATGAAAAGAAAATTTGGATTTTGAGCCCATATGGGGTGTCAAAATGACATGGAAGCAAAATTCAAAAGAAATCCAAGAAATTTTTGACAGTTTTCAGCTGTAACATCGCCTACGGTTTCTTTTATAACTCTTATCTCGTTCCTTTGATTAACGTGCCTTTTTAGTTTGTTGTATTAAATATATATACAAAACCTTTTGATTATAATTCATGATTATATTCTTCAACAATTATCCACAACTTTTGAGTTTGTAGGAGGCAGTGCAGAACGTGTCTGACGAGATTTTTGCAATACGTCTTGCGATAGCTTCAGACCATATATTATTACCAAAAACGCTTTGTAATGAATGTACATGCTATTATTGGATATGTTTTGTGAATTTTATGATATATTCTCGAATTTTCGATGTTTTGGACGTTCTGACATATTATGCACATAATCTCTCTCATTTTACGGGAGGAATGATTTGAAAAAGAGAGATGATATTGCTAACGAGGGAATGAAAATTAACATGGTTAGTGATGTTGATAGCACCATCCTCCTGACCGAAAATCATGGGCGGGCTCCTTCTGGCACACTTGTTCAGTACGACGTTTCAAACGATGTTGATATGTAAAACATCAGTATAAGGGAGAATGCACCGATTGAACAACGTAACGCGGGTGTAAGATTTAATTTCCACTTTGATAGGATTCACCCTGGATATGCGTGTATTGGAGGCTTTACTATTCCATCCGCTTATGCGGAGCTGTATACTAAGATACGGAAGAAGTTCGGCTACTTCTTTATGGGTAATTCCAAAAATTATCGCGTTTTGGAGAGGGATTTGTCCATCTTGATACCAAACATATAAGAGATGAGCTCTCTTCCCGGGAATGAAATCTCTAAGGTTTTTCTCAATGAGTGGGGGATGACTTGGAGGAAAATGAGAATTCCGGTATTGACGTACATGGCTTCGTCGTCACTCTTGATGAAGTAAGTGCATTTTCTGGTGAGGATGCAGTTTCCAAAGCAAGGGTGAAAACCAATTATACTACAAAGAGTAATTTATAAAGGTTCGAGAGATCAAAATCGTACAAGACGATCTTAGACCAAGAAATAGCCATTTACGACTTGCTTCGATCACACAGGTGGATATGATGGGTTGATCTTAAGGGAGGAAAGCAAAAAAGGTTGAGAAATCATTATGGGATGAAGTTGCAATGTGTAGTTGTTGAACTATAATGAAGGATGAATTTATGACTATAAATTTGATTATCTCTGAGATAGATCTGTGTTTTTTTATTCCGTCCTTTCGAATAAATGAAGCCATCTATTTACAGTTTTGTAGTGAACACACTGATTTCTCGTAATTCTTGGAAGTTGTGAAGAGATTGAGAAGTGATGATCGTGGAGATTGTGATGGAATCATGCCCTTTATGTCATAAATACTGTATGACCACTAGTCCCTCATACTCTCAACTGCTCTTAAGTGTCCCACTACTCATTACTTTCTCGTAGTAGATGTGTTGCCACATCGCACGTTGCTGTAAATTGGAAGACCAGTACCCCAATGAGAATCCCCCCATGTGACATATTTGATATCTCGTAGAAAAATAGTAAATTCATGGACTATTACTACATTGATTAAGTCATGACAATAACCTGCTAAATTGGTGAGGAAAGTTGCTCAATTGACTAAGTGGATAAGTTGACCGATCATTATCAAGTCTAATGAAAATAGTAAGTCTAATAGTTGTGCGCAAGCTTGAAAGTAACAAGACTTGTAAATAACACAAATTTAGAAGTGTACGAAATCAAGATTATGCGAAAGTTCTTAAGGACCGATCAAAAGATTGATGTCATACCCTCGAGGACTAGTATTGGCGCCATGCTACTCAAGGGTAAGTTAGAGTTAGCATATGCTCTCGAGAACTTGTGTTGGAGCCATGTTCTTCCAAGATAGGCTAGCAATGGCACTAGGCCAGCGCCATGGATATTGATGCGTCCCTATGGGACAATCCCGTTGGTGGTAACGCGTCCATGGGGACGACATCTGGAACAAATTCGTGTCCTCAAGGACTTATTCCAGGGCCATCATGCCTCCTCAAGGACTTTGCTTAGGGTAGTGATGCGTCCTTGGGAGAATTACGTTAGAGCAGCTGGCTCTATCCCAAGGCTAGCGCCATGAATGGGGTGGCACTGGCACTAGGCCATCGCTGTGAGTTAAGCATACTTAGGAAATGAAGCTTCCTCAAGGAGTGGTGCTCGAGTTACGACGCACCCTTGAGGGACAGTGTTATAGCAAAGATGCGTCCTCAATGGACGTTGATTGGGTAGGGACGCGTTCAAGAGGGATGGTTCTAGGTTAGACTTAGAAGATGGCTATTTTAATGTTATCTTCGTTGTGTACACAATAGTAGATAAAATTGTGAATATCGACGTATATACTAAACAAGTTCAAGGAACTCATCCGTGGAAGTTGTGCGACTTGAGACTATTTCAATATTGTATAGATATTTATACATATGCAGAGGGGATACATAATCAATATAGATCACCTGTAGATATTTGTTGAGACTATATTCTTAATTATTTTGCAGAATATAGATACAAGTACATAACTCATATTTTGACACAAGGTCAGAAATATATGCGGATATTTCTATGTTTCTGCTGCTGGGAAGAAGGTGATTTCATGATTTTCGCTTTTGGTCAAAAATTCACCATCAACATTAAGTCCCCTTCTTAGTGATAAACAATAATAGTTCGCAATAAACACTAGATGGTGACATTACGGACGAGACAAAAAATTATATAAGTTAGACGTTAGATATTACCAGACACTCCGCAGCTGGATTGAACTTCTGATGTAGTCACATATGTTGAGCAACTATCAATGAGAAGTCAACGATCAATGCACGAGAGATAATTAACGATGATTCGGAGAACACGGTTTTAAGCGGCATCTAGGGATGAAATCTGGGCTATTTGTGGCCCATATGCTTGGTGCGCACAAGGAAGGTCATCTTTCCTCTTGGATTTGGAATCACATCACTATAAAAGAAGTTTTTACTCCTTCCTGTTATTATAACGCCATTGCTATGTCAGTAGGAGCTCGCGTATGCATAAACGTCCCCACTACTACCAAGCTCGCCGCGCTAGCAACTCACCTCCGCTACCAAGCTCGTCAGCGTCAGCTATTTTTCGACGGAACTAGCTTCACGCCGATCGAATGGTGGTCGACATCAGGTAAGTTCAGGGAATTTTTTTATTATTATTGGTACGTGAATTAATACTCACATCTTCCCTTTTTCTCTTGTTCCTCCATCATACGCAGCAGTAAGTTCTTGTGACAAGATCGACTTTTCTAGTATGTATTGATTTCCTTGCAACGTCTGTGCAAGCACCAATCCAGTTAAGCTAGGGTTTTAGTAAGATTGATTGATTTTTGTTTTGATTTTACATATGATGATATTGTTCAGTATGATAATCAATATTATAGAACTCCGTCGTTGTTGACATAGAAGAAAACTTGAATCCATTGTAGATGACTAGTGAATATGAAGGCGACACTGGCGCAACCTCTAGTGAATATAAAGTGTCTCTCGAAAATGTACCTCATACCCGTGATAGGTTCCTTGAGCACATTACTGGAGAAATCAACGTACCATCCGGTTTCATATGTTATTTTATTCAAAACTTCGAGAAATCCAAAATTATCCGAAGAATTATTGTTGAAGTTGTCACTAGACCTATGTAGTTAATTTCGGCCAACGATATTTGACCAAAATATCGGCCGATATGGACCGATACGACCGATATGGACCGATACGGACGTTTTTTTTTTTTTTGAAAAATAATAAAAATAAAAAATCCTTGTTTTAGGATTTCAATTATTACTCATATTTTTTATGATATTTTAGAATTATAAATGGATATGATAATATCTATAATTAATCTAATGATTTCGATTAGAATTGTAATATCCTTGTTTAATTAGCATTTTAGACGATGAACTTTGAAGTTTTTCTTGTTTTTCTTATGTTTCCAGTTTGAACTTTGTATGAAATCTATGGATCTATATATTTTAGATGATTACTAGTTTTTCTTTCTAAACTTTGTGAAAAAACGTTTGTTATAACGTGTTAAAATATATTTATAATTATAAAATATGAACTAGTATTTTTTCATAAAATTATAGGTATAAAATATATAGAACGATATTTCACCGATATTTGAACCGAAATTTCACCGACGTTTGTTATACCGGCGTACCAGTGTATCACCCTCGACCGATACGAACCGAAATCCGATATGTAACAACCTTGCACTAGACTCTGTTTGCAAATAGAAGAATACGCAGCTTCCTTTGTTTACTTTAAGACACCCCAGATTCCTTTGTTTAAATGCATATGATGGTGTAAATTCAGGTTGAGTGATTCCGTAGTGAAAAAGGTTTTAGAAGACGCCAGGATATATCATTTTATGTGAGTATTTGAAGTATTGAGGATTAACAAGGACGTGAGAGGCTTGCTTGATATCACTTATCGTTGATGTGAACCAACTCATTCGGCGGTATGTCATGGGGTGAGTTGACAATCACTCTAGAAGATGAGTTACACTGTTGCAACTTCCAATTTTATGAAGCATTCCTACCGAGTGGTCTACCTATGAGAAACGTACAAGTGCAATCTTGATAAGGAAGATAAAGGAACTTCGGCAGAGCGGCTCGAGGCACGCCAACGCAAATTAGGTGAGATGGAATACTACTGGTGGAGTGGTAGAGAAAGTGTTGATGGTATTGCTATTAGTCATCACTTGAGTATAACCGTATTTCTTACACTCTGGTTGTCTAGAGATATATTTAAAGACTTCCTTGGTGGTAGATCGAAGCACTCACTCGTTCCTCTCGACGTGGCGCTCTCTGATGGTGATTATTTTCTCTTGGAAGCTTATTTCTTAACTCTTTATACACCCATTTAGATTCTTTAGCTCATGACATGAGGCTCTCCAATGGTTTTATGAAGATCGATTCTTATATCCATACTGTATTTCTTCAAGCATGTCTATGGAAGCATTTTCCATATTATGCCCATCTTACAGTGCCCTCGTACCCGGATAAAGATATTGATTATGCAAGAATTTGTTGTTGGAGTGGGTAGAAGTTTACCTCTGTGAACCTTTTTAACTTGATCGACAATGAGAGTGAGGTGAATTTCAGGCCCTGGGGTTCAAGACATATGTGGCATTCTCAATAATCAAAAGGGGAAGGGATAATTAGCAGATCATCAAGATAGAGAGCAGTTTAGGGGAGTTTCAACATATGGAGATTCGAAACAGAATGGTTTCGAGTCCTGAAATCGATTTTCACCAGAGAGTCTCACTTGATGTAGGATGTGAGTCTGCAAGGATACCTAAAGGGTCAAAAGAGAATGGCACTCACACTTCCCCTTAATTGGAAAATATGACTATCCAAGGGAAGGAGGGTTACGCTAAATGGGATGAACATCAGTAACCTTGCGATTAGTCATTCAAAAGATATGTTGGTCTCTATTGATTCTTCAGATGGAAATGAGGGTCTTATTAAGAGATAAAAGAGGTTGATGTGTAAAACATCTTTTTACCTCGCTACAGTATGAATGCTAATTGCACTTCTGTTGGGTATGACCATGTCATGGACTGCTTCCCTTGCTCTATAGGTTCTTGATTTTAAATTTGCCGGTCCAGGTCCCGAGAAGGTATGGTTTTTAATCCTTCCTCCATTTTTTTTGTTTATTAAAAGAAATGAATCTCAAAGTTTTTAAGGTCGTAAGCTTACAACATATAGATTTTCTAGGAGACGTTTTAAGTACTATTTAGTTTCTTTTTGTTGCTAAAGATGCTATCTAGATTGACAAGAGAGACTCATTCAACTGTCTCTGTACCCTTATATAGGTTTCCTATTCAATCATGATATTTTTCTGCGGTATGTTTATTGACGCCGAGCTATCCAATGTAATCTTTATATACTAAAGAAAGATTCAATATTTTTTTTTTAATTTTAATATATACAGTTAACCATGGTCGTTTATTAAAAATGATTAAACGTATGATTTGAGGTGTTGTCCATCCATTGTAGATGACGCTGATCTATTATAAATAAGTGTGGGGTGTAAAAGAAGTGTAATGATTTTTAAATATAATAGCTAATATGAAAGTGAGTTTCCTTTACCCCAGAATTTTTGCACCAATAAACTTTTCCAAATGTCCTCACATAAATTGCCGCATCACAAAAGGCCTATTTCGACCAATAAAAAACGAGGGTTTTATCACCGTTCAAGATGGGAGCTCTATTTATCTAAGTCTTTTAGTGTTTAGATTATTACATTTACTTATTTTTTCCATAATTAATGAATTTTTTTGATTAAGAGATGCAAATGAATATCGCGAGGATTAATGAATAACAACAAACGTATATTGAGTTATTGCAACAACTGGATGATTAGTCATATGAGGAAAAATAACTATAAATTAACCATGCATGGAAGCTAGGGATTTATCGATTAACAAACGGTTGTTATCTTCTCAACTCGTAAGACGAATATAGGTAGATTTTGTGGGTACATCTCTCAGTAAATCCTCACGAAACCCAACTCGTCCATTATGGTTGCATATTAGTTTAAAAGGTTTGTTCACATGCTAAGTGCAACCGTGATTCCTACGAAAGTGAGTTAGGGTTTATGATATGTTAGTTCTTTAAGTTATGGTATTTTTTCTTAGTTAACTATCCTAACATATCCTTAATTGGTGTTATGTATGTTATGACTTATGTAATGCGGTAAACTTATTAATGAATACAAGAATTTGTTTTTATCTTTTAAATTGATGTTTCCCTTTTATTTCATATTAACGGGTCTATCTTCTGAGTCACTAGATAAAAACGATTATTTTCTTTTTCTGGTCCAGTCAATAAAATTATGAAACATTTCGACTTATTTATTTATTATTTTACATATAATGGATTTAACTTTTTTCGAAATATAACTTTATTAACGGTTTTGTTCATAAATGTCCCTATAAATTCATTGCTTTTACACCAAACAAAACACACTTAAATCTATTTCATCTCATCCCATCTCAATCTCTTGTAAGTTATTAAATTCATCAACTCAATCTATTCCAAATATATCTTCAAGTACTATGGCTAGCTATGATTTACAAGAAGATTTAGTTATCATCAAAACTTATATCACTCAAAAATCTCGTCCTGAAGTCCGGAAAAGAGCAATAGCAGCCGAAATCTTCTAGATCCGAGTATAGAACTGTCATAAAAGATACTATGAAAATACTTGCCAAAGAACGAGGCAAAACATACATGATAGGTTTCTAGTAATCAAGGAAGGCGTGGTGGATTATATGGGTCTCTAACAAGGCATTTTTGACAACTGCAGATGTCCTAAATCAATGACAACATAAATACTTGTAAATCTTTATTCAGTTACTCTTTCATATTTTTATTATTATTTCTTCCCACTAATAAACACTAAAGTTATTGTTTCAATATTTTCAGATAGACTGGCACAAATTAACTATCGTCAACTAAAGGGGAGAAATTTTGAATTTCACGAGTGTTATCAATTTAGAAAGACAAACTTCCCTGATTTTCTTACAGGAGTGAATCACTGTCCTCCTCCCGGTTGTGATTCCAATGAAGATTAAGCCAATTAATTACAATTGATTTTGTGGGTACATCTCTCAGTAAACCCGAACGAGACACAACTCGTCCACTAGGATCGTCCACTGGTTTAAAAGGCTTGTTGCACATGTTAAGTGCAACCGTGATTCCTACGAAAATGATTAAGTTTTAATTGTGTACCGTAATATGCTTTTGTTAGTTGTATTTCAACCAATGTACTGTCTTTTAGTCTGGCTAAAGTGCATTATTATTTTTGAATTTTAATGAATGAGAAAGGATCTTTTTGAGACCCATTGAATAAATTGTTAATATGGTCCCACAACAGTGAAATAAAGGAGTCTCGTCATTCAGTTCAATCTTATTCTACACTCTTTGCACTCGTCTCGTCACACCTTATAATATCAGTCTACAGTCTTTACAGACGTCTCGTCAAATTTTATAAATTTATAACAACTATTTAATTTTCAAAAATAACTCTGCAGAGATATACCCTTTACTTACAACAGTAACATAAACATGGAAACTTCAATTATTAAAAACTACATTACATCATATTCATCAAATTTAAACTCTCGACGAAACTAAAACACAAAAGCACTTAAGCTGTCCATTTCATCAAATGACATTTTGGGCATTCCCAAAATTGTTTTCCTCCAGAGTATCTCGCTTTAGATGTGTGGATTTTCATATAAGCGTTACAAATAGGGTTTGAGCATCTAATAAAACTTAAGCATTCAATTAGGGCTTGGGAATACCATATTTTGGTTGGACAATGCTTTTCCTTTTGACCTTCTTCTCCACAATGGTTGCACTCTAACTTCTTTAATTTGGCTTTCAATTTGAATTTTTTACATAGATTTTTTACCTTTTTCATCTTTTTTAGCTTTCACAGCATCTTCTATGAATCGTGGTTCTTCACGAAAATTATGGAATTGACATTGCAAATACCTAATCTTTTCTGGTGGTAATACAATTACCATTTTGATTCCGGAACAATCTAGTTATGGACACTTAGAATACATTCAAGGGCATTGCATCAGACTATGACTATACATATAACATAATAGGCAAGCCTCTTCTGCTTATATACACAATACTTTTTTCCCTTTGTTCTTAGAATACATATTGATAGTGTTGGTTGGGAATGGCTTGTCCTCTGAAAAATACTAACAGAAATATGTGGTTTTGATAGACAAAATATAGCCTTTGTTGAACCATTCCTATAGCCATTATTGAACACTTCATATTATAACACCCAAAGTTTTGGACCCGGATTATGGCCCGAATCCAATACCCAAAAAACCGAGGTGCTACATTAATATCATAGCCGAAGCCCGACTAACTAATCCCAAGATTATTAAGTGATTTATTTGGCCAAACATTATTTATGAATATTAATTATTCTGTCGCAGCGGATACTTAGAAAATTATTTAGGAAAATCTAACCGTCCATTTATTGAAAATTTAAAAGCATTAAACCAAAAGACATTAAAGATTGCAAGAAAAATTAGATCCACCATTAAAGATCAATAATCCATTCCATAGAAATAAGTTTTCAACAATAATTTTCAAAACAGAAACCGACCACGGTGCACTATTATAATTTTACGGTATTTATATAAAATATAAAATTAAATATAATTTTATATTTGAAATCCTTATTAAAATATACCTTATATGTAAATTTGCAAGAATTTATTGATCGTGGTAAATATCCTAAGACTAAGGTCAAACGCATAGTTGACCAGCACACCAGAAAACCGGAATTCTGACAGTTTGTTTTGAAAAATTCATGTCAAATTAGAAACAACTCAAACTGGAACGAGTTCTATCATTCTAGAAAGATAAAAGATATATGTTGTTTTTCTTGGAGACATTAACGTCTAAAATTCGATGGATCATATTTAAAAAAAAGGATATCTACAATACATCTAAAAACGACAAATGTTTTCTAAATTGATTACCGATATAAATAATTATTTTTAAATTACTCATGCAACTTATAAAATTCTAAAATTTACCCCAAATGTTGGTGAAAATGTTTTACATTTATTGTAAAAAGAATCATACCAAAAATCAATTTTCGATTCATTCCCTGAACTTAAACTATCACCCATAAACTTACTTTTTAAAAAATATATGGTCTGTTTTTTCAGATCACTTAATTATATCTTAATTAGCTAAGATTAATTAAAAACAAAAAGTAACTAATAATAAGTGCGAGTGCCAATCAAATATATTTTTACCATAATTTAACTAAATCATAATCCATTAATTAATTAAAAAAATAAAATGATTTAAATTTTTAGGAGGTACTAAATATATAAATTTTTTAAAAATAATAAATTACCAAAATACTATTTTATGAAATTATAAAATTACCCTTAAAAATTGGGACGAATATTACACATATAGTCGTTAGTATAACCGTTACAATATCTTCTTTTAATAAAACGCTCAAAATTTATTTTCGTTCAAAAAAGGTCATATATACCCATTCGTACCCATCTCAATACCACACCTTCTATACATCTAATATCCTATAAATAAATTTTTGTTTGACTTAAGGTTTTAGTAATATGGCCAACCATATATTAATCATGTTGAGTTACCATAGAAGAAAATCTATCTCTTTGTCGAAACTTAATAGTATACTATCCATCAAGAGGTTAAGAACGCATGCAAAATGGCCCAGTGAGTATGAATTTTTTGTGATAACATCTATGATAACTTTTGTATTTAAACCTATAACTCCAATAACCGCAACAAAGCTGATATTTTCTGTCGATATATAAAAATAAGCAAAGCAGTTATTGAAATATACGACTTTAACGAATAATGTGAATCAAAGTCGATTTAGGAATGAAACTGATGATGAAGTTGTCGCGAGATCTCTGGAGGAATGACGCAAATGGAATGGATTAAGTTTCAGTTTCCAAGCTCATTTCAACATCTTTAAGGTGATGGAAAAATTCAACCCTTTTGTGTTGATAGTTCTTCCACGACGTTAATCCCCATGCAGGGTATTGAAATACTATATGAATGTATTGATGGATGGATTTAGTTAATTAAATGTGATAGATATGTAATACCATCTTACTTTCTAAATAGGTTAGGTCTAAGTATCACCTAATTTTAAATAACATTGTAATATTAAGTTTATATATATATATTAATGAAAAATGTTTCTTTTAGACATATGCGTGGTCTCATCTTATCTTTACAACTATTGAAACATGTTATATTTACATAACTGAAAAGACGTATAAAATAACCTTTCAATTACTTGATTTAACGTCTGTATAACCTGTCAGATAAATTTAAAGTTTAATAAACCAATCTTTGAATGCCCATTCAATAGCCTAACGTTGAGTCTTATAACAGAGCCTTCACGACATACTCAATCCCATATAAATTCATATATTTTCTACCAAACAAGACACACCAAAACTCATTACATTTCACTCATCACCTCCTCTAAATGGAACTTCTAGTGATGGTGAAATTGGTGAAGAAGTCTATCCAATGGACGATGAATCGATGGACTTCTACGAAGAAAATAATCAAAGGAATAGAAGCGAAACAGTGTCAAGCTCCCAACCCTTGATGTTGTATTAAAGGCTTTAAAGAAGAGGAAGAACTAAAGAGTGAAATTATTTCACCCAAGATTCTAAAGGCTTTAAAACAAGACAGATTAGAGACTGTAAAGATTTTAAAGGGTGTGCATTTTTTTCATAGATGTCGTTTTGCCCTGTGTGTTCCAACAAGAGTTTTATTAAAAGAGATCAAGTATGTCATTTTTTTTGTTGTTCATAGTGTTTTTTATATGCCATGTGTGTTCCAAGGGTGTGTCATTTTGTTATATTAATTTTATTTTTATGTAGTTGATATGTTTATGTACCAGTTAGTGCACTGTTTTTTTTTGTACTGGCTAATATAAGGTGTATTTATTTTTGCACTAATTATGCGTTGCATACTTTTACGTGTACTGTTTTTTTTACTGGATATATCAGGGGTATTTTTTTGTGTACTAGTACTACACAGTGTATTTTTTTATGTATACATAACTGTGTACAAACTGATGCACATGTGAAAAAAATGACTGCATAATCTTATATGCTTGTTTCGCGAGGAATAAATGAAAGAGTTCCGTGAGGACTGAGGTCTATTCTCGAGGTACCGAAGAAGGTATATTCTTTTCCTATATAGAGTTCAAGTGATATTATTGTTCTTTGTTTCTCTTCGATCACATTTTTATTTGCATCAAAATCTCATTTGTTTCAAACAATGAACTTAAGCAAAATCATATTGGCAGGATGCTCTAACATTTTCACTTTATTATATTGCATATCTAGCAAAATCGTATACATATTATTGTACAATGTACCTGTTTTTGGTGACCATTAATGTGTACATGGTTGTGCACATGTTGATTGTTATTGTTATTGGAGATGAACTGGTACACATGAGTATACATGTTTTAGGTACACAATTGTACATAGTTGTACACATGTTGATTGTTATTGTGTACACAGTTGTGCACATGTTGATTCTTTTTTATTGTTTACCTTTAGGGGCTCATAAGCTCAAAATGGTAGAGTGCCCAAGCAGATCATAAGGTTTACGGAGGTTGATAGTTCAAATCCATCTGAGTTTCCATGTTATGTTTATATAATATGGGTAGGTGTGTACATATTGGTGCACCAGTGTAATTCTCATGAAATAGATTTGTTTGTAGGTGAATATGGTTGATTGCTTCCATGTTTTGTAGGGGTGTACATATTGGTATATAAGTGTATTTTCAATGAAAAATTGGTCTGCATGTGGGTATGAATGATAGATTTAATGCATGTTTTATAGGTGTGTACATATTGGTGCACCTGTGTAATTCCCATGAAAAAGTAAGTTTGTGTGTGGTTATGAATGATCGGTTTTATGCATGTTTTGCAGCGGTTGACGTATTGGTGCACCAGTGTAATTCCCATGAAAATATAGGCTTGTGTGTGGTTATGAATAATCGGTTTTATGCATATTTTACAGGGGTGTACATGTTGGTGGAACAGTGTATTTTCCATGAAAAAGTACGTTTGTGTGTGTTTATGAATGATCGGTTTTATGCATGTTTTGCAGGGGTGTACCTGTTGGTACACCAATGTAATTCCTATGAAAAAGTAAGTCTGAGTGTGAGTATGAATGATCAATTGCATGCATGTTTTGTTGGTATGTACAAAGTAGTGCACATGTGAAAAAATGACTGCATAAGCTTATGAAAATTTTGTTCATGCATATTTTTTTGTACACATCAGATAACGATGAAGCAAAAATTAAAATTTTTAAAAAATAAAAAAATTACAGTCATATGGGTACTCTTTTTGTAGATCTCGGAAAGAGCTTTCCGAATATATAAAGTTTGTGAATTTTTGACGAGCGATTCGAAAGATAATTTGTTTCTAAATTATTTTTATATTATTTAAAATTGTTGACATCATCCTGAGTCACTTTGGATTAAAATGCAAACATTTGAACTAAATTATAAATTATGAGGGTTATTAGTGTACTTTCCATATTTTAAATAAATAAAGGACTATTTTGTACCTAATTGAATGGGTAAGGGCTAAACCATATTTTTCCCTTTTTATAAGCGAAAACACTAAACGTAGACAAAAAAAACTAATCCAAATGTAGACCAATGTGTTGTTTCCAAGAATTTTTTTTTGGGATCAGGACCCACATGCTTACAAAAAGGTACACCCCCTTAAACTCTAACTAGGGTGGTGGAAGGCTCCACATCAACACCTATGAATGGACTAGAGGTTTTGGTCCACCTACATTGGCTTCGTTTTATAAGGTTGCTTGGAGAGAATCACGTATTGGCAACTGGGTTGACACGGACTCAGTGATGCTGACTCGACGCGAAGCGGACATGGACACGGATAAATTTTAAAAAATTAGGGCATATATATATATAATAAATTATAATATATATACGTTTCGATTCCCAACTACAAAAAAATTGAAAATTCGTAAAAAAGAATGTTCCTTGGTACGAATAAACATATTTTTCAAAATAGATAGAATGATGATCCCTATCCAAAATATTAGATGTATCCTTCTCAAGGATTTTACAAATATAATTAGAATACTCTACAAAAGATTCTAGAGTAGATTCTAGAGTAGTAGTAGTTTTCCTTCTCTATTACCATGTCCATTAATAATTACACTGCCATCTAATAAAGTTCAAAACGAACACACAGATTGACCAAAGCCTAAGCTTTTGTCAAACAAAATATAATAAAACCTGTACAACTGTACTCCATGTATCTATATAAGATTTTCTTGTTAAAACTACCAAAATATATTCATCTTCAACAGTTTTTCTATGTTTTTCCCGGAATCCCGTTCTTTACATGTACGTTTGAAGATCCACCTGAAAATAAGTGAAAGTTGTCAAGAGCACAAACATATTATCCTCTTTTAAGTCTATATGAATAGAGGAATAAAATGATCCATTGTGGTTTTTTACAAATTGAATTCAAGCTCTCTGTAACATTATGATATATATATATATATATATATATATATATATATATATATATATTAAAGATAATGTAATGCAAAATAAGATTCATTCGCTATCAAATATTAAATCAATATGTTTGTGGACTTTTAATTTAACCAACAATTTTACTTCACTGTGTCCAGCTAAAACCTTTAATTTAACCAACAAACCAGCATAAATCATAAATTTCACAAGCAATTATCAACCATGATACACAATAACCAAAACTCATACCAAAAAACAAAAATAAACCATCATAATCAAAAAGCCCTAAATTTTGAAATAACCCAACTCATTACTTCCCTGTTTTAACTAGTAGTGAAGTTGGAGGTTAAACTGAAATGATGAAACAATTACTTGTATTATTACTGATCGATAACATCACAAGCACAAGAAAAATGATAAAACAATTACTTATATTGTTACAACATAAATGCTTCAGTGAGAGTGAGTGATTGAGAATTTGAGATTGAGGAAAATAAGAAATGAATACACTTACTTGTAGTTGTATTTCAATTCCCTTCTTCATGTAGCTTAATTAATAAAATTGAACAAGAGTTATGTTCAATTCTCTTCTTCCTGTCTAGCCCTAGGTTTTGAGAAGAATAAGAGATTTGTTAGGAGAGAAACAGGGAAAAAAGAAAAGAATGAGAGATGTGTGTGCTGTGTTTACTGTTCAATTCTATTTACCCTAATTGACCACGTTTAAAGTCCAAACTCGTGTCCACAATGCGTCCAATCCAAAAAAACGTGAGACGCATATGTGAAAGATTCAGACACACGTTGTACTTACGTCGAGTCCATATCCCGT
Organism: Papaver californicum; assembly: GCA_023531435.1. Taxonomy (NCBI): domain Eukaryota; kingdom Viridiplantae; phylum Streptophyta; class Magnoliopsida; order Ranunculales; family Papaveraceae; genus Papaver; species Papaver californicum. Next base: position 616,643 of record JAJJMC010006896.1, read on the forward strand.
GTCATAGGCGCGTCGGATGTGGACATGAGCCCATTTTTGACACGTCAGTAGTACCCAGGTTGGCAATCCATATAAGAGAATCTTCCTCAGTCAAGATTAGATAGATGGCTTGTAAGATTATAGCTTCCCTATATGAAAAACCCTAGTCCTAGGTAATCTATACGTATGATTTTGTTTTTTACATTGTAATAGAGAAGTGTGTACCAAACATTCCCTTTAACCTAGAAGGATAGGAATGAGAGGCCAAAAGATAGAGTCGAAAGATTATACAGATAAAAACAACAACAACATATCAAGATTCAAGAGAACCAAAGAAAGAGACGTGTGTGTATGGAGGAGATCAAGAACAATGTTAGTATATATTTAGATGCAATGCATCTAACCTAACAAACTTAACATCTTTAAATAATACATTAAACTAAACATCCACTATTCTGACACATCAGCTTTACTACCTTAGGTTCTTTGGTTTTGGACACCCTCTTCTCTTCAATTCTTTACAGCCGATTCTCTTGATGATTCTCTCATCTTCAATCAATAAATATATCTATCTGTAAGATCTTCCAGTCTTAATTCCAACCTCGGATTTTTCCATGTTGGTTGCATAAAAGAAGGAAGAAAAGATCTTCCATTTATTTGTTCGTAACTAATTATCTAAGACCTCACATATTAATATTAATTCCCTAAACCAGAACAAAAAATAGAATAAAAAAAAATCTGATAAAAAATATTACTATATGAAACTCAACTTTAGCTTGATACTGCTAGGCCAGATGAGAAACCAAACAGTCAAAGCATGTGATTTGTGGTATGGTCCCATGCTATTAGCATATCAATTGCCGGGTGTTAAATTTTTTTCTGAATTGGTAATCGCTGATTTTAAATCTTTTGATAATTCACGTATGCGTGTCTATGAACCATGCATGCGAAGAACCAAAGAAACAAAGATTTATTAAGAAATAATACAGTGTTTTTGCACCTAACATATCCATATGATTTGTATGTTTTGGTATTATCTTGTGTGACCCATTTTAGGGAACCATGCCTTATGACCCATACCGGGTCTTTCTTTCTGTGTGGATATTGTGCTAATTCATGGAACTTATTGATTTTAAACCAGAATAATACACTTCAAGAGTTCCACTTCCACACATGCGTTGGTTCATCTAATACTATGTTTGTTTTAGCCCAACTCATTTGAATCAACAGAGCACTACAGTGAAAGCTATTTGTAGATTGTAGTCATGTACGGATATAGAGATGACTAACTCAGTAACGTTGTCCAAGACTCCAAATCCTCTGGCCTATTTTATTTATATGTCAATTATGTTTAAGTCGTGGCTTTGTGTGAACAAACAATAAAGTTAAAGGATTTCTAGATCTGTCAATTTAGTGATGCTACTAAAATATCTGCAATGGAATCAACATATTTGACATTTTAAGATGGTACGGAGTAGTAGATAATAGTAGTAGCAGGGATTAAAGAGAGAAAATAGTACATTTTGATATGGCAAATATTGAAGGGAATAAACTACCTTTAGACTATATAGTTGCAGTGTGAAGGGGAGTAGGGCACTTGGTTTGAAGAATTCGGTGGAAATTCGTCCTAGATTGTTTTTTTAAAAGCATAATTCGTCCTAGTTTGTCTTGGATTAGTTCATTAAATTAAACACCAAAAGAAAAAATAAAATAAATATCTATAGAAAATTATAATAAGAACGTATTTATAAAGAAAAAAGGGGTTTTTGGTTTGTCAGATCTAATCTTAATATTATAAATATAGCCTCCAACCTCATCGACCTATAACAACTACTCCACTTGCTTTTGAGGATAAAAAATTAGAAAAGATAAATATATTAAATCTATTTTTACTTATATATAAAAAAGTTAATATTTTTTTAAAATTTATTTTATTATTTATATATATTTCAAAATAGAAATCAGATTTTTTATAATTCAGGTCTTTATTATATATCCATAATGAATAAATACAGTATATAGATTACAATCTTATAAACACTAGATAAAAAGTTTTATTCTTTTCGAAATTTGTATTGTTAAAAGCGTATAAAATGCAAACCTGTATATTGTTAGAATTAGAATTAAAAAGTGATTTATTACCAAAAAATTATTTTGTTACCTAATTTATCTTGATGGGACCAAAGGGTCACTAGCCTATATTGGGGGTGGAAATAACAAATCCACTTTTCACTTCTATGTGAATGAGAAACCTTTGGTTTGTCCCACATGGGATAAACCAAGGATGAAGTATATCTATATTACCACTAAAGTTGCTTCTAAGGGAAAAGACTTGTGGATTGGATATGGACTAAGAGAATGGGCTAGTGAACAAATTCACACATGTGCGGTGCTTCGCACCGAAGCACGCACGCGGGCGGCGGGCCGCGGGCTGCGGAGCTTGTGTGTGCTTGCGTGTGTTTTTTGCGTGAGCTGGCGTGATCCGTCGTATGCCCGGCGTGTGCCCAGCATGTGCCCAGCGTGTGCCTATCAAGACTTAATGGTTTTTATTTTAAATTCCTATAATAAATAAAAAAACCGTTTTATTAATTATGAGAATTTATGGAAATTAAATAAAAAGATTTTTCATAAATACAATTTAATTCTCTTCTCTAAAATTTGCCTATATAAGAAAAAGAAAATTTCATTTTCAACTCACCCCAGTCGCAGCTACTATCCTGACGACTTTTCCCCTCTTCTCGCTTTGTTTGCCCACGTAGTTTTATTTTACTATAAATCTTATTCGGCTGTTAAGTTCGCAACGGGCCAACGAGTTTTGCTAACTGGGTTGGTATCAGGTGGTTTTATCCTGGATTCTGTCATCTCTAAAGGTATAGCAACACTTTTCTAAAGGTGTACCTGACAAATATCGAGTTAAGGGCAGTCTGTTGAACATGCGACTCAATCTCTCTGTGATTATGTGATTGTTTGAAGTGTGCTATCTGTTCTAACCCTTAACTATTTTAAAGCTTCTGTTTGATTTGTTCACTGTTACAGGAATTTTCTCCAACAATCTTAACTCGATATATGTTAAATTTGTAACAACGGAAACGAGAAATATTTTTACTTTTTGGAATTGTTTGCAAGATGTTCTCTCTCAGTTACATACTTGTGATGCTTCTATTGTTATCCAGACTCTGTTGATTTTTGGGTTGATGTGCATGTTGTTCCTGCTTTATTTTAGATGTATCATCTTGTGGGTTATTTTTGAAGCTCCATTGATGTCCAACGATCAATTCTTACAAAACTGAATTGGAGTTGTTTAGTTCAAAGAAGCTAACTGGTTCAATGCTGAATCAAAATTCGTTCTCTCTTACAACAATCATTAACATGAAGGTCAAGGAAGAAATGGTGAAGATTTGGTCTGCAGAGATGAGAAGGCGGTTTGTTTCCAAGAGAAAAAATCGTTCATATATTTTGTCAAACATGTTAAGTGCGTCTTGTTGTTGATTCAGAGATAATCTCAATGGAACAATGGAAATTGTTTGATGCGGAAGAGATAGAACATAATATCTTCCGATGCTTTGTCTCGGCGAAAAAAAAAAAATCCTCATTTGGGTATTTGCATTTCAAATCTCCGCTGGAGAAATTCAGAAAGGACTCCTCTGTGTTGCGTATTTTCCGAGGATTTCGATACTAGATTTTGTTGTTACATCACGAGTTCTTGTTCAGAAAAATGAAAGTATGGCAGATTGGCAGTTCTACCAGAAGCTGATTCTGTGAAGATCCTGGGCCTATTCTTGGTATTCTCTGCTTTTGTTTTTGGGGTTGTCGTGACTGTTTAAGATTGAGAAGCCAGCAAGCACTAACGAAGAATGAGTGGATCCATTACATTCACCGATCAGGATTAGAAATTAACTTTCTGATTTTGGTTCCTTTGTTAATCCCTCATTAGATGGCATAAATAAATTCAGAAGATTTCTTGTTGCGAACTTAGAGAAGATGCCATGGTCCTGTATGTATTCAGGATGTGTTAGGAAGTTTCTATCCTCGAACTGTTGCCGTTGGCTCTGAACTGCTGGAAGAAAAGTGCCTCTTCCTCCGTCTAGCCCTTCTTTGGTATTCTTATCTAACGAAGCCAGCCATTGCTAACTGAGTATGAAACTTCCTTTGATGGATCCGATGAAGTGGAAAGAAGGGCTATACTCGATAAATTTAATTGCTTCAATATTTTGATTCGGCCATGAAAAAGTCATAAAGACAGTGAGAGAAGTATTGGGCGTTTCGTTACAAGAAACAACTCAAAGGTGCGAATGATTCCTAGGTGTTAATTTTATCAAAACGTAATTTGGTTTTTGAGGGAGAACAAGAAGAAGAAGCTGTTGCCAGAAAATAGTCAGAGAAACTCGAAAATGGGTTAAGTAGAGACGAACGAAAGAGGGCAGTTGTTGCCGCCGTCTTAAATTTTCTATTTTTCCCGAGAAGTCATGGTCTTTTGTATTGAGAGGACACTGGGAGCAGCCACTTTTGTTGACACTTGAGGAAACCTATAACCGAGAAATGAAGAGAATGGACAAAGAAGATCGGTAACGATGATTTGCTAGGGTTAATAGAATAATCCGTAAAAAGACCATTTTGCCCCTTCTCCATGCATGTGACTCACATGCTTGTCTATAGGTTTCCTTTATCTCTACTATTTATGCCCAACAAAATTATAAGGGATGATTAAATGGACTTGGACACTCAATTTGGGTTGGGCTCGGATTTAAAGTCCTAGAAAGGTGGTCATCCGGGGCTTGTTTGTTTCCTTCGTTCTCGTCAGAGGGAAGGTGTTCAATTCGTGGTTAATTGTGAATCTGGGTTATTGGCTTCTGGTGGCCTTGGGTGCATTCTAGCTGATGATATGGTTTTGCGCCAATTGCATTCATCGGCAGGGATTTGATGGAGAGTCCATGGATAAAAGGGCAACTATTATTGCTCAAGTGGTGGTAGCGACTGCAACGATAATCAAAATATATACATGTATGCTTTATTAATTATAATCATAATATATTTTTATATGTGAATCGTATGCATGCTGTCTTGAATATTAAAACGGTTAAAACACTAAATTTAACAACTGTAAGAAACGTTTGATGAAACGTTGAGATGCACAAAAATTTATACACTAAATTTAATGCACTAGAATCAAGACACATAATAGAACGTTGTTATCATGCTCTGAAATGATTTTACATAAAGCATACGCGGGTGTTGATTATAAATAAATCATATTCATAATATAATTAGGCAATATTTTATAGAAATCGTAAGGATTTTATTTATAGAGAAATAAAATAAAATAATGCTAAATTATTATGAAAAATCAAAAGAACAAGTTTTTTGGTACAATGTCTGAAGTCAAATTGGTAACCAATGTGAGAGACTGGTGGGTAGACTCTGGTGCTACCAAGCATGTCCGCGGAAACAAAGATGTGTTCACCTCCTATCAGAAGGTAGGGGAAGGAGAAAATCTCTATATGAATAATCGTCCGCAGCACAGGTTGCGGAAAAAGGCAAAGTTGGACTGAAGCTCATTTTTTGGCAAAACTCCCACATTGAAGAAATTGTTCATGTTCCGGACATCTGTAAAATTCTTGTATCTTGTAGTATCTTAGATGATAAGGGTTTTTATGAATTTGGGAAAAATAGTGTAACTCAGTGTAAAGAGCTATAAGACAGAGGGTTTTTACAAATTAAATGTAACCTCAATTTAAATAAATAAAATTGATTCCTTTTATGAATGTGTGTTATTGAATGTTTGACATGACAGACTTGGTCATGTTTTTCAATGATTAATCTGGCGAGCATAGGCTGCATTCTCTAATTTAATTTGGAAAGTAAACATAAAGGTTAAATATGTATAAATTAAAATATGCTAAAATGTCTTATAAGAAAAATGTTCAGGAAAAATTCTAAACCCTTGGAATTAATTCCTCAGACCTAGTTGACTTGAACTCAGTTCAAACTAGAGGTGAAATTATAATCCCTTAAGGAGATGATAAAACCATGAATTAGTTCAGGACTACCTGCGAACTTGTGGTGGGAGGCCGTCCTCTCAGCTTGCCATGTCCTGAACAAAGTACTTATTAAAGGATCATATATATCTCGAAATGAATTATAGAAAGGCAGACAACCCTATTTTGCATACTTCAAAAATGTGGGGGTGCTTGACTAAGGTTTCTATCCCTCCACCTAAGAGGACATAGATATGACCCCAAAATTGTCGATTGTGTCTTCATAGGATATCCTGAACACACTACATAAGGTTAGGGTTGTGAGTTCTGATATTTTAGAAATTGGTCTGAATACCAATTTGGAATCTAGGGATGTTATGTTCATTGGAAAAATTATTTTCCTTTGAAATCTGAATCTCGCATGATATGTATTGATCCCCTAGATGTCCTTTCTACTTGTCAGACAATACTTCTATAGGAAGATGAAGTTGAGCCTAGAAGAGGCAAAAGATTTAGAATAGAAAAAATCTTTTAGAGCATGAAAATTTGATCATGTAATGATCTCTAGTGGATTTTAAAATAAATGAATCTGACAAGTGTGTCTACATTAAAATTATCAATGATGCCTGTGTGATTGTATGTTTGTATGTTGATGATATGCTTATACTGGATACAACCATAAATGTAATTTATTCCAATAAGAACATGTTGAATGAGACCTTGACATGAAAGACTTAGGTCCCTCAGATGTAATCTTAGGGATGAAAATTAGAAGAGAGTCTAATAAATATAGTCTTAGTCAATCTCATTACATTGAATCTGTACTTAGAAAATATAACCAGTTTGGTAGGAGCTTTGGGATGCACTTTTCAGAGTGCTAAGGTATCTAAAATACACTTCAAACCTTTGTTTGAGTTATGAGAGATGACATGTTGTTCTTGAAGGATACTGTGATGCAAACTGGATAGCAGACTCAGAGGAGTATAAATCTACGAGTGGATACGTCTTCACTCTAGGCTGTGGATCAGTGTCTTGGAAGAGTTTCAAACAGACCTGTATCTCTCGGTCCACTATGGAACCGAGTTTATTGCGTTAGATAAAGCAGGAGAGTAAGCCGCTTGGCTAAGTTACTTTTTAGAAGATATTTCTCTCTGGCATAGGCCTGTGCCAGCTATATCTATACATTGCGATTGTCAAGCTACAATAGCTAATGCTAAAAATAACAATTATAATGGAAAATCCATTCATATTCGGAGAAGACACAATTCTCTAAAACAACTAATCTCGAATGGCGTTATTTCTGTTGACTTTGTGAGGTCTAAGGAGAATATCGCAGACCCTTTGACGAAAGGCTTTTCCAAGGAGATAGTTAGTAATACATCGAGGGGGATGGGACTTAAGCTCATCAATTAAAACTTTCCATGAAGGATACTCAACCTTGCTGACTGGAGATCCCAAGATCAAGGTTTTGAATGAGACAACTAATTTGTGGTGGGTAAAAATTTAACACTATCAGAGAATTATTTTCTCTGTCCCTTCCCTATGGTGTAGACGTGATAGTGTGACTGCATGTGAGGATGACTTATAGTAAAGTCTTAGTGAGTTTTTAGTTTCAATTTAAGATTGAAATGGGGTGTAGCAGTTAACACTCTTGATAGAACTCACCTATCTGAATGAGGAAGTGGGTCGCTTCCTATGAGAACTGAGCTGATTCTCTAGAGCATTCTGAGAAACGGGATATGTCCAGGGCCAAAACGGACACAACGGCGTGAACTTAACATCACTCTTGAGAGATATCTCGTGTAAGGATTTATTGATGAATTACACCAAACGATGGCAGTTCAAGACATCGCGTTCACTTTCCATCAAGTAGTTCCGGTGCTTCTCACTAAGCAAAGGTTCAATTCCATATGGACACCTATTGCTTAAGAGGTATTTCTCGTTTTCCGGTTTTCTGATTTATCGCTTTCTTCATTCATGTGGGGGATTGTTAGAATCAAAAAGTGATTTATTACCAAAAAATTGTTTTGTTACCTAATTTATCTTGATGGGACCAAAGGGTCACTAGCCTATATTGGGGGTGGAAATAACAAATCCACTTTTCACTTCTATGTGAATGAGAAACCTTTGGTTTGTCCCACATGGGATAAACCAAGGATGGAGTATATCTATATTACCACTAAAGTTGCTTCTAAGGGAAAAGACTTGTGGATTGGATATGGACTAAGGGAATGGGCTAGTGGACAAATTCACACATGTGCGGTGCTTCGCACCGAAGCACGCACGCGGACCGCGGGCTGCGGAGCTTGTGTGTGCTTGCGTGTGTTTTTTGCGTGAGCTGGCGTGATCCGTCGTATGCCCGGCGTGTGCCCAGCGTGTGCCTATCAAGACTTAATGGTTTTTATTTTAAATTCCTATAATAAATAAAAAAACCGTTTTATTAATTATGAGAATTTATGGAAATTAAATAAAAAGATTTTTCATAAATACAATTTAATTCTCTTCTCTAAAATTTGCCTATATAAGAAAAAGAAAATTTCATTTTCAACTCACCCCAGTCGTAGCTACTATCCTGACGACTATTCCCCTCTTCTCGCTTTGTTTGCGCACGTAGTTTTATTTTACTATAAATCTTATTCGGCTGTTAAGTTCGCAACGGGCTAACGAGTTTTGCTAACTGGGTTGGTATCAGGTGGTTTTATCCTGGATTCGATTTGTCATCTCTAAAGGTATAGCAACACTTTTCTAAAGTGTACCTGACAAATATCGAGTTAAGGGCAGTCTGTTGAACAGGCGACTCCATCTCTTTGTGCTTGTGTGATTGTCTGAAGTGTGCTATCTGTTCTAACCCTTAACTATTTTAAAGCTTCTGTTTGATTTGTTCACTGTTACAGGAATTTTCTCCAACATATATATCACGTGTGTTTTTACTGGTGTATCATATTAACATCTACTTAAAGTACAAAGTTAGTAAAAAGAGACGGGGGTGGAAGTAAGTTAATTGGAGAAGCATGAAATGAAATTGCAAATTTGGTTCGTTTAAAATTGCAAGGAAAGACAGGGACAATGAGTTAGAGATGCAAGGAAACTTAATCGGTAGTTTCACACTTTTCTAGCTAAATAAGTTTAGAATGTTGCATTTAGTCGTCCTATATAATCTCATGTGCCCACCGCGTAAAAGAAGGCCTTATATAGGGGTTTTTCATTCTAATAAAGGTGCTTTTCATGGTTTAAGAGTAACCCAAATATAGGATATGGGATACCCTATAATAATAACAAATACCTATATTACTCTTTACTCTATAACGTAAACAAAAAACCTAATAAAACCTAAACAAATTCATCAAACTCCCCAACCACAACCAATAGTGTATATGATGTATGATTCTACAAGAACTCATGTTATTTTTCTCCTTTTTGTGATCGTAATGTGTTGGAATGATTGATTTCAAAGAAAAAATTAGGTTTCTAGAAAAATTTACGGTTGGGTTTGATTCTTAGCCAACCGTAAATATAAGTTCTCAAGAACTTACGGTTGGGAACCCAACCGTAACTATTTTTTTTTAACTTTACGTTTTGGTTATTTCCAAACCCAACCGTAAATCCAAATAAAGGAGATGAAGATGAAAGTTTACGGTTGGGTTCGATTCTTAGCCAACCGTAAATATAAGTTCTCAAGAACTTAGGTTGGGAACCCAACCGTGACTTTTTTTTTTATTTTAAATTTTACGTTTAGGTTATTTCCAAACCCAACCGTAAATTCGAATAAAAGAGATGAAGATGAAAGTTTACGGTTGGGTTCGATGCTAAACATCCAACCGTAAAACTGTTATGATTGGGTTTTCCACCATGAAAATACAGTTACGGTCACGGTTAGATTAGGATGAACACCTAACCGTAAATATTATTTACGGTTGGGTTCGAGAAGAAAACCCCACCATAATCTTGCCTGAATCACAAAAAAAATCATATTTATTTACGTAATTTCATCAAATTTGAGCCATAAAAAGGCCAAGAGTTTAAGTTAGAGGTATACCTGACTACTCTAGGCCATTGAATCTTCACTTTGTCACTAGAATCACTCATTTTGGTTGAGTGAATCAAAATCTAGGGTTTTTCAAAAATCTACAAAAAGTTTCTCTTTTCTTTCTTCTACTTTTTCTTCCCACCAAAACAAAAAGAAGAAAAATCTGATTTGATTTGATTAAGTATAATATTATTTTAGATTAATTATTATTAGCTTAATCTACTAGCTAAGTAGTTTTACTAATATTAACTAAACATGGATAGTTTAGCCATTATGAAAATATAATGGATAAGGGGTTTTTGAAATTCATACCTAATGACCCTATTTTATCTTCACATGGAAAACTCCTCTATTGGAATGGGAAACCCCTATATGAGGCTTCTAAAAGAATATATATTGTACTTTTCTTGCTAGATTCATCGCAAAGAATCCAAACAAAACCTACTGTTCTCGGACCAGAATACCTGCTGGCTTCATGCATTATCCGGGTTTGCTGCACCATTTGGTGTTTAAAACGGAAAAACACGTAGTGATTTTTTTTCTAGTATAAAATTTTAATTTGTTTATAATTTCTTTAAAATAACAATGTTATTTGATTTGAATAGAATTGCACCAATGTTTTAAAAACGGACCGGACGACAAACCAGTAAAGTCGTTGGATTAGGATCAGCTGATTTAATTAGTAGTTCAACCGGGATTATTGGATCAAATATATTTTAATAATTTTTTTAATAAATTCCAATCGCATAGTTTCGTAAATCTTATCTAAAGAGTTCATATTAATTAAATCTTCACAATTAAGTATTGGTCAACATCTTTTGCCTTTGGAGCTTACTTTCCTAAGTCTACCGATCTAATCAAATGAAGATTACTTCGTTATCGAGAAACCCAAAGCCAAACCTAAGTGAAGATAAAATTGAAGATTACTTTATTCCCAAATACAAATTGAATCTGTTTGCGTACTAATTTAATTTCTAAGATCTTGATAACCCATATCCAAATTCACCATCTGATTTCACTTTTTTGTTTTAGACAATGTTAAATCCCCAAATAAATCTTCAAGTTTGTCTCACAATCATCCAAATGTCATTCTCTAAATATATCCTTAATTCAATCTAACCTATACCTGTTACTTTTTTCACCCGAAATATATAATTCAGACATTTCAATCCAAAATCAAATAAGTTTAACTTCTACAAACTAGTTTGGGTTTTCTAACTAAATCTTTACAACCATATGCGAGTAAAAATGATGAATAATCCAATCAAATCCAACTTCTATACGTTTCCCCTTTTTTTTTTTCACCGTAGAAACTTCTAAATAATTTCCAGATCTCGACGAAACTTGATAAAAACCAGATGAAGAAAAACGCGTTAAACCAAAAAAAATCAAGCTAGGTCAGCTAGTTCACTGACTGAACCGTCTGGTTCATCCGGTTCAACAATTGTAGCACGATATTTTTAAAATTTGGTAGGTCATTATTAACCAGCCCAGTTTTTAAACTGATTCACCCGGACGGTCCGATCTGGATTTTAAAACACTGGATTGTAAGCTAAATTCAAACTCTTAAAACTAATAATCTCCCTAAAATGCTAAAACTCTCTAAATTAATAAAATAAAGAGTCCCGAGGTTATTAGTTTATGTACTTGGAACACCGAACATTGGTACGAGGCACCACTAGGTGTGTCACTAAGGCCTGTAATTACACGATTGTTTTCCATCTTGCAAAATGTGATACTTATATTTATTTTTGTGGTTTACTTAACAATAAATATGAGACATACTCAACATCAAAATAAAAAATAAATAAAAAATATCGTTCAATAATCGTAAAAATGGTTAAAATATTTCTTTTATCCTATAAAAAGTGGTACTCTTATTTTTTCAATTTGGCATATTTTTAGGAAAAAAATAAAAAAGCAAAAGTATAAATTTTTTCTTGTGACAGAGGTAGCATATTGTTAGTCTTGATCAAGTTTGGAAAATGGGTCACAGGTCGGGTATGGTCGTGACCGTTATAACGTATTTACACGGGTGTAAGTACGTTTCGGGTAAAAAACACGAATTTTTTAAGTTTTTTTTAAATAACGGGTGTAATAACGGTTAAATAGAAAAACTAAATAAACTATGATCTGAATTTCCTATCTAACAGTTTTAACATGCGTGAAAACGGTTATAACGGGTCTAACTAACGTTGTTACTACGTTTTTTTTAATTTTATATGTGTATTCATTTATTTTGATTTTTTAATTTATAATTTTTAATCTATTATTTTAGAAATAAAAAATTAGGTAAATTTCTTTTACATCTTTTTTTTCTTCTAAAAAACAGGTATAACGGGTGTAAAAATAAAAAAAACGGTCTTAAAAATTTATGTTAAAATGTTATTTAGAAATAAAAAAACATAAAAATAAATTAAAAAAACGGTTATCACACTCATAAAAATAGCTATAACGGGTCTAAATAATATCTTTTTTATATATTTATCATTGTTATTTGATATGAATATTAATGATCCTCACGAACACGCTATATAAACGTCGTTTTTTTTAAAAAAACGACGGTTTTTCAAACCTTGGTCTTCATGAGTTCATTGAACATTTACATATTACTAATCTTCTTCTTTCAAATTTATTTTGCTGCATGCCACACTTAAAAAAGCACCAGACAGATCAAGTAAAAATCAATAAGGTTGCACGATAACTAAGCGCATGCCATCTGCTCTGTAGTGAAAACTGATCAATAATTAATTTACAGAAAAACACTAAACAAAGTAGCAAACACTTTGACCTGGAAAGTTACATAATGTACGTAGCACAATACATGGTATCTTTCTGAATATCTCTCACATTCATGAACTGTGTCCAAATCTGGACAATCTTTCTGTCTATCTAGCTATACACAATACATACAATGGATTATGGTCAGAATTCGAGACTCTTTTATGACACAAGAAACAAACCAATTGCATTTCTTAAACAACATGATTATGAGTTTTTTGATTTTCTTTTTCTGGAAAACTAATTAACATAAAAGTATTCTAAAATAATAATTACTCGATTCTTCTCAAGTTTTGACTTTTCATCTAATCCAATTAAGTTCGCCAAAGAAAAAGAGCGACGAATAAATGCAATTTTATAGTATGATACAAGTCAGCTACCAACACGATGTTTTTTCCCTTTCAAACACTGCGACGAATAAATGCAATTTTATAGTATGATACAAGTCAGCTACCAACACGATGTTTTTTTTCCTTTCAAACACTTATATACGAAGGTTTTTATTAACTTGTATCCAGGTATATAAGTTTATTAAAACACTGATCATTTGCATTGAAAAATATGTTTTTTTATCTTATTCTACTAGAACTTGTTTTTTTTAACAATAAATCTTATTTTCAATGCAAATAATTACTGTTTTTAATGCAATAAAACAAACAAAACTTGTTTCCAATACAATATTTCTTGTTTTAGTGAACCTTAACATACGTACATCTACTATTTCATAGAAACTCAAAGATTAGGTGCTGCTATGAGGTTGGACCCTCTTAATTGTCTCACACTTTCCACGCCCCTAGTTCTTTTTCTAGTACTCCCTCCGTCCCTTTATAAAGGCGGAGTTTTAAAATTTTGTAGTCCCATTAGATAGACGGAGTTCCAATTTCAAGGCTATTTTTTCACATATACCCTTATACTTGGAAGGCGGAGTTTTAAAATTTTGTAGTCCCATTACAGAAAAATGATAAATATTTATAAAATTTATATTTTTTTATTCTAAAAAAATGGTAAATTTTGCATACATATGAGAGACGGATGGAGTATTTATTAATTTCACTAACATTACTAAATTTCAATGCTAATTAAAGAATAACAAAACCCAATAAATATTACGCTCATGAAAGAAATTACAACGTGCTAAGAAAATTAATGCAGATAAACATCAATCAATTCATTTTTATGCAAATCATGTAGTTATTACTATGTTTTTGTAACATGTGCCGAAATAAATGTAAAACGATGAAATACATTAACCACTAACAACTAATTACTACCTAAAGGTTTGAATTTTAACATTATACGCTTATCATTCTCATAGATACTTAAAATTATAAAAAAAAAGAAGTATTAACAGCTCTGAATGGGGTAAAAATAAATCATAAAAATCACACATGAAAAAACATCCTGCTTCAAAAAAAAAAGAAAAAAAAAATATCTAAAATAAAATAGACTCTTGTTATTTGCAATCCACTATTCTTATTAACCGATCCATATATTTAAACCAATCCAATTTTTTTTAACACTTTTATTAGTACAATCTTATGGATTGGATTAATTTTTATAATCTTAAAAACACACCTAATCTAATTTCTTCATCTTCTCCAACGCATATATGTGCTAAAGAAGATTTACCTGAATTTGAAGAAAATTGCACCGCTGACCATTTGGTACGCACTCTTATTATCAGTGGTATGAGAAATATAAAATTTGTTTTTTGTTACGACCATATGACACCATTGTTTAACATGATCCTTAGAGACGAAAACATGGAAAAAAAATAACATTACATTTAATTGGGTAAATTTTATCCAACACGTAATAGTTGTTGTGAATAAAGAAATACAAATTAAAACGAATACCTCATTAGTCGAGAATTTATCATGTACATCAAAACCAACAGGTGTATGAGATTCTGAAGACTGATCACGACAGTTAGATTTAGGATTACTAGAATTCATAGAGATAAAGATTAGTAGAAGTGAAGAAGAGCAAGCAAAAAATATATGATTATGATTTGCAGGGTTTATGAACATGTTATTTATAGATTAAATATAAGAAACTAGAAATAAAAAAGAAAAATAGATTGGATTGGATTCATAAATTTTGACTAAATTTTAGTTTAATTTGATTTTTAAAAAATAGTAAAATTCTATTTAATTTCTTATTAGATTATATTAATAATAATGGTGAATTGAAAATAGCAGGAGTCATAAAATATTAAAACGAAAAAAAATAATACTATATGCTTGATCTTTATGAGATCAGTCATTGGAATACGATTTGGAACCGAATCCAGAATCTAATTTTTTATTGAAATTAGAAAGACTCAACGATTCAGACCGCAATTCGAAATGGGATTCTATATAAGGACATTAAAAATTAGGTGGATAAACGTTTCACTTTCTCTCTCCATAACAAATATATACAAACCCTTTCCACAAGCAATTCAAACGAAACAGAATTTAATTCTAGAACCAGAGAGAAAGAGAAGAAAATGAAACGCTCTGTATAAATCCTATTGAATTTTCTCAATACTTTTATTTCCCCTAAAATCATTTCATCTCTCGAGAAAATTCTAAGATTAGTTTTGGTTTTAATTTGATTAAAACATATAACAACAGTTGTCACTGAATCGTGTAATCTAATCACTACCCACAATCTTCTTCTATCAAAAAGAAAATCACTACCCACATCTCCAATACTTATAATTTCTTATTCCTTAGCCGAATTTCATTTCTCTCTAACAAAAACAAATCGAAGAATTCCAATCGGGTGAAGTTTGGGCAATGCGGTGGAAATGATAGAAGAGAAGAGAATGATAAATCAACAACACTTCCAAGTAACAACAACAAAAAGAGGAAAACAAAATCAACAACAGCGACAGCGACAACAGAAATTGCATTGTGAAAATTATATGGTTAGGTATTTTAGTTTAAGTTCAATTTTGACGCTGTTAATATTAACAGTATCATTATTATTATTACCTTTGATCCTACCACCATTACCTCCACCGCCATTGATGCTTCTTCTAGTTCCTGTTTTAATAATGGCTGGTCTTATGTTTCTTGCTTTATTTCCATCTCAAATTACTCACATCGTCGTTTATTCATCGATATGAACTACTTACATCATTTTGATCTCTCTATATATATCATCATACTAGTCAACAAATTTGAATTCGGTTGTTTTGATATTACAGTGATCAAGATTAGTGATTTTAGCAACAACATTAGGTAATCGGACTAGTAGTAATAGATTTAGAAAGAAGAGATTGAATCAGAGTTTATATTAAAGAGTTATTGTAAAGAAAGAAATTTTGAAAAGAACATATTATTTTGATTTTGATTCTGATTGAGTTTTTTTTTTTTTTTTTTTTTTTTGTGTGTGTGTTCTTAAATTTTGTTTATGCTATGTTTGGAAGATGTCTACTCAATACAGTAACTTTTAAATTTTGACTTAAAAAGTTGGAAGGTTAAAAATCTGTCAACTGGTTAAAACCTTGTGCCAGGAATAATTATAAACACACCGGGACAAATCACGGGATTTATCCCGTATGGAAATCCAATGGTGAAGAGGGGAATGACTATATCATTGGGTTTGGTAATGGTGGAGAGGATTCCACCATCTCTCTCACACAGGACAAAGATCGGGATATTCTCCTGGTGTATTTATGATTTTCGATAACAAAGTATGTATTCGTCCGACAGTCTCCCTTTTATGAAAAGCGCGTTGAAATTGAACAGCCGACTCTGTGCTTTTTTACACGACACACGGCGGCTAAATGTTGCATAATATTCTTTGCCCCCACTGTAATAGGATTCATTTCTTTACGAGTTTGGGATGTTTCAACTTTCAACCAAAAGCTTTTAACAGTGGGCTGAACTCGGACTATGCAATTCCTTGCACTTTGCGAACATTATTCATTTCAAAACTGTCACGTGTTTGTATCTATATAAGGGCCAACCGGAATCCGGCGAGACGACCATATCAATATGAAAGTCTTTAAAAACAACTCAATTTTAGTGCTTGGATCGAAAGATTTGGAAGCATTCAACTATTTCAAGCCATACTTAGAACATGTCATCATAGAACAGCATAAGCAGGTTCGGAACAAAAAGTTGTCGGTACCCACAAACTAATTCTTCAAGTTACAGTCATTTCATTACAAGCTTGTTACTACAGTTTATGTGACCAGGTACAAACTGCCCTTGCCCCTTAAGCATCATAAATCAACAGGATATAACAAATTAACAACTCACCTAATCACGAAGTCAAAACCCGAACAAGAGCATTCTACAAACATTCAAAATTGACCTAATATAACATCCTTACATCTCATTATTGATAATATCCCTAATCATTTGCTTCGGTATAAGCCCTTCTGTTCTGATGGCGTCCTTACTTGGATCTGGACTGATGAATAACAAAGTTGGCAACCCTCTAACCTGTTAATCAAGAAAAAATTGGTTAATAATAAAATCAATGGATAATCAAGAAAAGAGACAAGTATAGATATACCTGCATGTCACGGGCAAATTCATGGTCATCATCTGTGTCAACCTTGATAAATAACGCATCTTTTTCGTACTCAACAGCAAGCTGCAATGAAAAGTTGACATCAGAACTTACATGTGAGATTGCACAAAATTTCATTAGTTGCAAACAAGTTACTATCAATAGCTATCATTTTACAGTACTAAAGCTTGTTTACGATTATAAGGTGATTCTTGAGACAGTTACGACTAACTCATTGTATTCCATACTATCCAGGAACATTAATTATGCCCACAAAGTGCAGTAGTAGCGCAAACATTAAATCGTTGTGGCAATGATGTTTAATACGGTGATTGTGACTCCGTATCATAAACTCGTTATGAAATAATACCAACTCTTGGGCATATTAGCAACACAAAGATTGATACTGGGAGTAGAAAACTTTTAGGTCTTATTGCCAAGCCTGATCTTGATTCATCAAGTCTGAAGTCCGAAAAAAGAAAGCCAAGAAGACTTTGTTTGACCTTAACTGAGCTAGGTAAGGACTTTGTAAGAATACTAGGTACATATTTCATGTGTATAAAAAGGTAAAGATTCAAATAACTCACTCAAACACCTGCCCTTAGAACCTTCTTGAGTTGACCAGTTCTTACTTGGCTATTTTAAGATACAATAAACTAACTACGACCAGATAGACTTTGATTGAATTAAAGTACTAAGACCCTGCATCACTGATTTCAGGAGAGCAAACAAAACAGAAGACAGGATGGATGTAGGTTTCATACCAAATACTAAAGTAACTGAACCGTGCAGCATAAGGGACAAAATTGTAAGTAGCACTATGACCGGATACACACATCCACGTACAAACAGACACACCAAACCTACCATACAGGTTTCTTTTATTTGTTTGTTTTCAGAACATTTAACATTGTGATTAGAATTTTCATTAGGAATGAGGGATTTAATTGCCCTATATTACTCCATTCCTAGAAGGAATTCAACATCCACTGAAGTTAAAATGCATTCACTAGAATATGCAAATATCCCAAGGCATACAACAGCATCAAAAACATAATAAGGGGAACAATACACGCATCAAGGGAAACAATTAGAACCGGGAGGGGAAGAAAAAAGATTCCCAGCTAAGTTACAATAGGATCCATCATGCAGATACAAATGTGGCCGGGAAATATGTTTAAAATTCGGGAGGAGTTTAAGAACCATTTCAATAACCAGCATTAGAACATGTGATGAAAGATGAAATATCTTTTGGAGTTCACTTATGAACCCAACATTGTCATCAATCCTCATTGTGTTTCTTAGTTAGATATAGTTACCAACAGACGCTTTTGTGCTCTTAACACTTATGACATTTCTTCTTCTGTCACTGGATCCCCAATGGCTTATAGGTTATGAATCGGAAACAGTTACAAATTCATCACGAACTTGGGGGGTCTACATTTCTTATCAGGTTTATAAGTGACCTATGAGTTCATGCTCAAAAGCAATGCTTGAAATTTAACAACAGGGACAAGTCAAAACATTAGCCCATATAGATTATAACAGTTACATGATATTTAGACCCTAAAACAGGCAAAGATAAGATATGGATACAGTAGGTTTACCATTTCAAGGTCTTGTGCCATTAAAATACAAGGACCGCACCATGTGGCATAGAAATCAAGAATTACAGAAACACTTCTATCATTTCTAACTAGCTCCTGTATTTCCTCTGCTGAATATTTCTTCTGAAGCAACACCAAAAACCCCATTAACAACAAAGAGAGAGAACTGAAGAGACATATATAAACAAAAAAAAAAAGGTAGAGAGGACTTACGACGAGATAATCTTCTCTGATGTGCTTGCCATTTGGGGGTTTACAAAGTAATTTTCTTGTTGTTGTTGATGATAAATTTGTTGGGTTATTGGGTTTATATATAGTTGCAGAAGATGAAATAAAATTGCAGTGGTGGGTTTTAGGGGTTTTGGTGGTGGTGGTGGAAGTAGTGATGGCACAAGATGTCGTCGCCATGGTTAGAATGACAGCCATTGTTATTTCGACTGTAAATCCCAAAATCCACCAGACGAAAAATGCAACGAATTTTCTCTACTGCAGCTGCAGGATAAGAATGGACCAATGTAATTGATATCGGATCTCGGATAAGAAAAATATTATAAGACCGAAACACTGGTACACTTTTGTATCGGAGAAATTATAATTAAAATATCGGATAAATTTCGGTTCTAAATTTTAACCTATAATATATAAATCACATATCTTTTATTATTTTTATCCTATTGTATCTTTATTTACCACATCCAATATTGATAATTTTATTTATACATATCAAAAATATTTTTAACGAGACTTTAACAGTAAGTAAGTAAGACTGTTGATCTGGAGGGATTAGGATAGTAGGTGGCAAAAGATGGTTAATGAAGTAGTGATCTTTATATTTGTGGAATACACGTAAGAAGAAGATGACAGAGACAAACCAAAATCATACACACGTGTTGTCTTGAGTAAAGAAAAGAAGAGATTAGAGAGGCTCCTCGCTCCTGATTTACCCCTAGCTAGAAACAGTTTACAGGCTCTAATGGAAGAACCCCTTTCCTTTCCTTTCATTCATTCAAACCTTTTATCAAACTATTTGCAGGCATGAAACTTGTGGTTGTGAGATAGTTTTTGTGATGTATGCTAAGACTTTTTTATATCTTCTCCTTCCCTGCATATTGGATTAGGAAACAAACCCAAGCTTCCTAATCAATTATGAAATCTAAACAATAAATATTCATAGCCATCTATCACACAATAGAAGGTCTACAATTCACTTCTCTTAACCTATTTCTATCTGATTTCTGTTATGAACTTGTGATGCTACCGGTGGAGACTGTGAGTCTCTGATGATGATGAACTAATGATCAAACTAAAGAACAATAAGAATTAGTGATAGAAGAAGATGGTGGTGGTGCTGCTGGTCTTGATGGTAGCAACATAAAGTAGTGAAAGAAGAAGAAGAAAGAACTAGATAGGGTCGGCTTAAAGCTTTATTCATTCACCAGCTAATCTTGGCTTATCTCGCCGAATCAAACGATATTTCCGAAATTAAACGATATTTTTAGTCAGACTTCATCTCGGCGATATCATGCATCTCGTCTCGCTCGAGTAACGATATCGGTAATTCCGGCGAGATCTCGACCGAGATTGAGGAACAGATTAAATTACCCGGGCAAGTTGAGATTTTAGGCTCTTTCTTAAAAGTTTAGCTCTTAAAACCCATTCAAAGACCGATAAATAATCACATTGTTTGTTCGGTACTTCTTTGTGACCATGATGATAATGTTTCTCCCAAGACATTGAACGAGCGTGGAAACCATCATCACTTGGCAACCATCATCACTCGATCGAAGACCTTAGACCCCGTAAAAAGAAATGTTTTTTGTCAAATGTTTTTCTTTTTACATGAAAGGGTAAAATATTACAACAATTTTAGACTTCTACATATAATCCGGTGGCTACATGCACTAGAATAATTTTAGAACTCTTTTTTATCAAAATTTTGTCAGATTTAATTTAAATGAAATTTTTTTCTCTTTCCATTGTATACGAAATCCATGTCCTTCGTGTAATCATGTCTGATTTTCTCTAAAATCCCAACAATATCCAATAAATAGAATCCAAACATTCCAAACATTAAAATCACTCAACTCTTATATTTTTATGAGTCAAATGCCAAACATTCCAAACAGTAAAATCACTCAACTCTTATATTTTTATGAGTCAAATGCTTGAAAAATACATGGTAATATAACAATCATATTATTTCGTTACGTATAGAAATTACCTCCACCATTATTCTAGAAGAACCCGGGTGAAGATAGGAATTTTAAAAAAGTTAAACACATGTATGTTATCATTATTGAAAACTAGGGATTGTTGACAACCACATCCTGGTTACAAATAAGAATGGATAAGGAATAGTCATCAAAAAGAGAATTATGTAAAGACCATCTGAAAATCGTGCATTTAACAACAACAATAATCTAACTAGTGTTTCTAATCCTATTAGAGAAGCACCTTTTTTTTTGCGCCTGCAGTTCCATCAGATTGCAAAGGGCATCAACGCTCATACATTTTTCTTCATAGATTTCGCTTTTCTACCAGTCTATTCCCATATAACAAACTTGATACTTTCTGGTAATCACCAATGTAAGTTATAGTTGTTGAAGAAATAATTGCATACATGATAGTAAACTTACAATGCATTACCAAATGGGAAATTATCTTTGAAGGAGTTCCACAAAGTAAACACTTTGTAGATTGAACCGTTCTTGACTTAAATAAATATTCTAAAGTTGGTGCACTCTTACAACAGAATGAAACCTTCAAAGGAACTTGTTAGGAGTATTTATCGGTTGAACTCACATGCGTTAGTATGTCAAGCCTGATATAATATTCGATGTTAGATGACAAGACATATCTTGAGAGATTTGAGTTTATTTCACCAAAATAGTTAGAGTTAGGTTGTAGGGTCATATATCGGACTATATCAATATTCAATTACCCCTAAAGAATTGAAGACTTGAAGAAACAAAAATACACTAACACGTCTATAAAGAAATTCGTCATCAACAAGGTTAGTAACATGAATACTGATGATCTTATACATATGTTCACCATCTATCTATCTCGAAGTAATAACTCACTAAGTAGACTAATTCTCATGAAAACATAATATACATGTTTGTATTTATATCCGAAATAAAATAGAGTTTTCATATGAGTGTGCATGACCATTGACCAAATGTAGTTGGTCAACATGTAGAAGGAACCAAGACATGATTGTGCATTGTCGCAAATGTCACGTTGGTTCTGAAACTATTACTTCTCCCGGAATCATGGCGAGTTATGATTTTCTTGGAATACTCTGGATTGTACGTACTATTACGGAACACATGTCGTAAAAATACTTGGTTACATAACCATGAATCTTTGGTTCCGGAACCGTACCAGCTAAATTGTGGCTTAAAAGCTATAACAGGTATGTTTTCGATATTTTACTTCATCATCAAGGCCAACCTATTTGTACGAGATTTAATTCACTTAAAGTAGATTTTATCTGTGTTAGATATGATTTTACTCATTCCTAAGTCTTGAACAAATATTGCAAAAGGCATTTATTGGGATAGTGTTAACTTAGGATAACAAGATCGCTAAAGAATAAAGCTAATCACTAGCTAATTGTCGCTTATACTAGCTTAAATCTTAAACAATATATTTTCCTTAGACATCAATCAAATTCTATGGAATTAGTATAGCTTCATAATAAGGCTAAAGATATATCTATGTGTTTATGGGGAAAATGAATTTGAATGGAAAATTAGGATAAGTGGGGTGAAAGTATGAGTATTCGTCTAATCATTAAACATTTGTATTGTAGAAGTACTTTTTTTTTTTATTTTAGATTCGAGATATCAATCTGTACAATCCTGGCCTAAACCAAGCAATGGTCGTTCCAGTCTTGCTTTAGTCACAAGGGAGAATGAAAAAAGGTTGGTCTTAGGGAGGGAAGCGAGAGAAAGGTTGAGGTCAGACTATCAGACTTTGTAGGATGTGATAGGTGTTAATAGCTATGAACAACCCTCTATGCGTGAATGAGATGATTATATGAAAATCAAGTTGTTTGACTTGTGTTGTTCTGTTCTTAATATATTAAGAAATCTATTTTTCGATAGTAGAGCAATGGCAAAGTGGGATGGTGGAGAAAGTATTAGTAACTGCTCCCACTTCATCTGAGGATGAATGGGCGGTTGCTCAACCCACCACTCCTCTACTCATCTGTTGATCGAACTTTCCAAAGACCTTCTTTTTAATGGGTGCACTGCTGCATCATGTGTCGTAGACCGCCAGACCAATACCCTAGTGAATATCCCCCCATTTGTGACATATTTGATGTCTCGTATAATTTTGTAGTATTAAGCATTACTAATGTGAAGTCGAATGAGGCCTGCTTAGTTGGTCTCTTGACTAAAGACTTGTCTTGCTTGACTATCCTGATGAATCTAGCAAGACCAACTTAAAATAAAATATGTATTTTTTATTTTTTTTATGATGAACAATGTGAGTTAAAATAAGTCAATTAGTATTGGTGTGTTTTGTAGAAAAATAAGTACATCATGCTGAGTATAAACATATGTATAACATGATAAGCACAAGAATATGTATGTGAGGCCGCAGATGAAGATAAATGTGTGAGGCCTAGTATGGCCTTGATAGACAAAGTGAGGGATAAAAGGCTTGGTCAGACAAGCTATGAAGAAGACTTGGATGGATAAGTTGGGGTTTAGAAATTTGGATGGACAAGGAAAGCTAGGGCAGACTAGGTTAGCTTGACTGTAATAGGTAAGATTTGATGGACAAACTAGGGTAGCAAGAAGGACAAGCTTAGAAGAATGGATAAGAAGGACAAGATTTTTCCATGAAGTTAATGCGGACACACATAAATAGCTAAGACAGACAATCTTAGAAGCAAATCTAAGGCGGACAAGATCAGTAGCTAAGCTAAGGCGTACAAGCATAAGTATCCAAGACTAAGACGGACAAGCCCAGTGGCCAAGCTAAGCCGGACAAGCTTTGTGGCAAAGCTAGGAAGGACAAGGTTTGTGGCAAAGCTAGGAAGGACAAGCTTTATGGCAAAGCTAGGACGGACAAACTTTGTGGAAAAGCTAAGACGGACAAGATTTGTGATCATCTAAGACAGACAAGCTTTGTGGCTAGCTAAGACGGACAAGCTTTGCTAAGCTAAGATGGACAGGCTTTGTTACTAAGACGAACAAGCCCAGTAACCAAGCTAAGACAGACAAGCTTAGTAGGAGGGAGGACAAGCTAGAGCTTGACCGGCCGGCCAAGTAGCTATTTACAATGCTTATAAGAGTTGCAAAATCCATTTTTGAGATGTCCCCTTGCCGATTAGGGTTGGGAGGTTTCATTGGTTATTTTAAGACAATTATAAGTGTTACGAACTTAATTTTGGTGTTTCCCAATCCCTAAATTGAATTCTCTTTTTCGCCATTCACGTTAGTTGCTTCCTTAAGCAAGAATTAACGTGACCAAGGCTAGATTTAGCTAGTAGAAGCTATATTTTATTCTTAACACAATTTTTGATTTGGTATTTGAGCACAACTATGGTACTTTAGTCGAGTAAACTCTTATGTAACTTGATACATACTTCTATACAAAGTTTTATAAGTAATTTAGTAGGTCAATACCATCAAGTTGAGGATAAATATTGACACGAGGTAATTTTGGGAATTTAGTTGCGTAATATAGGCACCAAATGATATTCAAATTGCTCTATACTAGTGGACAACCCATTTAGGAGCTTGCGATTTGTAATGTAAAAATTATAGAACATCTGAGAATTTCATAATAAGCACCAGTGTTATTCTGATGATTTTGTACAATGATAAATGTTGATTCATTCAGTAAGTTTGATCGTATATGTAGTATTCTGACAAGTTCAGTCATACATATAGAGAGACATGGATTAACACCTACCTTAAACTTCTTTGCAGGATTCTGAGATTTAATATTTCTGAGACCCGGGTCAGAGACATAGTTTTACTATTTTACCCTTGACAAAAATCCACCATCTACATTAAGTCCCCTGCTTAGCGTGAAACGACTAATGTTGCGTGGTAAGCACTAGATGGTGGTCTATTAGACAAAATAAAATGAAATATGACTTATAGTTTAATGTCTAGATATTACCAGGAGAGCAGCAGTTGGTTTGAACTTCGAATAAACAAACAAGAATACCTTCTTGGACGGATAAGTAGAGATCCATGGTTGTAAAGCGAAGGCAATAGCTTGAAGCTTGTACAGACAAGCAATATCCATAGAGCTTGGGCGGACAAGCTTGGATAGAACTAAGGCAGACAGGCTTGGCGCTAAAACAGATAAGCTTGGGAATTAGAATGCTGGACGGACAAGCAATGTCCATGGAGGAAGGACGGCCAAGTATTTGCTAGGGAGGGAGAGTATTTTCTAGGAAATAGACGTACAAGCAAGGTCAGGAGCTGGACGGACAAGTTAGGGCTTGGTAGCAGGACGGACAGGGAAAGGGGGTATCAGCCCCTGGACTTGGACGGACAAGAGAATCCTTTTCCCTCTCGACTTTTTCTTCTTCTTTTAGTGAAAGGATGAATAATTTCTTGAAACTTTATAGTCAGAAAATTCAGATTTAGGGTTTTCACTGAAAACGTTGTAAAATCTTTATACGAAGTCTGTTTTCGATGATATACCCCAAAGTTTTGATGCCCAGACAATCATCTATCTCCTACCATGAAATGATTTGAGTTTTGAGTTATTTTAGGGCCCCAAGAAGATGAAACAGTAAAAAGTCATGAAGAATTCAAGGATTTTTCAGCTGTGAGATAGTTGAATGTTTTGATCATATCTCTTAGCTCTTTTGTCCGATTGATGTGATTTTCAGTATGTTGTAGACGAAATCCATGTGAAGAGTTTTTATATAAATCATACCTAGATTTATTACTAATTTCTCCCAACTTGCGACTTTGTACAAGGTAGTATAGAATTGCTTCTGATGAGCTTGATGTAAAAACGTATTTTTAGGCCTCTAAACCATTTGCTTGTGTCTTGCATGTTCAATGAAGGATATTCATGTAATTAGTTTACTTATATTATGAGTTTTCTAGTTGGTGCTTGAGTCTCATGCTTTCAATTAATTGACTCACTGAGATGATGTTGTAGGGTGAAAGTGGGGAAGAAACAAGGTGAAAATGAGGAGATGGTGATTATGAGCCAAGTCGGCAAAGCCATTGTTCCATTATCTAGAGGTCATGGAGAATTTTTCTCTGACATGATTGTTGATGTGGAAAATTAGAGTGATGGTGTTGTAGAAGTCAAAAGGCTATGGTCGTGTCTGAATACCCTGGTGCAAACCTTGTTTTTCGCCCTCCACTTAGTGTGCC
The DNA here is from genome assembly GCA_023531435.1 of Papaver californicum. Taxonomy (NCBI): domain Eukaryota; kingdom Viridiplantae; phylum Streptophyta; class Magnoliopsida; order Ranunculales; family Papaveraceae; genus Papaver; species Papaver californicum. The sequence continues at coordinate 642,894 of JAJJMC010006896.1, forward strand.
TCTTCAGAGGTGATAGGCTCTTAATTTATATAATTTTACCACCTTAATTATATTTTCTAATCATCATTATTGTATTAAATTTATTATTTTATTGTTAATAGATGGTTCGTATTAAATTTGAAGTTACAAATTAAACATGATTAAAACATGTGTTAATCGGCGTTTGGGATGAAGTGCAACCGAACAAGCTCACGACAAGAGATAGGCTGTACGGTATAGGCTAATAAAGGGGTAGAGGTGATGATGGCTAGCTTCTTGGTTGATTAGCTGCATCAGAAAGAAGAAAGTGAATAGAGGATGTGTTTTATCGAGTATGAATGTGAAGGCTAAAGAGACAATGACAGAGTTGGATAGGCTGTTACTCGTCAGCGTCAGACATAGAAGAGCAGTTTATAATTCGGTCAAGACAAGGTGATCACGTGAAAGATTAAGTTAAGGATAAGCTAGAGTATGCTAGTGTGAAAGAGACATGCCTATACGTGACGAGATAGAGGATAGTGCAGAGAGAGAGCAAGGCTATGAGCCTTTTACGTGAAAGTCTGGATGGGAGGTTTTCTTTATTGGCTAGGGTCCAAAGTATACAGTCAGGTGGAGTTGTTGGTCGTAGCTTGTTTGGCTAGGTAGTACGGTTAGGAGATGGTTGTTGCATGAGCCTGACAGAGATGGAGTAGGCAGGACTAGGCTGTGAGTCTCTCACGTGAAAAAAAGTTGGACTGCTAGGTAATGATGAGTGCGTCAAGGTGCTGCTGGGCTAAAGAAATAAGACTAGAGCAGGTGAACAACAAGTAGGCTATTCGGTCAAGGCTGTTTGGGAAAGTGATTGATGGGGACACATAGCAAACCGAGAAGCTAGGAAGGTCTATGTTGCATGTAGTACGGCTGGGACATGACCTAGGGTTAAGAAATAGACTATAAAAGAAGAGAGTACAGGAGAGTTTACGCAGTTTTTGCTGGGAAGGTTTTGTTTTCTTTTAGTCTGTGCGGAGTTTTTCTGGACGCGGAGGAGGCGTTCTTTGGAGGAAGGGTTTTTGGACGCAGAGAAAGAAGAGGACGACTGATATCTTTATGGAACATTGGTTTAATCTTTTTCCTCTACTTTTCTTAGTTATTTTAATGGGTTTTGAGAAACCCATCACCATGTTCTAATTAATTTGTAACTAGGGTTTAATGTTGAAACCACTTACAGTTTTAGATCAATTAAATAAAATATTTGATACAGACCATTATGATTTGAATAGATTAATTCCATGATTTTGATTTATTAAATTTCATTAAACAATTGTGACGTCTTTTAATGGTACATGCTTGGCCTAGGTTTTTGATGTTCCATGCTTCTGGTATACAGTTGTTATTTTGAAAATCTACTTGTTGCAAATATATTTGCCTACTTATTTGATATTTCATGCTTGGGGTTAAATCCTTTGATGGGGTATGCTTAGAATAGTCAATTATTATTTGTGGACCTATAATTAGTTTCATACAATTTTCTTGCTAACGCAATTTTATGGTGTATGCTTGAGACTAGGGGTTTTTGATGCACCATGTTTAGGGCGTCCCAGTGATATTTACGACTCTAAATATTCATGAGTTATGTTTCACTTCAGTAATTAAATAGAAATAGTGGTGGATACTGAAAACCCTGGTTACCGACTCTCCCATTTGATTTAATTAATTAGTTTAGTTAGTTTTATTATTTTATTCATTAATCTAAAAATCCAAAAATATTGTTTCTGGTTAGTTGATTAGACATATTAATTGCAGTATTTCCCCGCTCTCTGTGGATTCGACCCGTACTTGCCGTTGTCTACTAGTTAGACGCCGTGCGATTGCGGTTATTATATAGGGTAATCCTAAATCACATCAGGAGGCATGTACTCACTGGAGATTTCAGCATTACAATAGAGTATTCTGAATTATATACTTAAATATGGCAGAAGTATGGTCATATTTCCACCACCAAAAAGTATGAAAACCCCTATTTTCTGGCCCTTCATGTGAGTGAAGTGTTGCTTTCCTGCATGAGATGTGTGTTGTGACCAACACTGGTATTACTGAAAAGATGTTCGTGAACTGGAGATATCTTGTGGAAGCAAGGTTGTACCAAACCGGATTTCGGTTCGTACCGGTCGAGAGCGATACACTGGTATGCCGGTATACCGGGGAAATTTCGGTTTAAATATCGGTGGAATATCGGTGCATATATTTTATATGTATAATTTTATGAAAAAATACTAGTTCACATTTTATAACTATAAATATATTTTAACACGTTATAACAAATATTTTTTCACAAAGTTTAAAAAGATAAACTAGTATTCATCCAAAATATATAGATCCATAGATTTCATATAAAGTTCAAACTGGAAAAACAAAAGAAACAAGAACAACTTCAAAGTTTATCGTCTAAAATACTAATTAAACAAAGATATTACAATTTTAAGATCATTAGATTAATTATAGATATTATCATATGCATATATAATTCTAAAATATCATAAAAAATATGAGTAACAATTGAAAACCCTAAAATAAGAATAAATTATTTTTTTATTATTATTTTTTTAAATAAAAAAAACAAAAAAAAACGATTGTACCGGTCAATACCGATCAATACCGGCCGATATTTTCGATCAAATACCATTTATCGGTATACCGGATTTCGTCTCGCTTTTCGGCCGAAACCGGTAAAACCGGCGGTATACCGGCCGGTACGGACTGCACTGTGTGGAAGTATGTGACCAACTTGATTTCAACGTGGCTTGGCTCTGCCGTGGAATTGATGTTGTTAAAGAGTCACAGGTTGCAACATGTGTGATTCCTTCTCATAGTCTCATCGAGCAAAAGGAGAAAGAGGTTGAAAGGTAGACTCAAGATTTAGAGCTGAATAAGGTTGCTCTCCAAGATAATGAGAGGCGTTCTCTAAGAAGGATAAACCACTACTACCTTACTTCCCTTAAGCTTTTATTTAGAACTCTATACTTCATTTTTGAGAGATGAGAGGTTTGTTAGATTTTTGGTTTTAGGCAAGTAGGTGATATATAAATGGTTTGCAATAACATTTTTGAATTAATCGAGATTTTGAAATGAAATTAAAGGAAGTAAATAGACGTAGTTAATCAGAATAACTAAACATCAAAGGTTTTGATCCTCTTGCCTTGTATCGCTGTATCTACGGGTTCACCATCAGTAGTTACTAATTTGTAGTAGACGCTAGCAGTGTCTCTAGCGATACATAAGGTCCCTCCCAGCCTGACATGACATGTCGATTACGCTTGACTGCCTTCAAAACTAAATCTCCCATATGGAACATATCGTGTTTCATGCTCTTGGTTCTGAATTTTTTTTGTACATATGACCCTTCCTTGGCTTCAGTGACATTTCTGCTGGTCTTCCTATCAGAAGCGTATGGTATTACTTCTCTGAACCTTGGGGGAAGTACAGACCATCCCATAAAGTTACATAAAAATAACCATGATACTTGCTATCATGGCTGAACATTACTTAAGTGATAAATATCCTGTCATTTCCTTTTCTCTGGTCGACGCATGGTCTATCAATTTAAGAAAATATTGCCAAGGATTGGATATCCACTCATAACGTTTGACTAGAGCATAATTGAGGTTTCCAACAAACTCAAGTCCTCAAGCATAAATGGTGTGAGGGATGTTAAGCGGTAAAAAGATAAGCTCAGTGAGTTTTACTTGAGCATAGTACCTCTTGACATATGATGTTGCACTCTCTACGGGATCCTGCTTTTTAGTCATCAAGTCTTGAAATTCTTCCAGGTACAAAAGAGAGTCACCAGCTACAGCCTTCTCGTGAGGTACAAGCAGTGCAGTCCATACCGGCCGGTACGGCCGGTATACCGCCGGTTTTACCGGTTTCGGCCGAAAAGCGAGACGAAATCCGGTATACCGGTAAACGGTATTTGACCGAAAATATCCTCCGGTATGGACTGCACCGGTACGGCCGGTATTAACCGGTACAATCGTTTTTTTTTATTTTTATTTTAAAAAAATAATAAAAAAATAATTTATTCTTATTTTAGGGTTTTCAATTGTTACTCATATTTTTTATGATATTTTAGAATTATATATGCATATGATAATATCTATAATTAATCTAATGATCTTAAAATTGTAATATCTTTGTTTAATTAGTATTTTAGATGATAAACTTTGAAGTTGTTCTTGTTTCTTTTGTTTTTCCAGTTTGAACTTTGTATGAAATCTATGGATCTATATATTTTGGATGAATACTAGTTTATCTTTTTAAACTTTGTGAAAAAATGTTTGTTATAACGTGTTAAAATATATTTATAGTTATAAAATGTGAACTAGTATTTTTTCATAAAATTATACATATAAAATATATGCACCGATATTCCACCGATATTTAAACCGAAATTTCCCCGTATACCGGCGTACCAGTGTATCGCTCTCGACCGGTACGAACCGAAATCCGGTATGGTACAACCTCGGGTACAAGGTTGTTTGCTTGAAGTGAGTATGCCAATAAAAATGTTTGGTGAGATGGCGTCATGTTATTGTGTGGCCATGGACGTCCTAGGATTATGTGATAACCCAAATCTTCTTTGGTTATGTAAAATTTGGTTGTAGCACATGCAGAACCCATTTGCACTTCAAGATCAGTATAACCATATGCATTCATAGACTTTCCTTCAGGATCTTGAATTGGGGTTGGTGCATGGACAACTTCACTAAGTGTGATCCCTACATCTCGGAACGTCTTGACAGGGATGATGTTGACTGTAGTGTCTGCATCGATTAAAATTCTTCCAAATTCAGTTTTTCTGAGGCCAGTAGCAATGAGAATTCCCCAGTCATATTTTTCTCCATTTTTTATCCATTTGTACGTGCTCAGCACGTGTTTTGCATTTATTAAGCGGAGGTAGTTTCCTGCCAGATACAATGTGATTAAGAGAAGTGAATAAGTCCTTTCCTTGCGCCATTGAGAGGTAGAACAGTTCACACACACACACACACTCCATCAGGGATTGAACTATTTGATTGGTGGGATCTTCAGACACAATAAAATTCCTGACAGGGAGAGGGTTCCTATGTACAGCTTCATTCCCTATGTCCAATTCTCCCGACTCAATTCTCTCTTTAAATATACGCTTCGAGGCATTGCAATCACATGTAGGGTGATTAACAAATATGTGGAAGCGGAAGTACGTAGGTCTGTTATTTCTTACTCTGTTGGTGGACGTCAAATGGGAGGTAAGTTGATAGCACCATCTTGAATCCATACATCCAAAAGTTTGATCACTTCTTCAATTGGAAAAGGGAAACCTGTGGCTGTTGGAGCCTCCCTTGGTTGTTGCTGTCGATGTTGGGATGGTGGTGGAGCTATAGCCGCTTGGTTAGCCCTTCGAGGTGGTCAGGCTGCTGGTGGTGTCGGAGTTGGAACTGGTGCTGGTGTTACACACTTGGCTGTGGTTGTGGCTCTGGTGCTGAAGCTTTTCTTTTACCTCCTTCAGTCACGACACCTATTGATGGTTGTGTATTGTACTATCTTTGAGATAGACGTCGAATGCTACGAGTCTCACGTACTTCTTCATTATCGACATGTCTTTTCTTCTATAGCAAGGCAGGTGCAGTAGTGGTCGATCTCTTGGAAGCTTCATGTAGCTCAGAGAATGTTTGAAAGGGTAAATTCTCCATTATAACACCATAGACTGGTATCATACCATTGATGCAGAGTTACACCAATTGAATTTCAGTCATGTTCGAGTCATGGAAGTCTAGTGCTTGGAATCTGAACCGCTTCACATAGTAATTGGGATGTTCATTACTTCGCTGAAACATTCTTCTCAAGTCTGATAATGTGACTTATTCAGATACAAAGAAGTATTTCCTATAAAAGGCATTAACATCTCACACCAGTTTGAAATACTGTTGGGAACAATATTACTATACCATGTGTATGCCCTTCCAGTGAGAGATTTGGAAAATTCTCTCAAACGAAACACATGATTGTACTCATGTTCCCCTAACGATTCCAAGAATCGGGGAATATGTTCATGGGCATTCCATATTCCATCATATAGTGAGAATAAAGGAGAGGAGTATCCCTTAGGAAGAGGAATCCTCTGTATCTCATAAGGATAAGGAGGTTGATGTTGATGAACATCAGATAAATTCTCCTTTTTGTAATTTTGTAAAAGCCATTCCAAATCTTCACCAGTAACGAAATTAGGTTGATGGCTTCTCTCTAGCATTTGGTTAGGTAGAATGCAAATTCATCCTCATCTTGAGCGTGACCCTTTGATGTGTTGGCATCAGCAGTTGCCTCAGAAGTATTTATAGTCTGTTCTGCCGGTGTTAATTTCTCTGTAAGGGTTTGAGAAAGGTGAGAACTTCCTTCTGAGTTATAGTCATCTTCGTTTGAGTCCTGGAAAGGGATTCTTGTGTCCGTATCAAATCGATGACTGTAGACGGAGTCTATCATCCCTTGTTTCTTCGGCGTACTGCTCAAATGGAGGAGGAGTGATATTATCGAAATTGGTAACCAGAGGAGTGCTACCAGGAGTATCAGTGATGGTACTAGCAGAATTCATATTGGGGGTAGTCATTGAACCCGACCTAAGATCAACCATTTCTGAAACTGAGTAAAATTCTAGAAATTGAAAAACTGCAACTGAGAGATTGACCTCCCACTGTGGTCGCCAAATGTTTATGGAGAAAACAAATTTGAAGGGTAAATTAGGATAAGTGGAGTGAGAAGATGAGTATTCGTCTAATCATTAAACATTTGTACTATAAAAGAACTTTTTATTTTTAGATACGAGATATCAATCTGTACAATCCTGGCCTAAACCAAGCAATGGTCATTTTAGACTTTCTTCAATCACAAAGGAGAATGAGAAAGGGTTGGTCTTAGGAAAGAAAGCGAGAGAAAGGTTGAGGTCAGAATATCATACTTTGTAGGATGTGATAGGTGTTAACAGCTATGAACAACTCTCTGTGTGGAATGAGATGATTGTATGGAAATCAAGTTGCTCGACTTGTGTTGTTCTGTGTGTGAAAGGCAGACACGTGATAAAAGTGAACAGGAAAAGTAGGTTTGAGGGTCAAGACTGGTGAAAAGGGAACATAAGTCCGACGGCTGAAAAGTAAGTTAGATAGAAAGAAGTTAGTGGGACAGAAATTTAGGGTGGAGAATTGAAGAGCGGGCGTGATTTATGAACTTGTTTCATCTTCTGTCTAGGCTCGGTGGAATATTAAAAGAAACAAAGATAGAAAAGAATGGAGGAGGAGATATCGATGACTTTGGTGGCTATGGAAAGTGGGGGACATAGTCTGTGAGGGAGAGTGCGACTGGTCTGGGGTGAGTTGGTGGAGATCGAGGTGTAGACTGGAGAGAAGAAGGGAGTTTTTTTGTTTTGTTTTCTGGTCTGAGGAGTTTTGACGGACGACTGGTGGAGGTCTACAGATGTTGTCTAACGGCTGTGAAGGTGAAAGAAAAGACAGAAGAAAAAGATAAAAAGCAGGAAGTTGAAGGGTTTAATCTCTCCCTCTCTACTCTTCTACTTTATTTATGAGTTTTAAGAAATTCCTTGCCATGTCATGGTAATCTTTTAGCTAGGGTTTTAGGTGAAAACTAATTTGATTATACAACACTCAATAATGATTTAAATGTTTAGTAATTTTCTTCACTATTTTCTTGGTAATTTGTTACATAAATAATGGAATTGATCATGTATGCTTTTCGTTTGATACGTCGTGCTTGGGTTAGATTCTTTGATGGAGTATGCTTATAAATTGATATTTGATTTTTTTAAACTATAAATTGGTTAGATAGCTCTATTGATTGTTTATGATTGATATGCCATGCTTAGTAATATTTGATGCGATATACTTTTTGATTGATAAGCCATTCTTTAGAAATATCAACTTGGAAGCGAAGGAAATTACAGTGGTGAAACGATTATTTTGGAGATTATGTGAGTTCTATATATAAAATTGGTGAAAACCGAAAACCCTAGTGCCCTCTCTACTTCACATTGTATATTTTAGCTAGTTTATTTCATTATTTTCTCGTTCATTAGCATTTCCGAAAATCCAAAAACATAAAAGTATTATTCTTGATTAGTCAATTAAAAATATTGATTACATTATTTCCATCGCTCCTTGTGGGTTCGATCTGTATTTGTCGTTGTCTACTAGTTAGATACCGTGCGATTGCGGTTATTATAAATAGGATATTCAAAAATCCTATCAATTTTTGGCGCCGCTGCCGGGGAGCGGGTAGGGAATATAGTAATTAGTATTTTTGATTTTCTAATCGTATTTTAGGTTTATTTATTTATTTATTTATTATTTTTTACATTATTTTTTATTTATTTTAGGATTCATTTTTCCTTTTTACTTGATTTTTGTTTTAGTATTTTATTTCAGGTACATTTTCTAAAGATGATGACTCCTTCTCAGGAGACGTCATCTAAGATGACACTTCGGGAATATATGAATTGTTCACGGCATAAGGAAGTTGTTACTTCACCTATGGTAAGTGAAGAATCACCTCAAATGATATATTAGAAGTATTATAAACATAAACCGCTTAGTTTGGAGCAGAAGATTGAGAGTTCTGGAATATCAAAGATTATTTACTGATGATGATCAGTCTTGTAGTGACTCTCTGTTCCATACATAATATATAGATGACCCTGTGGATGATTGTGTGGATGATTTTCCTAATCCATAGATGAATCGATCTCACAAGATAATTCACTCGACTTAGAGATTGTTTCTAGACCCTTAGACTTCCAAAAGTTACCTAATTTAGGGTTAGAATTGTGTGCTTCTCAAGTTTTGTTGGATCACTTTGCATCCAAATACCCAGAGGACTTTCCTTTTCCTGACACCGTGCATGAATCAATAGATATTTCCCCAATCCCAATATTATCCCCATATTTTGTTCTTTACGCACTTCCAAGTGTAGTAAAAACTTGGTTTGGGGGTAATCCCTTGTTTTTTTATAGTTTTAGTGTCCCCATGTTGCCATAGGATATGTGTGAAGCTATCATTTGTAAATAATGTATTTTGGGTTGATCCCCAAATTTTCAGGTTGTTAGTGTATGGAGATCCTTTTTGTACATTCCAGTAGGTAAATTTTTATTTTTTTATTTTTTTTATTTTTAGGATTTTTGTTTATTTTTATTTTTTAGTGTTCTTTGTTATTACTATCGTTTGATGTGTGTTACAGAGAATACTACTTTTCTTGCGTCAATCAGGTGAGACGTTCCAATCCTTTCTCTTTGATTTATATTTGTCTCTCTTATTTATATTTATTGCATACCATTCTAGGTTGCACGGTTTAAAACATTGAGGACAATGTTAGATTTAGGTTTGGGGGTAGAGTTTCAGAAAATTGATGTCAATAAGAAACTCCAAAATTTAGAAACTTGCGAACAATTCAGGATGACACTAACCATTCTAGGTATATGGAAACATAGTTGTTATCTATACGAATTGGTGTGCCATCTAAATGGCCTATTCATATCTGGATGCACTCAGGTGTTAGAAATAACATGATAATCATTGAACAAGCATATCCCGGAATCATCATAACCATATCACTTTCTGTTTTTATTTTTGCAATTTTATGTTTCTCAGAGTGATTTGGTGGTGCCTTAGTATTGCCATGACGTCGTAGCTCGGATGCATTAGAATTTTAATTTTGTAAAAAAAAAAAAAAAAAAAAAGAATTGACATTTTGATAGCAATATGTGTGTGTTATCCCTGTCTCCGTCGCCTAAGCAAGCGTGGAATGCAGGATCCATGGGAACTATCATATAATTTGCTGAAAAGGAGCATGCGCTTATATTTAAAAGATCTAATCATGTAGTCGAAGAAAAAAAAAGATAAATTATGTATATAAATAATAATAATAAAGATAGGAGCATCCGAGCCGGACTTTATACTAATACTTCAGGAAACACCGTTCACCTTAGTCAACATATGCATCATTCGTCACTTCCATATCCATCTTCTAATCTATCCTTGTGTTTGAATTTGATTGATTTTGAGCAATGTGAATGTTGACAATTTTTATCAGTTTTGGATGTTCAATGATTATTTGATTAGAGTTTTGCATTCTTATATGAATTTTAGTAAGCTGAGTGCAAACTCGTGTACATAAATTGGATTCATATAGGGTAATGATTCTTATAACCGAAGAATTTTGTAGCCAACTAAATAGCTTGTTTAGTGTCTATCCTCAATCGTTCATAGGCTAAAATTTGGAGTATATGTTTTTTAGGTATACCTCTTGTAAACCCTCACGAGAAAAAACTCGTCCGCTAAGGCCACTTAGGGGTTTAAAGGCTTATTTTATATGCTAAATATCGTCGTGATTCCTGCGAAAGTGAGTTAGGATTTTAATTTTTTTAGATTAGTTTTGCTCGAGGACTAGCAAAATATATGTGACAGACTAGAAATTTTTTGCTTCGAATGGGTCGGGTTTCGGTCCATTAGGCCAGCTCCAACTTCCTGATACGCCACTCGAGAAACCGAACCTTTAAATTTTGTTCTGACCAATTCGATTTTTCAAGCAATTATTCACTGATTTATCCCAAACTGCTTTATAAGCTAGCAAGCATTGCTTTTAAATGGGGTAGGAATGGCCAGTGCCAATGTCAGGGTAGTCGGATACCAGCCACCGTTCCAGCTAACGGTCTTCCGGGTAGCCATCCGTAGATGGGCGCCCCAGTGGGCCTGAAAAAATGTTAGGGTAGTCGGATACCAGCCACCGTTATAGCTAACGGTCTTCCGGGTAGCCACCTGCAGGTGGGAGCCCCAGTGGGCCTGACAACTCACAGTGCTAGGTCAAGCTCAACCGACTATCTTTTTCAAATGATATAAACTACTCAAAGAGTTAGCAATCATTTCCGGTATGAATTGCCACTATAGGAAATAACCATCCCTTCTCAGATGGTATGAATTGCCTCTAAATGGCAACAACCATCTCTCAGTCTTATTTGGTGACATGAATTGGCATCCCACAATCACCCTTTATTTCTCATTAGATGATATGAACAACCTCGAAGAAGTTACAATTATCTCTCAAGGTAGTATGAACAGCCAGTACTGCAACTACCTCTTACTGCCAAGGTTACAATCATCTCTGAATGGATGGTATGAACTGCCAAGCAGCAACCAACCCTTTTTAGACGATATGAACAACCTCATGCAGTTATGCTGAACCGCATAGCGGCTGCCTACGTACCCTCTCCGTAGCTCGAAGTGATCAAGCACGACCGTAGTTCGTGTCTTTGGTTTAGATAGTATGAACTACCCTCTCTGGTAGTAACTATCTCTTATAAGATGATCTGAACTATCCTATTTTGATAGCAATCATCTCTTATATAGATTGTACGAACTGCTTTTCGTAGCAGCAACAATCTCTAAGATAGTATGAACTGCTTGTCGTAGCAGCAACAATCTCTAAGATAGTATGAACTGCTTACCCAAGGCAGTAACTATCTCTAGATGTAGTAGTAAATTAGGTAATATGGATAGTATGAGTTGCATAACAACAACTATCCCTAGCACCGATGCGTCGGAAAACCGACTTTGTTTTACCGCAAGCGCACAATGTCGAAAGATGTAGACAAGAGAAAATACGGTTCGTTCCCACGAGGAGTTTGTATTAAAATATTTTTTTAGGTTTTATTTATAAAGAATTAATTAACGAGCGAATTAAAACTATTTAGTAAACTTTGAAAACAGTAAGAGGAAAACATTAAGATTCCGGGAATCCGTTGTAGAATAGGGTTTAATTGTGTTCGTCACAAAGGGTCTCGATTTTACTCATGTAAAATAGAAAATCCAGCTACTAATACACGGAAGATTTTTCGTTTAAGAATCGAAGAAAGGAATTTTCAAAAAGAATTGTTTGTTCTCAACCTAAGGTAGAATTTCGAAGTACTAAGTATACGTGACATAAAGAGTCAAGGAATTTTCATAAACGATTTCATACGAGGTTTCAACAAGTTCTTCTACTAATCAAACAATGAATTATACGTGGCATAGAACATGAAAAATCATCGAGAAGGTAAAACATTGAGAGAGAGACAAAATAATAATATTAAGTTCATATAGTTGAAAACCCTAATTTTGAAACACAGAGAAAACCATCTCTACAAGTTCATCCTTTCGTCCTAAAAAAGAAAATTAGCCCAACATGAATTTCTCAACATCCATAAAAATTAATTAATAAAGAAGAAACAAAAACACAAACTAAGCCTTTTTTCTGTCTGCGTCTTTTCTTCTTTAGACGTAAAGGTCTGTGTAACTTCTCTATCTTTTTCTCTGTGTCCGGGGGCCTCTTCTTTATGTGTGCTTAAGGCTATATATAGCCAACCAAAAAGAATCATTGTTTGTCAAGAACTAAGAAGCGGTGAGAAGAGTTCCCTGGATTGCCGCTCAAGTTTTTGTTTTCAAAAACTCTTCCCTGGATTACCGCTCAAGTAACTTCCAACCATTTGCAGACTGCTCATTGTCAAGAACCCATCATCACTATGATTCACTCTGCCAGCACTATCAACTCATACTCCTATCCAAGAATTTTCTCTCAACTCCAACGTAAAAAACAGACTCGAACAACCTCAATTCTTCGAAGTAACCCCATACTCACAGCAAAAACATTCTATATCTTTTTTTCAATTCTTATCGATCCTCTGCCAACTCGAGCACCCAAAATCATCTTCATCCATCAAAACCACTCAACAACATCACCACCATAGCCAGAATCTCTGTCTTCTTGCTCTCTTTCTACTTCACAGAATCATCATCATCAATCGTTATCATCAATAACGTTCTCGTCCATTAATGACATTCTCACCATCTTCTTAGTTTTTTCGTTTCGAAACACAATCTTAGCTCTGACCTTTACCTTATAATAGCCTCACTGACCCCACTACACCATTTTCGATCTTCAAATCCCTTTACAAAGAAATCATCATCACGATCATGATCATCACAAGAGCATCAACCCTGATTCAGATTTTCATTACCCAAAATCGTACCACCACTTTGTTCCAATTTATATTAGCTTAAAACACTTCGTTAAATCATTTGCATTATCTAAAATCCATGGAACTCAGCATAGCAAAGAGACGCTTGGCTCTCAGCCTGGTTCTGTCGTGATTGACATAGGAAGGAGAAGAAGATGGCAGCCTCTAAGATAAACGCGTATGCCTTCAGTGGTATTTAAAAATATGGCAGACCCTAATATGAACGCATATGCCTTTAACAAAACTTGAATACTGGCAGCCCTGAGCAAATGAGCAGGTGTCTTTTAGCATTTTTTTTGTTAAAACCCGCTTAACTGTCGGTTTTGGAAAACCGACAAGTTTAATTCCTCTTTTCGCCCGTAACTTTCTCGTACGAAGTCAGAATGACCTCGTTCTTTCTCCGTTGGCTTCGTAATTCAATTATATACAATTTGGAATATACTGAGTTCTACTGGGTATTTGGAAATCCTTCTCTTGTAAAGCTCAATTTCACTTGTTTCAGAGATGTAACCTAATAAAACACATAAACTACAAAAGTAATACTAACACACGGTAATTCACATAAAATATAGCAAATAAGTATAAGGAAATGATACTTAAAATATATAAATTATGCACTTATCAAGCACATCGCATCACCAACAATCACCTTAGCAGCTATCCGTTGATGAACAAGATATCAACATGTTTCTGTAATTGTACCTGCCACTCAAGATCAACCATAAACTACAAGATAAGGTATAAAAAGAGACTTCACATGTTATCAGAGTGTTGTAAGCCTGCAAGTATAATTTATGGCATTATGTTCGACAGTATCATTATAGACATAACAAAAGCCCATATATATCAAACCTAATTATTATCAAGCTCACTGTATGCTAGCATATCTAATCCCCATTGATACATTAATTCTTTGTACGTACAACACATAAATCATTTCACATTCTATATAGTAAGATTGGTTTAGTCCGTTCTTTCGGAACGCCACGACTTAATATTACATAAATACAAATCCAAAAGAGATCGGATTTATGAGGAGACCGGCAATACACTAAAACAAGAACAAAAATAAGCTTTAGCTAATAATAACAACGGATACATATGGTTTCAAATGAACTATTACTAATCTACTCATAAACCGTTTTTCATGAGCAGTTCCAAATCATTTTATCTATTCCACTAGGTAAATGTTTCAACAGAAAAGTCATGACAAAAGAACATACATACCAACACCATTTGAATCCCTTTCCTTTATTACTAATCATTTACTGTATCTCGTTCATCATTTGCCGAGCTCTAACACAAAAGTTTAACATCACACCTCCGACTTAAGAGCTACAAACATTGTACTTTTCATAATGATAATCAAAGAAATGAATTCTCAAAATTATTCATTTGCATATTAGAACAACAACTGCTCAACTATTATAAAACCCGGCAATAAAATACCAGATCTTATCCTAGTACCCACTTACAAACTTCTGACATTCTAGCATCCCCAAATACAACCCAGGCTCAAGCGAAACAACAACTAATTAATTAACGAGGGCCAACATAATCATTTGTTATTTAATTAACCACACATCCATATGAAAAAGTAAATTATAAGTCTGTACAACAATCATCAACAGGTTGGTTATATCTAAAGTTAACCAATAGTTTATCCACCCCATAAAGTTGCTAACAAATTTACAAAATAATTGTAAGTATATCTTTCTTTGATCCACCTTAATTGCAACCAAAGAACTTAATACAGTTAACCCATACCACCACTTAGACTAACATAGTGAGCCAAGTTAACATTTCAATCCTAACCTTCAAACTAGTTTTTGCACATGCTTTCAAATTACCTGACTTATTTGGAAACTATCTACTAAAAAATATTTCTTAGAAAAAGGGATAACAATAGCTACCAATTTGAATTATCTACCCATACAGTAGATAACACTTTTAAAATAGGGACATCACGAGCACTTTATAATGAAATCAATCCACTATTCAGGATTTAAATTCTACACAACATAGTCATGGATGATACAATCTTTGGGGTAGTAAACATGACCTGATCTTCATAAAAGTTTTATTGTACCTTCATAACACAATGAGGTATTACAAAATTCATCACCATCCAATGGTCCACTAAACAGATATACACCTTATAACCAGACTACTTTCGTAGACGACATCCAGAATTCACTTGCGATTTTATCATAATTTGGGGTACCTAAATAATTGGAAACTCCTGAAATATTTACAGTAAGTTACTTTCAAAGTAATATATAACATACTAAAAATTTAGATTCATTTGATAAATGGATATTTAAAAATCATTACAAACAGTTGGATGTCCAGGATTTTAGTCCTGCAGAACGCAGTCATGGAAAGCCTACTGATTTTGGTACTTAACCATGTCCGATCATCTTCAAATTTTTACAATACATTCATGATTTAATTAAAAACATCATACTTAAAAATCATAACATTCCATCGGCTAGAATTTAAGATATAAATATAATAGAAAATATATTCTAGGGTTCATGCATACAACAAATCCAATCACGAATTGATCATGAGAAATATAACAATTACAACAATCAAATTAGTTTTTAAGCAAATCATGATGATTATAAGATACCCTACTCATCCATTTGCAAATAACATGGGTTATAATAAAAATACCCAATTTCTCAACATGAACCCTAAATTCTCTAATATCTCAAATCGAAGTTTCATGTGAATGGATTCATGAATTGGTTTGATATAACATAAACTCACCCTGATTTCTACCAACCCATTTCATTGATTTTCTAAAGGAATCAATTCATAGAAAAACCCCCAAATTCTAACATGAAACCTATTTAGGTAGAAAAGAAATATAATAAGAGTTTACCTTGTTAAGTTAATTCCATCACCAAGAATCAACAATTTCAATACCAAGACCTAGACTTGTACTTCCTTAGAGAGAAATAATGGCAGACATGGGGAGAGAAAGAAAAAGGTTTCCGTCTTGCAAATGTTTCCATATTCAACACCAACAATACCATCATTTGTACGATTCACCAAAACCCATTAATCTCTCATGACCAATCTTTTTTCCTAAAGTTTTTCTTCTTGAAGGATAAGGAAAAAAACATCTTTTTAGAAAAAGGGAAAGGAGAAGAAGATAAGGAAAAGAGATGGAGTCTTCCCCCCACCAGCTCTCTCTCCCCTCCTCTGAAACGTGTCAAGCATGCTAAAATTAATTTGTTATTCTATCCTTCTACTAATCAAGCATACTAATTCTACTAAGGGATATCCTATTTAGTACATTTACCAGGTTTACTTATACCCAAGAAAAGGTTTGGGGCGTCACAATATAGGTTTGGGGGTATTTGATAAGCGCATAATTTATACATTATCACCTAATTTATATTTGGTAGTACTTAATTTTGTACTAATTTTATTATTTTTATACTTTTATAGGTAGCATACATAAAATCCGAAGTTACGAATAAATAAGGCTAAACGGACTAAATTGCTAATAGAATCCACGTGCTTATGTCTTTGGATCGTAACTATAGTCCAATTATGTTTAGCTGCGGGATTGCAATGGGTTTGTTGACTTGGACGTGGGCATAAAGAGCAAGGACGTTTTCTTTTGGTCTAGGGATGTTAAGAATAGAAGACGTGAGACTTCTATTGAAATATACAAGTATGACAATCTTGTTTTTAGACTTAGGGTTGGTGTAAAGAGGGTCAGACGAAAGTTGGACGTTGTCTAAGTGGGTCTGCTTGTTGAGAGACAAAGGCAAACACGTGATAAAAGCGAACATGAAAAGTAGGTTCGAGGGTCGAGACTGGTGAAAAGGGAACATAAGTCTAACGGCTGAAAAGTCAGTTAGATAGAAAAAAGTAGTGTGACGGAAAGTGGGGGTGGAGAATTGAAGAGGGGCATGATTTCTGAACTTGTTTCAGCTTCTGTCTGGGATCGATGGAATATAAAAAGAAACAAAGATAGAAAAGAAGGGAGGAGGAGATGCCGAGGACTTTTGGTGGTTGTGGAAAGTGGGGTCAGAGTCTGTGAGGGAGAGTGAGGCTGGTCTTGGGTGAGTTGGTGGAGATCGAGGTGTAGAATGGAGAGAAGAAGGGAGTTTTTTTGTTTTGTTTTCTGGTCTGAGGAGTTTTGACGGACGACTGGTGGAGGTATGCATATGCTGTCTAGCGGCTGTGAAGGTGAAAGAAAAACAGAAGAAAAAGATAAAAATCAGGAAGTTGAAGGGTTTAATCTCTACCTTTATAATCTTCTACATTATTTATGAGTTTTAAGAAATACCTTGCCATGTCTTGGTAATCTTGTAGCTAGGGTTTTAAGTGAAAACTAATTTGATTATAAAACACTCAATAATGATTTAAATGTTTAGTAATTTTCTTCAATATTTGCTTGGTAATTTGTTACATAAATAGTGGAATTGATCATGTATGATTTTCGTTTGATACGGCGTGCTTGGGTTATATTTTTTGACGGAGTATGCTTGTCAATTGATATTTGATTCTTTAAAACTATAAATTGGTTAGATAGCTCTATTGATTGTTTATGCTTTTAAATTGATATTCCATGCTTAGTAATATTTGATGAGATATACTTTTGATTGATAAACCATTCTTTAGAAATGTCAACTTGGAAGCGAAGGAAATTACAGTGGTGAAACGATTATTTTGAAGATTATATGTGAGTTCTATATATCAAATTGGTGAAAACCGAAAACCCTAGGGCCCTCTCTACTTGATCACATTGTATATTTTAGCTAGTTTATTTCATTATTTTCTCGTTCATTAGCACTTCCAAAAATCCAAAAACATAAAATTATCATTCTTGATTAGTCAATTAGGAATATTGATTAAATTATTTCCACTTCTCCTTGTGGGTTCGATTCTTATTTGCTGATGTCTACTAGTTAGACACCGTGCGATTGCGGTTATTATAAATAGGGTATTCAAAAATCCTATCACTAGTGGTCAATCCATCTAGGAGCTTGAGATTTGTTATGCTAAAACTATAGAATATCTGAGAATGTTATCATGAGCACCAGTGCTATTCTAATTATTTTGTACATGGATGAATGTTGATTTAAGGTAATTTTTTGGAATTCAGTTGTGGAATATAGCACCAGAGAACAATCAAAATTGCTCTATACTAGTGGGCAATCCATCTAGGAGCTTGAGATTTGCAATGTAAAAATTGTAGAACATCTGGGAATGTCATAATAAGCACCGGTGTTATTCTGATGATTTTGTAAAGTGATGAATGTTGATTCATTCAGTAAGTTTGATCGTATATGTAGTATTCTGACAAGTTCAGTTATACATACAGAGAGATAGGGATGAACACCTTCCTTGAAATTCTTTGCAGAATTTTGAGGTATAATATTTATGAGACCCGGGTCAGAGACATAGTTTTACTATTTTACCCTTGAAAAAAACCCACCATCTATACTAGGGTATTAACTTAGCCTTAGTTCCTACCATAGCCTTGGTATGCATCACTATATAATGAGGACTTCCTTCAGCTTCATTCTTTATACCCTACTATCTAAGTGGTAGTTAGGCGTAGTAAAAGTCCTTATATACCTAGTTCGTTCTAGAACTTAAGGTGAGGGTTAAAGACTTCTCTTCGGACCGAGAAACACATAAAATATTATTCTTACAATTAATCTTGTTCTTTAGGAAAAACTGTTAACTCGGTTAAACCTAAAGAGATATATATTATCTTAGGAAAAATCATTAACTTGGATATACTTAACTGATAAACACTCTTTAAGGAACATAATATATGATAATCCTTAAAGAAATACCAAGGAATCACTAGAAAATTGTGTTAATCCTGAAGATAGATTCCAAGTTTTTTGTGAACTAAAGAAACGTTCCAACCTTTTGTTCTTACAATGCTTAAATACTACCAAGTGATAAAGAGAGAATTCATAAATGCTAACAGGGTTAATGACAAGGAATTTTGTATTGGTCGGCTCTCAAGAGGTTAAAAGTGCAAGGAGTACTGCTACAACGGGATAACTGATTGGTTAGGTCGTCTCAATTTCAATTATTGACTGAAATTTGGTAATAAACGAGTTCTAGTAGCTTAATACTATTAGTACTAATTTCTGGACAAGGTCCCGGGTTTTTCCACTATCAATAGTTTCCTTGTTACCCAATTTTTATGTCAGCTGCTTTTACATTTCCATATTGTAATCCATATCTTTATGATTATATTAGCTATTTGAATGTTTGTTAAGTTTGAGATATATTTCTTTCTCTCCTCTATTATTTTAAGAGATATATTTCGCCCCAGGTTTCTATTTATATTCAACGAAAATTTGGCGTTACTCATATGTCCAATCACTTTCAGAATTTAGAGTACCACATTTGATTATGAGGAAAGACTAGCAAACAATCGGAGTCAAAATAATTCTAGGCTTAAAATATTGAAGATTCATTTCTGTTAAACCACTATCTTTGATCTTCACCATCAGATAGATGAGCACTAGGTATACCAATTATTTAAAACCACACAACAGTTTTAAGCTCTGCTAAGGTTTCTACTGAAATTCAAGTCCCAAGCACCGACTAAGACCATGCTTTTGGTAGAAAAAGATTTCCTTCTAAAAATATTATAGTGTGTGTACCATGTATGAAATTATCATTGGCAAAGGACAGGCCGCCAATTCAAGATGCAAACCTAGGTTGCCGGTCGTAGCCGTTGTCATGGGCCTCTGGTCTTGGTCAACATATCATGCGTGAACTTATCTCATAAACCCTATAGAAGATTCGATAAAGTATTAGAATCAGTCTTATCATAGGTTGAATAAGTAACGTAAATATGGATATCTCAAAAGAGTCTAATCCAGAGACTTGAATAACTCTGTAAAAAGGAAACTAAAATCTTAAAGGAGGTAGGAAATCCAACCCTAGAAAAATCACCTGTGAATACCTAATATAAACTTGAGCGTCAGAGTATTTTTTTGCAGGTAACCCCCCCCCCCCCCCCCCCCCTGTGCGCTTGGAGAAAATAGATGTAGTGGTCATCAAATACAATTAGATTGTTGGGGTAAATAGTTTTTTACCAAACAACTTGGCGCCGACTAAGGGGAATTGCTAAGAATGAGAAAAATAAAACAAATAAACAGTAGTACTAATGAAACAAGTAGAAAATAAGCAAGTCATCACACGTTTATTTGTTGAGAAGAATCCAGTTAAAGTAAAATACAGTAACTTACAAGCGGCATTAGCTAGTTCTCGGGAATATCGAGATGATGCGTACCCCGTCCATTGCGAAAACTGAAGCATGTACTTCCCCAGTTCTTGTAGCTCCCCGGGAACCCGTCTAAATATTCATCAAGCCTCTATGTGAGGTGGAAACGTTTTTCAGTGTAATTGTTTCCGCCGTATACACGAGGAATAATAAGTTGTTGAATATCGTACGGAAGAAAATGGCAAAAGTATACTCGAGCTATGGTAAATAAATTCCTAATCACTGATGGGAATTTTAATTATGCCGCAAGTGCATAGCTATCGAAAAGATAGTATAGAAATACGGATTCGTTCCACAGGGATTTTAGAACTGCAATTTCTAATTTTTAATCAATTATTGTACTAATAAAAAATTGTTTTTGATGATTTAATTCTAAAATAAATATTCTAAAAATACTAAAAAGTGATTTACAAACTAAAGAAAACCTAGGAATCGAGATTTCATCACAACTATGCAAACTAGATGATTCTAACCATTTACTATAATTTCCCAAAATATTACTCAAGACGGCTGAGGACAATTATTTGCGTCCTTGAAAATAAAGCGGTTAAACTAGATGAAATTCTCAAAGGGTTAACAATTTTCTTCACTTTGGAATGCTAGTCTCTTATAAAGAGTATATATCAATTGATAAAACATTATAGGACACATGAAGAAAATCATTATCGTGACAAGTCAAGAATAGGACAAAGAGAATAACTATAGAAAAATAGTCACAATATGCTAGTAAACACAATATGACTCCCTCTCTAATCCTAGGCGAGGGTTCTAGCTATTCATGGAACAAGAAAGTAGAGAATAAATAATTTTATTCATTTTTTTAGAAGAAAAATACAAGAAAGAACAAACCAACTGAGTCGCAGAATGATTAAATTTTTTTTTGAATAAACGACTAACTTCGGGCGCAATTGAATAAGGTTGTTCTATATTGCAGCTGGGAAAGGACGGTTCTTTTGTGTATTCAACATATAAACTGTCGCAGGTACTATTCAAGAAACTGTTGCTAAAACCATTGAATAGATCACGGTGTTAACAACAATCCCTATTTTTAGCAACAGTTTCTTCAACCTTTGCAATGGTTTCTTCTTCTTCTTCTCTTCCAGCACGAGCAGCAGCAGAACCTCTCTGAAATTTTTTTCTTCTCTCGTTTCTAGCCAGAGCCATCCTCCTCCCCAATGCTTTCCTCCACTCTTATATTTATACCACAACCACAAAATATCGAATTAGCTTCTCGCAGATCCTCAATATCTTTTCAATCAATCACAACATTCTCGGTGATATATATTTTTTTATGTTTCGATCAATTTTGTTTCTTTATGAGAAGTATATAGTCGATGCTGAATTAAAAACCCAAGAAAAAATTATCTTTGTCTTAAAACACAAATCTGCCGAGATATTTTCTTTCCTTTTCTCGCTATCATCGATCTGTTTCTTATGAGACATATTCTGGTTGCTTTGAGGATTTTCAGTTGGGTACAAATTCTCCTTAATAAGGAAACAAAATATTTGTCTCTTAATCTCATGCAAATATACTCTAAATCATGTTCAGAAACTTCACAGTCGAAATGAATGGTTTCCTGCCAACTTTAAATTTGAATTCAAAAGAAAAGGGTGCCTTTAACCAATGCTCGGGTGCCTTTATCGATTATTATGAGTGCCCTTAACACTTTTCTGAGGTACTTTTAACACTTTCAAACCATCTTTTCCACAAAAATACCTAAAAACACATAAAATAATAATATTAGTACAAAATATGAGAACTATTAGTACAAATATGAGACCAAATAAGACACATAAATGTATCTATCAATCACCAAAAAAGATAGATAGATGTACTTGAGGTAAAGCAATCCCCCAATCATCAAAAATTTCACAAGTCTCCCAATCAATCGGCATTGATAAACCACCCTCTAGTTGATATAAGCTCGCGACCACTTCATCGTCATCAACTGGGTCAAACAAGTGGTTGTGAGGGTTAATCTCAATTGAGTCCGGGATGTTAAATCGACTCCTAACATGATCAATTGTGGTGGAGCTAATTCGAGGAAGGGCGCGGTCTGGAGACCACCTTCGCGAAGGATAACCGGACATATCATCTTCTGAAGATAGAGAAATGATATCCAAAATACCCATGCCTGATACCACAAGTAACTGCAAGTCAAAAATTATACAGGCAAGTCCGTATTCCTTCCCATCTTGACATAAGCATTTTTGTAGGGTTACCAAGCATGTCCCATCATAGATTTTTCCGTTACTTAATACAATGAGGCTTATAACAAAAGGTGTTCATCTATCACAAGATATCTAGTTTGCTCGTGATGCCGTTTTTTTATAAAATAAGAAAAAAAAGAAAGAAAAAAAAATAAAATTAAATAAGTAAGCAGTGATAATATCAAAGAAAGAAGGGAGAGATATGGTTGTTGGAAAAGAAAATGATAAGAAAAGTAATGCCGGTAAGGTTATAAAATCGTGAATCATAAAACGAATAGTTTTTTATTTTTAGATATCGAATCGTGAATCTTAGATTTATATCATTTTCTATATCTTTAGAAATTAATATTTTTACTCTAAATATATACAATAATAGAAATGTATATAATGTTGAAAGGTTCCAGTGATTTCCGCACTTTATTATAACTATATGGTCAGGTGTTTGAATCCCCTTGTCTTTTTCTTTTTACATTATCAAGGTATTTTATATAAGATCCGAAGAAAGTTGACCATGTAAAATAGTCAAGAATCGTATATAAAAAAATCTTCATGATTCATCATCGTATATGAAATAATCTTCATGATTCATCGAAGATGCGATTTAAAGATACGACTCAGATCGATTTATTAGATTTTAAAACGAATCGTAAATACTATGAATATTAGAACTATGCGAAGAAATTGATGCAGTAACAATGGTTTTCAGAAGAATATGCTTCCATTAAGCCGATATTTTTCTTATTATTAATCTTTTTGGTACAAACGATAACGGAAATTATATATAAAAAAATAAAAATAAAAATAAAATAAAATAACAATAAGCCCTAAAGACGAAAAAAGAAGGAATATTTCACGAATGGAAGTAAACATCTTTCGTCATAAATGGGAAGGATCTATGGGACAATGTCAACTTTATCCTAGACTAAAGTTTATAAGTTTACACCAGACGAGTGGGACTAGGGTTGCACATCGGGTGGGTCGGGTCGGGTTTGGCTTCACCCGCACCCGACCCGCCGAAAGGCGTGTTACAATTTTTTCACATGGTCCTCGGGTCGGGTCGGGTCTGACCCGCTCACATGGCGGGTCGAGTCTGGCGAGTGCGGATCACCCGCCCAGACATGATGCAAATTTTATCATGAACTTGGCTGTTTTTTTGATCCTCACGTGCGCCACCTGATAAACCATTTTAACCAACAATCGATAATCTTAAAATCAAAGTCCCAACATTCAAAATTGTACAATAAAATTAAAGTTCTAATATGCAATTCTACGACATTTCCCAACTAGCAACAAAAACAAGTTCATCTTAGACAGTAGCACCATCTTCTATAATATCGAAGTGATTCCATACCCAAGATTTCTTCACACCAACTCTAGGCTTCTTATTTGATGATGAAGGTTGAGAAGATGGTGTCGCGGATGATGAAGGTTGAGAAGATGGTGACGCGGATGACCCAGTTGTACTCCTTGTCCCTGCTAAGGATGCCGGTGGACGTTGAGGTGGAGGTCCCATTTGCGATTGGGATGGAATTCCTTGTACAAGTGGAAGATCTAAACTAACGTCATTTTCTGAGATTTCAACCATGGTGATAACCTACAAGGCAGAGAGATGGCAGAAGGGGTGAGTTATCATATATAAAGAAATGCTGTGTAAACTATATGTAAAAATGAATATTTCTTTAATAAAATTTATGTAATCTGACTCCATAAGTTTCACATACATGCACATTACACATTTGATATTCTATTACAGAATTGATAACTTAGATATCGGACTTCAAAGAACTTCACCAAGAAATGAACATCCAACACCAATTTATTTAGACATGGATAGATATAGATGCCAGAATAGGTTTAAGTCTTGAGTCTACAATAGCATGGAATGGTTGGGGAGAACAAGTCTCGATCCTTGAGTATAACTACCAATAATTAGTTCACATATACACAATGTCACCTAAAACATGGACCAGACATTTCTACAATAGTCATTCAAATAGCACCACGAGATAAATAATGAGGTAAACAAAGGCAGAGAATCCAGAGATCCAATAAATAAATCCAAAGATGATCTCAAGATGTTACATCTCAACAATCCGCAGATACATTTCATGCTTATAGTTGGAAAAATATGACTCTAAGTTACTAGATTCAATAACACATAATGTTAGCTCAAATACATGGTGAAGGTATAACCAACTTCATACTCCTGTTTACTTATTTTCCAAGTCTAATGTTTCTCATACCCAATACCTGAGGGATGAAATTCTACAAACTGATTGGCAAGTGGCATAGATTAAACTGACAATAAACAAGCCAAATGCCAACTACTGCAATGAATTTAGGAACGCTGAGGCATTATAAAGAGTGTAGATCTCTTCTTATTATTGACATGAAGAACATAAGTATACAAAATCAGAATTTAACCCATCCATCCTTATGTGTATAGTCTATAGGATTCTTGATGCATAATCAACTTAACCAAATTTGCATACACAGGTTCCAATCTATCACCAATGAACCCCATCACTGAAATTTCCATATTTGAGGAAAAGTTACAAGGAAATAGATAGATGCAGTAGGAAATTCTTGAAATAAAAAACAGGAAAAAAAGTTTGGAATCAAACACAATTCCACATTTCAGATGATTATATAGAGACACAGAGAAAAAAAATATGGGACTTAGCTACTCAATTCAGCTGAATACTAGAAACCATACCTAATTTAAAAAAACCCTAAATTTCTAATAATCGAAACATGATAAATACCATTTGTACTGTCAATTATAAACCCTAAATTAGACAAGGAACAACTTAAATAACTTAATTATAGAAAACCCTAAATTCAATTATGAACCCTAATTTTCAAAATCAAATCCCAAAAAATTCGGAGATTTTGGAATAAATACAATCAATCATGTGATTTAAGTGAAATAAAAAAGTGTATGAATTTACTTACCTTATGTGCAGCAAAAACACCTTGGTCTTCAACTGTGTGCCTGTGTGTTTTTCAACAAAACTCGGCTATGGTTCGACGACGCTCTTCTCTGTGATCTTCTTCAATCCCGTGTTTCTCAAAACAAGAATCTGGTGTTCTTCAAAACAAGGTTCTTCGTCTTCTCTATTTCTCTTTCACTCTATTTCTCTATTTTCTCTCTGGTTTTTTTTTCATGTTTTGGTTTCAGTTGGACGTTATTTGAGAAGAATAAACTCTTTCACTCGATCATCTGTTAGTATTGTTAGTGTGTTTTCTCACATACCAATTCTCACGTGTGTTTTCTGGCGGGTGGACGGGTGGGTCGGGTCGGTTTTGATCTCACCCGTACCCGACCCGCCAGAAGGCGGGTGAACAAAATATCACCCGCACCCGACCCGTTCAGCCGCGGGTCGGGTGTGGGTCGGGTCAAATTGGGCGGGTGCGGGTCGGGTTGACGGGTTGGGCCGGATTTGTGCAGCCCTAAGTGGGACAATAATCCTAGCTAGCGCAAAAAACTAAGTCGCACCTAGATTGTGGGAGTGAAAAAGTAGAAAAAATGATTTCATTTGTCAGCAATAAAGCATCATACTCACGTCAATAATATTGTCGTCAATAAGGGAGGACGGTCAGCATCGACACAAATTATTGGGGGCGTCTGACCTCACTCGTTTACTTCTTAACCCCATAATTACTTACGGGTTAAGACGAGGCAATGTGTGTACCATTTGTAAATTTATCAGTGACAAGGGTTAGGCCGCCAGTTTAAGATGCCAACCTAGGTTTCCCGTCGTAGCCGCTGTCATCGGCCTCCGATCTTGGTCAATATATCATATGCGAACTTATCTCATAAACTTTATAGAAGATTCGAAAAAGTACTAGTATCAGCCTTATCATAGGTTGGATAAGTAAGTAAACGGAAATATCTCAAAAGAGTCTTATCTAGGTACATAAATAACTTTATAAAGAGGAAACTAATATCCTAAATGAGGTACGCAATCAAAAACAAAAAAAATCACATATGAGTACCTAAGACTAACTTGAGCGTCAAAGTATTCTTTTACAGGTAACCCCCCTTCAATGCGCTTGGAGAAGATAGTTGCAGCGGTCATCAGATACAACTAGATTGTTGAGGTAAATTGTTTTTTTCCCAAACAATAAGCAAGGGAACAAACTCTGCAAATTTTTTTATCTAAACAAGTATTTTTCCATAATAGAATTCTCGCACCATATTTGATTGATGAATTAATGTTAACAAAAATTAAATTTATCGATTTTAAGATACCATCTCAACGAGAAGTTCCATCCGAAATTTCACAAGATTACGAAAGAAAGATTTTGGATTAACACCCAATTTCTGTGAAATGATATGTCTCGAAAGGGTTGTCTTCTCTGAACCATATCTCAATGTCCATTTTGAGTCTAAAGAAAATTTCAGAATCTTTAGTTTTTTACAATCCCAATACCTCATATGTATTTAGGGAAAACAACTTTAGACCAAGCCACCCAACTTTCCTTCTTACTAAAAGTAGAAGAGCCTCAAAGAAAAGCCCTCATTATTTTACCAAGTTCATTAGCCACTGAAGCAGCCATTTGCAATGTTGAAATATAATATATAGGTAAACTTGTTAACACGTACACTTTGAATCATATCTGCCCTGTTAAGAAATAAACTCGAAGAATAAGCATATCTTCTTTAGATGAATATGTTCTTTTCCGGGTAGATATACGTGAGTCCTAGTTAAAATATTTGAATATAACATTCCACATTGCTTTACTTCTTAATAGAATACCAAGATAATTAATATACAACTGAGTTAAGCAACACCCAAAATTTTACACAAGCACCTTGTGTGCAATAAACTGGTGATCCAAAGATTAACTTCTTGTTGTTTTTTACACCCCTTCTATATCATCTTCCCTGTATAGAATTCAAGTTTCATACAAACCAAATATTTCTAATCATTCATAAGCCGTAAATACTTCTACATCTACCATCTTTCATCTCCCAAAAAACAACATCAACAACACACTTTCTTTCAGCAGTGTTTTTGTTTGGAAACTTGCTCAAATTCATAAAAACTCAAGTTTGAGTAAACCCATTCTTCTTGAACACCAACAGACTCTAATCACTTCCGTTCATGAACTATTCTCAAATTTCAATGGCAATAAAATCATTTTCTTTCCTGTCATAAGAAAAACCAAAACTATCATAGACTCGTACATATTTTCCTTCTTTCACTCGACTTCAAAAACTATCCCAACCATTGGCAATCACCTACGAAAACCATGGCTCAAACGATGACAAACTTGGTTGAACTAAGTTGGTCGTAAATATGTTTAAAGGGAAGAAGCTAGCAACCCTGAGTCCCCAAGTAAAGATGTTTAAGTGCTTCAGTAATTCCAGTTATTTTACTTGGTTTATCTTTATAATTCGTGTAAAAAGTAAGGTTGCCTTCATTAAATTTACTTTTTCAATGGACTAGAGATGTGCATCCTTGATACGCTACAAGTATATCAACGCCTAAGGTTCTCAAGCAATGACTTGAGCTTGTTTTTTCTTATTTAACATCACATGACTCCAATATACCTACAAAATGCAAAAAAAAAACGTAATATACAACTAATACAAGATAAATAACTAAGAAAAACATAAGAAAATGATAATCAAATAATGGGTTTTAGGCTCCTATCGAATTTCCCCTCACTTAGTCTTTGCTAGTCCTCGAGAAAACTAAACCAAACTAATTTAAAACTAACCTAACACAATTTCATAGGAATCACGATTACACTTAGCATGTACAACAAGCCTTTGAACCCTTAGGTGACCCTAGTGGACGAGTCTCTCGTGAGGGTTTACATGGAATCTACCCACAAAATCCGCCTCCTACCTTTAGAAAAATCAAAGTTATAAGCACAAACTTAGATATAATAACATTGAAAATTTCTTTAAGGTTAATGCAGGAATTCATAAGCACAGCAGAGGGTTTAACAATTTTATATGAGCCAAACCATAACGAGAATGCGTAGTGTGTGCTATCCAATATGAGTGAATTTCAGTTTAGAAATAAAAACAACCTTGATTGCTAGACCAATAACATTTCTCCTCCACTTCTGCCTCACTGGTTAGTCACTCATAAAACAATAGAAAGGGTACTCTCAGGTGTACAAGCAGGAATTAAAAAGAGAACACTTACAGACAGTTGAAAGGTGACGCTTATATATTTTCCTTTTCTGGAGATCTCTAGGAATAGGAAATTCAATCATATAATAGAGATGGGAATGCTCACCTACCTTCTACCTGGAATACCAGTGTAAAGGGTTCCCGCTAGGTTATTCGATGGAACAAAGAGAGAAATAGACAAGAAAGGAGTGAATTATTTAGGGTTTAGTTGGACGATGGATTTTGATCAATGCTGGATGATAGATACATTTTTATGTCTGATTTGTTCTCAATTCTGTACATTGTAAGTGCTCATTTTTGTACTTATTATGTGTTTGTAGGTATTTTTTGAAGAATAAGCTATTGTAGAAAATTTGGCTCAGAAAGTGTTAAAGGCACCAAAAAAATGATAAAGGCACCCACTTTTATAAAGACACCCATGCCTTGGATAAGGGCCACCCACCTTCTTTCCAATTTCAAAAGTAAAATTTACAGGAATTCTTTTTCTATCGCTGTGAAGATTTGATCAACGTTTTGAAGGAAATTTTTAAGGGTAAAGACATGAATATCTTCTTGCCATATCAAGAAGAGTTTTATAAGATTTGGGAACTCAAATTTGGACGTTAAATGTGGAAGAAAATTTGTGAGATATATTCTCGGTCCTTATATGAGTCTGTGTAGTAAAAGAAGATAATATCTCCTTTAAGATTTTGTATCAAGAATATATTCAGAGTGGTACTAAGGAAACAAAATAAAGCAGGAAGAAGAACACGAAGAACATAAGGCTGCTAAAGACAGTCGTAATCCGTGACCAATTCAGTCGTGTTTTAAGTTATTTTTTTGTCTTTTAGCGACATAAAAGAGACGCTTATACATGTACCTTTCTTATTCTTCTTCCCAACAGATATAAGCGTTGTAGTTTTTGTGTCAATTTCTCTTCTTTTCTTATTATAAACACTTGTGAGCTGTGTATTCATCTTTTGAGAGAGAGTTTGTTATGATGAGCTAAATCCCATCACTGGGGCGACAGAGGAAGCCATTTTTCCAATATTTATGTTGTAATTTTTATTTAATTAATTTCTGCAATTCTTTTATGATTATTTGCTTTGAATTAAAATTGAATGTATGATTTTTATTAACTAGTTGTGATTTCTTTTGATGGTTCATGCTTATTCTAGAGCTCTTGATGTTCCATGATTTTGATTTACAACTATTATTCTAAAAATCTACTTATTGACAATATTTTAGAATAAATTTGAATAGTTGCATGATTATTATTGATTGAATCACTTAAAAATTAGTGAATGGTGGAATCTTTAGTCTCAGTATTCTTTATAGTCTTGATATCATCTTTATTTGAGTTTTTTAATTTTAGTGTTAGAATTTATGTCTAAAATCAATCTTCACAATTCTGAGTAACGAATCTTTTTACCTCTATTACAAAACACATCACTGGACACATGGCGCCATATTAGAAAAGGTAAATAAAGTAAAGTATAAAAATACTATTTTGCAAATATAGTTGTGCAAGTCAACAAAAGTCCTAACACAATGATGAGATTTTAATTTATACCGCAAGAGCACGGCTGTCGATGAGACAGTATGCAAGCGCGGTTCATTCCACAGGGATTTCAGAATTGCAATTTCTAGTTTTTAATTAATTAATGTGCTAAATACAAAAAGAATAATTTGTAATGAATAAATTAAATTTAGATAAAAAGATAAAATGGCTATACAAATTGATCAACCAGGAAGAGAAGGTTCTAGGGTTTCGGATTCCACTATTTCTGATGTTTGTAAAGTTAATAATCTATTATCTCAAACAATTACTCTCGAATTACTCAAAACAATTTTGAATCCAATCTCATGTTTCAGAATTAATAACGTTTAAAAGTTAATAGTAGGACTTTCGTCATCTCATAAAAATATAACCTCCTTCGCTTATAAAAAATCAACAGTTTAAAAACCATTCAAGAAAATTAAAATGAAGCATTTTAGAAGAGAAATTATTAGTCACGAATAGCACAAAAGAGAGTAATTTTGTCTAAGAAATTAAATATTAATAGTAATCATCAAAAATAGCTTCTTCCACTACCCTAGGTAAGAATATTAGCTATTCATAGAGATGAGAATAAAAGAAAATTGCGTAAAAAAATTAAATTTATTGATTAAGAATAGCTTACTATTTTTCTTTATTTCTTGTCGATTTAACGACACACTCCGAGGTAGTACAAAGAAGAACTGACCAGTGGCGTCGCTGAAGCATAAAAAACTATTGTAAGAATTGATAAATCAACGACGACTTATGTTAGCTCTAGTATCTTAACTGTCGCAGACTCTATTCAGCAAACCGTTATAAATGGTGTTGAAATTATAAAAAGGCAACAGAAATAAATGACAGTTTCTGTTAGACTTATGTTCTTCATCTTCTTCTTCCTCCTCACGACCTGGTTTTCTTTGAGAAAAGTAATCTGAATTTTTTTTCTTCTTTTTATTTTGCTCTCCCGCCTCCCCTTTATATTCAACAAAAACATATCTCTTCAATAACTCCCTCAAAACTTCTCTTTAACGCATACAAAATCTTTTTGATTTGAAAAATCAATTCTCGGTGATACTTTCCCTCTCGATTCTAATCTTCCTGTCTTCTTAAAAAAACTTATATTGTTTCCTTTTTAGTGAACTTCTCTCTGTATGTTTTTCCAAAAGATATCGAATGGATAAGGGAACAAAAATCGTGTGAAAGTAAAAATCCCGAGATTTATTTCTTCTCCCTGTTTTGCTCGAGAGAATATTTGGTGTTGATTTTTTTATCCATTCTTTTTTAAAGTTCAACGACACACTCAAAATACTGTTTATATCCCGATATTTAGTTTATGTCGTTCCATAGTGTCTCAGATAGACCATTTTCCACTAGTGTGCACTTTATATCTCTGTTGAAATCATCCAATAGAAATAATATGGCTTGAAACTTTGATGACTTCTGAAATTGATACCTGGACAAATTTTCTTCTTTCCACACTTCTTAATTGAATCATCTTTTGATATTGTACTTGTAAAAAACAAAATTTTCTGCACACTCTTTACTTTTTTATAGATTTTTTTTTCACAAGTCCCTTTCAAGATAGTTTTGAATTTTTTTTCTCATGTATGACTATATAGATAAGGAACTTTAGAGCTTATTTTTTCAACTTGTACTTTTACAAGTATTACGTACTTTCAAAATTCACACTTTTCTTGTCGTTTTGAAAAAAAAATTCATATATTTCAAAAATTGTCAAATTCTCTTTGTTGATTTTTCTTTATTCAATCTGTGAAAAGGAATTTTGCACTTGCTTCATAACTAGATTTTTTTACCACTACACAAACTTCACATTTTCACGTCTTCACTTTACTTTTTTTGCTTCAAACCATAAATTTCTTCAAAAATCTTCAAAACTGACATTTCTTCGCATTGCCGCCGATGGTGGATACTCTTTTTATTGTCCACTGCATTAAGATAGATATTACTGCATCACAGACTACAAGAATGTTGTGTATTCGCAATTCTAATGTCATCTCCATAATTGACATGAAATATCATAATAGAGATTAAAATAGTGTTGAATTGGTGTGAGGATGAGTAGTTCTTCATTCTACTTAGTTTACGCAGAATAGTACGCTCTAAAAAGCTAGTTGAAACGTATATTCCTCACTCACACATAGGTAGTATCCACTAGTGATCAATGTAGGTTTCTCGGTTGAAATTATACTTAACCTAATTCCCACAAACATAGCTATTGTGTGAAAATAAAAAATAAAAAAGTTATACTCTCAATATGGTTCGGAATTTTTTTTTACTCTTATAGCATGGAACGGTTTCTAACTTTGAAGTTTCTAAATGTTTTAGGTTATAGACGTCAATTGTTTTCTTATTAAACTCTACTCCGTAATTAAATCAAACATTGTCCTCAATGTTTTAAACTAGGGTTGTCAATACGTACCCATTACCCGGAACCGAAACCGGATACGGTGGTTTCGAGTCCGGTTCTGGGTCCTAAAATTGGACCCATTAGCAGCTTAGGAACCGACAGGTATTTTCCTTGATTGGACCCGGAATCTTAACGGGTCCAAACGGGTATATCCGTCGGGTACCCGCGCATATTGGGTACCCGGTTATTCATTATTTAATTCATTATTTTAGCAAAATTGTAATTCTTTTGCTAGTTTTTAGCTTTGATTTTCTTTTCATTTTTTATTTTCTTTCTTATATTTAATCTTTATTTAAGAACATTAATAAAAAAATAAAAATAAATTTTTATAAAATTAATTTCGATTCAAGCCAAAAAGAGAAATATATTAAGTTTTTGAGATTGTTTTTCATAGTTTTCTTAATACCCAACGGGACCCAAAAATAATGGGTACCCGAGGTTATTATCGAGTCCGGTTCCAGGTCCACTAATTCAAGAACCGGAGCCGACTTTTATAATAAGGTTAGGTTCCGGGTCCAGTGGTACCCGGACCCATTGACATCCCTATTTCAAACCAATACATAAAAAATAAGAGGAATACTTGAAAAAGACAATGAGGTAAAAATTGAAATTGTTCACCTGATTGACGTATACGAGTAAAATTTCAGGTAAATTCCCCATATATCAATAATATGAAAATTTGAGATCTACCCAGAAAACAATATGCTTATATAGCAATAGCTTCACAAGGATATTAACATATGATGGGAAAGTGAAACTATCGTCACATAAAAATCACCCCCACACTTAATTTTTTTTACACTCGGAAGTATATACAAAACATAAGTGGGAAGAACTTATATGGGTTCTTCTCGGAAAATATGCATTGTGTTAGACTTAAAACATATGGCGGATACTTTTAAATAAAACTTTATAAGCACACAATTCCATCACCAAATTAGGTACCTTTCTAAAAGTTTAATTAATAATTCTTTAAGAAACTACTTCTAGTCTTGGAGGATCATTATTATAGATTCATGTATTGGGGTAGAAAAACCCTGCATAATGTCATGCATTACGAGATCCTCGAACTACTGGAGAATTTCATTCTCACGTAACAAGTATCATTGTTCTCATTCAAACGCATATAAAATCGTACTTTATTGGTTTCTTATTTATCATGCAAGTCTTTATCATCTCGGCTCCAAGTAAGTCAGTGTAATCCTTATGGTCTTATTCACAAGTTAACGATTTATCATTTAAAGTGTCTACTATTTCTGAATTAGGAGTAGTCTTCACGAAGAAGTCATAATCACCGTTGAGTTAGTAACACTGTTATTATCAACATTTTCCAAGGGTTCATCACCCTCGAAATATTCATCGGGCACATAATCTCCATTATCCAAACGTCATTGAAATTCCATACTATGTCCCTTGTAATTTCCTGGATAGTTTTTTCTGATGCTCCAGCTGATCGTATTGTTTTAGAGAGTTTCTTGATATTAATACATTTCCCACTGATACACGATAGGGTCTTAGACCATGTCTCTTCCTGTTGAATGGGTGAATTATCATAAGTACGATCAAGAGTAGGTTTATATACACTATCATAAACTTCACTTGATACAAGACTCTCATACATATGCATATTACTAGAAGACAAGTGATTAGAAATATAATTATCCTCTCATCATTTAAATTGTTCACCAACATACCATGTAAGGCCTCAACCTGGGTACGAGTCCATACTCCATTAAATGGTGCATTGGTAGCTCTAGCATGTTCTTAGTTAAATCATGTTATACTAACTTGGGAAAAGAACAATATTTGCTTAATCTTCTCCTCAGTATTTGGTCAAGGTCTCGGCCTCACAAAATAAATTTTTTTCCTTGGCTAGTTTTTTATAAGAGGCTCACTACCATAGACACGCTTTATCGAAAATGAAAACTGTATATGAATTGATGATTACTTTGCTGCAAAGAGCCGGAAACAATGTAGCATCTCATGTTTCACAGTTCGTTCTATTCTAAAATTTGGAAGCATTTCAAGGACTTAGTGGGTATTATTAGTTCAATGCCAAACAGTATTGATTCCATCATCAAAGGGTGGTAGACTTGTCTGCAAAACTTTTTGGGTATAACTCTTTGGCCAGTAATTCTATCCTCTATTTACTAGACGGTTTGGAAAAGCCGAAATCACATAACATTTGAAGATGGCAGTGTTGGATATGCATCAATAAAAATGCTAAACAAAAGAAGATGTTAAGTTTAATGAAATCACTGAATTGATATACACAAAATGGATAGAGCCACCTACTCAGCAAATTGTCCTTAACACAATAGTCTGCGGGTACTCCTCAAGAATGAGAGATGCTATACCTCCACAGCGGAGATGT
Organism: Papaver californicum; assembly: GCA_023531435.1. Taxonomy (NCBI): domain Eukaryota; kingdom Viridiplantae; phylum Streptophyta; class Magnoliopsida; order Ranunculales; family Papaveraceae; genus Papaver; species Papaver californicum. The sequence continues at coordinate 677,907 of JAJJMC010006896.1, forward strand.
GTCCAGGATAGAACTGCCCGTTATGACTTTATAAGCACAATACAAATAACCCTCAAGAATTTAACAACAAGCTAGATGTGGAAGGGAAATAAACAAGCAGTGTGCAAAACAAAGCAAGAAGAGGGGAAAAAAAAATCAGGATAGTAGCTGCTTCTAGTGTAAGTTGAAATGAAAAAATACGTTTTTCTTTTATAGGCAGAATAAGATAATAGCTTTAATGGCAATTGAATGAGAATCAATTCTGTGCATGAAACACGGACATAAATTTTGAAATGGAATTAAAACGATCAATTTATTCACTCTTTAATTCAGCTCAAATCTCGCCGGGTCAGACGCCCCCCACATTAAAATAAAAATTCAATTTAGTTTTAAATTCTTTAATGAAATAATTTAAAATATATTTTATTCAAAAAGATAAGTCTTGGTTGACCCGCAGCCGCAGCCACGCCCGCACCCGCACCCGCAGCCGCAGCCGCAGCCACGCCCGCACCCGAGACCACAGCCACAGCCGCAACCGCACCCACACCCGCAGCTGCAACCGCAGCCGCAAGCGCAAACAAACGCACCCGACCCCGAGCCCAAACGACCGGACGGATGACGACGGCGTGCGTGCTTCAGTGCGAAGCACCGCGCGTATGTGAAATGTATGGTTGTACCAACTTGCCCATAGCCTTAGTCCTCTCTCATACACAAAATACTCTAAACCCCTAAGGGCCCTTCCTTAGATGCAACTTTCTTGGTAATAAGGAGAGGAATCATATTTAGTTTCTCCAATGTGGGACTAAAGGTTCATTCACAAAAGTGAAAATGAGCTAGTTTCCATAGTGACCCCTTGGTCCTAAGATCCATTCCCACCAAGACCAAAAAAAAAAACATAATAAGTTCATTTTCTCCAACAATCCCCCACATGAATGAAAACCCGATGAAAATCAGAAAGCGAGAAATACCACTATAGGCAATAGGTGTCCATAAGGTCTTGAACCTTTGCTTAGTGAGAAATTAGCGAAACTCTTGATGGATAGTGAACGCGATGTCTTGAACTGCCATCGTTTGGTGTAGTTCATCAATAACTTCCACGCGTGATATCACTCTAGGTGCTGTCAAGTTCGTGCCGTTGTGTTCATTTTAGCCCTGGACGTATCCCGTTTCTCAGAATGCTCTAGAGAATCAGCTCAATTCTCATAGGAAGCGGACCACTTCCTCATTCATATGGTGAGTTCTATCAAGAGTGTTTACTGCTACACCCCACTTCAATCTTAAATTGAAACTATAAAACTCATTAAGACTTAATAAAAGGTCATCATTCACATGTAGTCACACTATCACGTTTACACCATAGGGAAGGAACAGAGAATGAAATTCTGTGATAGTGTTTCCTTTAACCCACCACAAATTAGTTGTCTCATTCAAAACCTTGATCTTGGGATCTCCGGTTAGCAAGGTTGAGTATCCTTCATGGCAAGTTTATTTAATGAGCTTAAGCCCCATCCCCCTCGATGCATTACTAACTATCTCCTTAGACAAACCTTTCGTCAAAGGGTCCGCGATATTCTCCTTAGACCTCATAAAGTCAATAGAAATAACGCCAATTGAGATTAGTTGTTTTAGGGAATTATGTCTTCTACGAATGTGTATAGACTTCCCATTATAGTTGTTGTTTTTAGCATTAGCTATTGCAGCTTGACTATCACAATGTATAGATATAGATGGCACAGGCCTATGCCAAAGAGGAGTGTCTTCTAAAAAGCATCTTAGCCAAGCGGTTTCCTTTCCTGCTTTATCTAAAATAATAAACTCTGATTCCATAGTGGATCGAGCTATACATGTCTGCTTGGAACTCTTCCAATATACAGACCCACATGCTAGAGTGAACACATATCCACTCGTAGACTTAGACTCCTCTGAATCTGATATCCAGTTTGCATCACAAAATCCTTCAAGGACAACAGGGTATCTCTTATAATTTAAACAAAAGTTTAAATTGTACTTCAAGTACCTTAACACTCTAATAAGTGCATCCCAATGCTCCTGCCCGGGATTACAGGTATACCTACTCAACCTACTTACAACATAAGCAATGTCTGGTCTCGTACAATTCATCAAATACATCAAACTTCCTATAACACGTGAATATTCAAGTTGTGAAACTCCATTACCCTTATTCTTTTTGAGTCTACAACAAGGATCATATGGAGTACAAACATGTTTACAATCAAACTGGTTATATTTTTTAAGCACAGATTCAATATAATGAGATTGACTAAGACTATATCCATTATAATTTCTTTTAATCTTCATCCCTAAGATCACATCAGTGGGGCCTAAGTCTTTCATGTCAAAGTTCTCATTTAACATGTTCTTTGTGGAATTAATTACATCCATGTTTGTACCAAGTATAATCATATCATAAACATACAAGCATACAATCACACAGGCATCATTCACAAGTTTAGTATAAACACACTTGTCAGATTCATTGATTTTAAAACCACTAGAAATCATTACATGATCAAATTTTTCATGCCACTATTTAGGTGCTTGTTTCAAACCATACAAAGATTTTTTCAGTTTACAAACTTTGTTTTCACAACCTTTTACTACAAATCCCTCAGGTTGGTCCATATAAATTTCTTCATCTAATTCACCATTTAGAAAAGCTGTTTTTACCCATTTGATGTATCTCTAAGTTATGAATGGCAGCAATAGCATTAACATCCTAATGGAAGTAATTCTCGTAACAGGTGAATAAGTATCAAAGAAATCTACACCTTCTTTCTGTTTATAGACTTTAGCTACTAATCTAGCTTTGTATTTTTCCACAGTTCCATCTACCTTACGTTTCCTTTTGAAGATCCATTTACAACCTATGGGTTTACACCCTAGAAGTAAATCTACAATCTCCCAAGTACCATTCTGTATAATGGAATCCATTTCACTAATGGCAAATTCTTTCCACCATGGAGCTTCATAAGTAGTCATGTCTTCTCTATAAGTCTGTAGATCAGTCTCAGCTAAGCATGTTATGAAATCTGCCCCAAAAGATTTTTCAGTTCTAAGTCTTTTACCTCTTCTAGGCTCAAATTCAAATTCATCTTCCTCTAAAGGTAATGTATGACTAGTTGAAGGGACATCTAGGGGATAAACACATATCATGCGAGAATCAGATTTCAATGGAAAAACATTTTCAAAGAACACAGCATCCCTAGATTTTATAATAGTATTCACACTAATTTCAGAAATTTCAGAACTTACAACCATAAATCTATATGCAGTAGTATGTTCAGGATACCCTATGAAGACATGATCAAAAGTTTTGGGTCCTATCTTGGTTCTCTTAGGTGGAGGAATGGAAACCTTAGCCAAACACCCCCATATTTTAAAATATGCATAAGAAGGTTGTCTACCTTTTCATAACTCATATGGAGTTTTGTCTGATCTTTTAAAGGGTACTTTGTTCAAGACATAGCAAGCTGAGAGGACGACCTCCCCCCACAAGTTTGTAGGTAGTCCTGAACTAATTAACATGGCATTCATCATCAACTTAAGGGTTCGGTTCTTCCGTTCATCCACACCATTAGATTGTGGTGAATAAGAAGGGGTTACTTCGTGTATAATGCCATGTTCTATGCAAAAATATCCTATAGGAATTACATACTCACCACCACGGTCAGACCTAACAGTTTTAGTGGTAGCACTCATTTGGTTTTCAACTTCTAGTTTATATATCTTAAAGGCTTCTAAGGCATCATCCTTACCTTTAAGTAAATATATATGACAGTACCTCATACAATCATCTATAAAAGTGACAAACCATTTCTTACCACCTCTAGTTTGAACTGATTTCATGTCAACTAGGTCTGAATGAATTAATTTTAAGGGTTTAGAATTTCTATGAATATTTTTTCTAAAAGGTTTTTTAGCATATTTTGATTCTACACATACTTAACATTTATGTTCATTACTAAATTTGTGTATGCAGCCTATGCTAGCTAGTTTATGCATTGACTTATAGTTTACATGTCCAAGTCTACCATGCCAAACATTCAATGACACACAAACATAAGCAGAAGAATCAATTTTATTCATTTCATCAGAGGTTACATTAAGTTTGTAGAGACCCTCAGTCTTATAACCCTTTCCTATATAATCCTTACCCTTAGTGATAATAATTTTCCCAGATTCAAAACAAGTTTAAAACCCTTATCATCTAAAACACCACAAGATATAAGATTTTTGCAGATGTCCGGAACATGAAGAACTTCATTCAATGTGAGAGTTTTGCCAGAAATGAGCTTTAGCCCAACTTTGCCTTTTCCCGTAACCTGTGCTGCGGATGAGTTACCCATGTAGAGTTTCTCCCCTTCTCCTACCTTCTAATAGGAGGTGAACATATCTCTGTTTCCGCAAACATGCTTGGTAGCGGTTACCAAATTGACTTCAGATACCGTGCCAGAAAACTCGGTTTTCTTGTTTTCAACCAAATTAGCATTATTTTTCTTATTATTAAAGTCTTTCCGTTTTCAAAAGTGCATTGCCATATGGCCAGGAGTTCCACAAACATAACAGGCACCTTTAATTTTACCAATGCCAGATTTGGGTTTCTGAAATGTACCTTTCTTGTGATGACCAAGCTTGGGGTTGCGTTTGCTGCTGTCGCCCTTTTCAGCATTGGAAGACTTGTGTTCAATTACATGAGCCTTGTTGGACATGTCCCTTGCATAAGATACGTTCTTGTCTTTGGAGCACAATAATTCTTCCACTTGAATCTTCTTATCCAATTCAACCATACTGACTTCACCAGTTTCATGTCTCAATCTTCGTTTGTATTCAGACCAAGAAGACGGTAATTTCTCAATCACAACAGACACTTGAAACGTTTCATCTATCACCATATCTTCAGCAAGAATTTCATCGATAATACGCTGAGATTCAAGGAATTGATCAACCACAGATTTGTCATTTGATATTTTGTATTCCAGAAACCTAGCTACCAAAAATTTCTTACTTCCAGCAGTTTCATCTTGGTATTTGGCTTCTAAAGCAGCCCATAAATCAAAAGCAGAAAAGTTATCTTTTGCATTATAAAAATCATACAGTGCATCTTCTAGACAATTCAGAATATGATTTTTTGCCATAAAGTTCTGTCTAACCCAACTTTCCAACTCCCTTTCATTTCCAGCATCATTCAAACTCTCATCAAAAGATTTCAGAACTAATTCATCTAACATATGAAATCTCAGAAAGAATAACATCTTTGATTGCCATCTTTTGAAATCTTTGGCACTGAATTTTTCTGGTCTGTCAACATCACTTTTACCCATTGTTACAGAAGAAGGTATTGTGTTAAGATTGTTGGATCTGCAACAATAAAAATGCTAAACAAAAGAAGATGTTAAGGTTAATGAAATCACTGAATTGATATACACACAATGGACAGAGCCACCTTCTCAGTAAATTTTCCTTAACACAATAGTCCGCGGGTACTCCTCAAGATTGAGAGATGTTATACCAGCGGAGATGTGTTCAGGATAGAACTGCCCGTTATGACTTGTATAAGCACAATACAAATCACCCTCAAGAACTTAACAACAAGATATATGTGGAAGGGAAATAAAAAAGCAGTGCGCAAAACAAAGCAAGAAGAGGGAAAAAAAAGACAGGATAGTAGCTGCTTCTGGTGTAAGTTGAAATGAAAAAAATATGTTTTTCTTTTATAGGCAGAAGAAGATAATAGCTTTAATGGCAATTGAATGAGAATCAATTCCTTGCATGAAGCACGGACATAAATTTTGAACCGGAATTAAAACGGTCAATTTATTCACTCTTTAATTCAGCTCAAATCTCGCCGGGTCAGACGCCCCCCCACATTAAAACAAAATTTAATTTAGTTTTAAATTATTTAAGGAAATAATATAAAATATATTATGTTCAAAAAGATAAGTCTTGGTTGACCTGCAGCTCGCAGCCACGCCCGCAAGCGCAAAACGCACCCGTACCCGTGCCCGAGTCCGACCGGTCGTACGGCGGCGACGTGCTTGCTTCGGTGCGAAACATCGCGCGTATGTGAAATGTATGGTTGCACCAACTAGCCCATAGCCTTAGTCCTCTCCCATTCACAAAATAATCTAAACCTCTAAGGGCCCTCCCTTAGATGCAACTTTCTTGGTAATAAGGAGAGGAATTATCTTTAGTTTCTCCAAAGTGGGACTAAAGGTTCATTCACAAAAGTGAAAATGAGATAGTTTCCTTAGTGACCCCTTGGTCCTAGGATCCATTCCCACCAAGACAAAACAAAACAAAACAAAACATAATAAGTTCATTTTCTCCAACAGGCAGTGCTGACACTAATGAGGTTATTAGCAGATGAAAATTCAAGCTTATCTTTGGAAGAGAAACAAAGTGGAGGTAAGGGGATTTAGTTTGGACTTGTAATGAGAAACTGAAATAACTTTTCTGTAATATAGCTTTCTTTTCTTCTTTGTTACTGGGTCTTGTAATGGTTTTTCAGTAATGACTTTGGCATTTTGCTGGGTACGTAAGCTCTTTAAGCTCATTCTCTCTTATTTCTGGTAAGCCTTATATATATCATTTAAGTTTGCCGATCAAAAAAATAAATAAATTTTTTCAAACTTTTCTGGTTCTTTTTAGAAATCAGTTGAATATTTTGACAATATTCAACCGAAATCCATAAAAGATGACCTGGTATGTTGAAATATCAGATTACATGGTGCTAGATTCAGCTGAATATAATAGCAAGTACTTTTTTCTTAAATCATAATAGCAAGTATTAATTTGGCTTAATTAATTTAGAGGAAGGATCCACTCGCACTATTATTCTCATACTATCTTATATTTTGGACTTCTTTTATTTTATAAAATCAAACGGTAACAGATTTGAAGCTAATATTTAGAGATATGTTCCTCTTACAAAGCTCTATATAGCTAACAAAAGTGAGTGTATTTCGAAATACCAAACCTCTATATCTACTAATCTTAATTTCAACTGGTTAACTTTAGATGGTGTCATACGTTTCAAAATGTGGCTATTTTTGGGAAGAACGTAGAACTTTATAAGATGAATATATCCCTAAAATATAACGGTTTCGAATCCGTTACCGGTTAAGTTTTATAAAAAAATAACAACCACAACAATGTGAGATAATATGAAAATAATAGTATGAGTGGATTCTTACTGATTGACTAAACATTCTCTAGTTAAGGAATGACTTCCTTTAAATATAGTCCATGATTTTATTAACCATAACCCATTTGATTTTGAAAAATTAGTTTTGACTATAATTTTAAGTTTGACCATTTTCTATTATTATACATAGCCCATAAACTAGGCTAGGGATTAAATAAATAGGTGAAACACTGAGTTGGAAAATCCGTGACTTAATGACCCATTAAAATCATTTAAAAACGTTTTAGTTTAGTTTTTTTTTGTTTTTTAAATATTTCAAGTTTCTACCGATTTTATATATAAGAGGAAAAAAAATTATTTAACCCTAGAAGGCACTGCATATGGGACCAAATTCAAAACCATTGGACAACTTGATTAAGTTCACGTTTAGGAACTGGTTTGCAGTAAAACTGAGAACAATTTCTCTATAATTTGATCGGGCTTCACCTCCTAATATATCGAAAATCTCAAACTTCAGTTCACCATTAATTTCGAGGATTTTGAAAGTCACCCATTTATGAAATTTGATCGCTTCTTGATCCACTCACCGGTCTTTTTTCCCGATAGCTGGTGGACTGAACAATCAGATGAACTTTATTCTTAAATGTAAATATCGAACATCCTCTTCCCAATACTAACGGTATGGAAGTTTTGGCATTGTTGCGAACTCTGACATTTGACGATATTGGAGTACCATTCTTTTGCGCTTTATCAACCTTCCATATTCGATCAGTTGGATCAGTTGGATACCTAATCACTCCATGTTTTTTGCCTAAGTCCACTTTCTTTACAACCTTGAGAACTTTCGATGGATCACTGCTCAGATAAGCCAAATCATCACTCAAGGGCCTTAGTTCAAGTTTAGAAATGTATGCATTTCCTTACCCCTTACTAAACAAAAGTTTATATACTTATTAGTTGCCCGGAAAATGCATTCGACTTCTACTGAGTCGATGGAAGAATCAACTTGGGCTACTGATGTTGCATCAATTGATATGATAAAGAAAGTGTAATAATAGAAGGCCATGCAGAAGAAAAAATTAATCATCCATGATGATGTAATTGATTGATTCTCTTAAAATTTTTAAAAAAAATTTTATGGTTCAAACTGTAAAGAAGGAAAGAAAAAACGAGTTTTGTTTAAATCATGAGTTAAATTTATCTTTTCTAACTCAATAAATATATTATGAATTATGATTTAGACTATAATTAATAAATTAAAAAAATTATAGGTTATAAATAATATAACTATGGTAAAACCATATGCCATGTTTAAGAGAAGCCTAAAGAATAACATATTACTAGCAATAAGTGAATCCTCACTCATCGACTAAACATTCTCCAATCAAGGGATACCATATTACCAGCAATATCTATCTTTGATTCTTGTCAAAGCAGATAATACTGATTAAGGTCCCTAGATAAGGAAAAAAAAGTGTGAACTCAGTGACGTACTTTTGACTTTTGGAAGCATTACTGATGCCTATCTGTTCTAGACGCACTACAAGACTTAAAGAAGGGTCAGAGAAATGAAACGGACAAAAGCAATATGAAAGGTCAAGGGTTACCACTCGCCACTGTTAAACTTGTAGTTTAACGGCCAATACATACTCCAAACTCACCGACACTTCTCACCTCTCACTTACTCCCGAAACACCTTACTGTTACGACAAAAATACCGTACTAAAACTAGTTGAGATGCTTTTGCGTCGCAATACGATCTTCGGTTATAAGCTTTAGATTGGGAAGCTTACTGCAAATCGCATTTCACACTCTTGATTTCCTCTTCCTCTTTCGTCGAAATAGCCGATGGTAATCAAACATTAACCCACACACAACTTAGAACATATTTTAAATTACCACTTGAAGAAAAGAAAAAGAAATAACATAAGAAAAAGGCTGACTCCAATTTGTTTTTAATTCATGTGTAGTTCCGTGGAAACACAGTTGACCAGAGACACGCAATATGTATGACAAGAATATGTGCAAGGCTTTGCAACATTGACTATGGATCTCGGTAATGAGATTACATCTCTCATTAATCTTTTAGTTTTAGTTTTTTTTTTATGCAAAAGAAGAAAAGTCTTTGCTCAGAGAAACGTTGAACTGTTACATCAGTTTTTTCTTGATTAACATTGTAGCATGCTTAACCAGCACAGCTGCTGGTTTATTACGCCTAATATGACGACATTTCCATCTGATTAATCTTTTAGTTAGGCAACCAATGTTAGGTAAACGTATTTGGCTAACTTCAAAAATAAACAATTCCAAAATTTTGTTCTTTCAACCATAGTCTGCTTCGTGATTATTTTTTCAATAGTCTTCTTCGTGATTATTTTTTCAATAGTCTTCTTCGTGATTATTTTTTCAATAGTCTGAAATGTGAAGGATGCGTGTAGACCTTGCAACATTGACTATGGATATACCAACACCGCATGTTCCTTTCAACCATATGTTTATCCAAAATTGGTCGTGCCACTAAAAGACAAAATAGACCGTCGCATTGATTGATCACATTAAGAAGTATGCTTTCTCAGGCTAACCCTTTAGTTGCCGGAGAGCTTTACACTTCCTGCTTTGAAACGGCCTTTCATCTGGTGGTAAACATCCTCAATGGCTGCTTAAAATGACCAATTCAGCTCAATCCTATATTCTACTAGTCCGTTACGGTCAACGAGCCTAACATAAAACCTTTGTGTGCCCTGGCTAAATGGCCAAAAAAAAAAAAAACTAAAGAGGGAAAGAAACAAATGAGATGCCCAAATTTTTGGATTGAAGTACAAACGTAATAAAATTTCCCAAATCCCCTCACAAGAATAAGCAAATTCATGCGTAGATTTATCATGGTTGTACGGTTGCAAATCATGTTTCACCCGAACTAACCATGATATGTTGGTTGGGAAATTCATCGGACAAAAGAAGAAGATGAAATGAATAACCACAGATGGCATAAGAAAGAAACTGAAACATGTAAATTAGGATGGATGTTCTGTATATCAAATTATAACTCAAAACATAAACACAGGACCAGACCTGATTATGTACACTACTATCCACATATCAAAATAATAATACATGCTTAATTTGATGAAAAATACTATACAACAAGGTATGAAAAATTAATAAGAATGATTTCAGTAAAAAAAGAAAGAAGAGGAAATCAAACCAGTAAAAAGTTTCATTCCTGTATCTCATACAGATCTTGATACCCTCCTTTATCCAAAATCATCAACAATGAAGAAGCTTTACTTTTAGCTTTAGAGCTACCATTTTCAACAATATCAGTAACTCCATCTAGAGCAGCTGAAGAACAAGCTTTTTTAATCTCATGACTTATAATCTCATCACAACTTTGAATCAAATTCAATAAAGCAGATACAGAATTCTCTCTAGTTCTAGAACTACACCCGGTAGAGAAATCTAATAAATCCATTAAAACCCCAATTCCAGATACCCTTTTGAATTCATCGCCACTTTCATAACAACCAGCAACTTGAGCAATCACAGCTGTTGCATCTTCAACGATACCAATTCTACCATCTTTGACAATCAACGCAAAAAGAGCAGGTATAACACCAAGATCAATCATAGTAGAACGATTCAATGGGTAAAGAGAAATTCCAAACAAAGCTTTTAATGCATCTTTAATTGATCTAGGAGGAGAATTAGGATTCTTAATAATATCAATTAGAGCAAAAACAATATCACGCTTAGCACCAATAATTGGACGATATTGATCAACAACTAAAAGACTATAAAGAGTAGCAGAAGCTGTTTGAATAGATGATGGAGTAGCAGAAGGAAGACGAAGAAGATGAGAAAGAGCATCAAGAAGACCTCGCGTAGACATTAGAAGATCTCTATTAGAAATTGAGATGTTTAAAAGAGTTGCAACTGCATTTTCCTGTGCAATTTCTGATGATGAAAATAAGGTTTCTGTTAGAATTGGTAAAACACCTGATTCTGCTATTAATGAACGACTTTCTGGATCATGTTTAGACATTAATCGAAGTTCACAAATTGATTCGATTTGGGATTTTTCTGAAACGGAACTCAATTTGTTGACAAGTGAACGAATTGTTCGACTTTTTACTTCCATCATCGCCAAAACAAAAAAAAAGACGACTGAGAAAGAAAAATACGGGCTCGAGAGAGAAAAGTATTTAAAGATACGGGCTCGAGAGAGAAAAGTACTTAAAGGTGCTAGGGTTTTGTTTGTTTCTGTTATCTGGTTAGTTTGAGTTGAATGTTTATGTAGTGTTTATTGTATCTCTATGAAGGAGATGAAAAGAAACGGAGAAAATGAATATGACGGCTTGTGAGATTGGTAATAGCTGTGGACGGAGCAACACTTGTCTGAATATATACTTCATAAAGTCAAAGTACACTTTCGCTTGTTACTTTTTTTTGTTTTTGTTTTCTTGACTTTTATCTTGTTCCTTTTTTTTTTTTTTTGTTCTTTTGAAGCATTTTTATCTTGTTCCTAAAACTCCAGTAAATTTAATTCCAGTAAAAGATCAATTAACAAATTCCTACGGCTTTTCCGGCTAAGAGTGGTCTCGTCTAGTTGAACTTTCAATCTCTTATATATATAATATGTGTTATATATGATTTAATTTTTTTTTATATTAAATTTTATTCGATTATTAGACCTCAGAAGAGTTATTTTTTACGATTTTTTTTGGATTTTCTGATTATATATATATATATATATCTTCAGAATAAGTTTTTATGTTTATTTTGAATAAATATTGTGCTCCTAGATGAATATCCACTGGTATGGAGTAATATTGAACATGTCAATAATTCCACGGCTGAATTCCTTGAACTCGTTCTATATACATATTAATGTTCATATCCTTGATTGAGTAATATCGATTTATTACTGTACTCATAGTACCGATATAAATATTCAGTACTTGAAGTATTACTGGTTGCATATCTATTGGGTTAGTCATTCAATTAATTTATGTCTAATCTCGGTAAAATTATATAAATTCTCTTTAGTTTAGAAGTTGAATGTATATCCATCTCCTGAATCACACTGTGAAAATGGCAATTTAAGATGCGCAAATGGAAGAATTCATGCCACTATAAGCAAGTAACATTAGTATCCAAGTGTCCGTAATTTAAGAGAAGTGACATATCAACCTTGCTACGGTGCAGAGCTGGCATTAGATCACCAACCTAACACTACAAAACGCTGGCATCAGCCAACACCAACCTAACGTGATATGGCGCTGGCTTAGTGGCAATGCCAACATTTCAAACGACGCTAGCTTAATGCTAGTACCAACTAGCATCATGGCGCTGGACTACTACCAGCACCAACGAATTCCTATGACGTTATCCTAATGTTTGGGCCAACTATCTTAACGCTATTGGCATTAGGCCAGTGTCATACTACTTTGTTTTCATCGGCGCAAGTCCAGCGACCTTACCTTACCTAGTATTTACCTTAGATAGTGCCTAATGTCTTGGTACAATACTAAGCTCTTCATCTTTCTCATGCACATATTTTGAGTTTGAGTTATCTCCTCGATGCCCTGAGTCGTAAATATTCTACTTGAGACTCTCAACTGAGACTACTTATAACACCACCATGGTAATTTATATTACTGAGTATTCAGCTCACTCAATGCTTGTGGCTGGCATCATTAGATCTTAACGCTCAAATCATAAAGATGACAGTCTACTCTTAGACTTACTAAAATATGAGTCACTTATAGATTTATTATTAACTAGTCAGTCTATACAAAGTTATGATTCTGGCCCCAGCAAGTCATGACTATGTCTTAACCAAAATACTAACAATCTATAACTTTACTATTTTCTACGAGATATCAAAACATATCACGAGAGATACTCATTAGGGTATTGGTATGGCGGTTTACGGAATGCACAGTGTAATTGTACACCCACAATAAAAGAGAATCAAGTCGTGTGAACGTTATTGGATGAAGGGTTAGTGGGTGTTACGCTCTCTATAGTATTCCCTACAATTACAAGCACGACTTCAACCATATTCTCCACTTCTCCACCTCTTACGCTTCTTACGAGATCATAAGTGTGAGTTCAGCACTATAAATAGATGATTTCATCTAAATCTCAGAACATACTAAGTTAATGTAAGTTCATCAAAGTCACAACAGACTATCATAAACAATTTTTCCTTCTATACTTGAACTCAACCATAGAGATTTATATTCTTCAACTAGAATCCACCATGCTCTGATCTCATTTTTTTCTCTGCTTCCCTTTCTAAGATCAACCCTTCTCCTACTTTGTGATTGAAGCAAGGGTTGAACGACCATTTCTTGGTTTATGCTAGCCTTGTATGATTTTGATCTTACGTATTCATTACGATTTACCCTTTCACCCTTTTATCTGTTTTTACCCTAAAACAGAAGTTTATTTAGCTAAATTTTTGTTTATGATGATGTTTGCAATATTTGATCTTTATTGACTAATCTTTGTGTATTGCTTGGTTTTCATGAGATAATTCTTAGTCATCCTTTTATCTCTCTCGATCATAATTGGAAGGGAATAAGAGATTGTAAATTTAAATCCAACGTTCTTATGTGTCTAGTGTAGAACATTATCTTATGAGAATCATACCTCAAAAGTTATGCTTTTTCTCTTTTTGTTCGTAACTAGCTAAAAGATGATTAATTTTTTGATGATCTTATTTTTCTCTTAAGTTATAATTTTTTTTTTGTTCGTAACTGGCTAAGATGAAAAAAGTTATGCTTTTAACTTCTATGTTTATAACTGGCTTGTAAATTTGTTAATGTAAAAAAACCCCTCAATTTTCCTTAAAAAGGTCGCTTTTGTTGTTCTCTTTGAGAATGAAATTCAATGTGGGAGAGTTCAATTTTGAATTTGTGCTTAATTGATATATCTTTGTGGGGAGTGAAGCTGTGGAGTTTTAGGAGAGAATTGTACCTATGAAATCTCTCCTTAGTGAAGATCTAAGTTACTAAACTTAGTAAAAAGCTAGTATGTTATCTTTGGTCTTGATAATCTCTTAAGGCGTAGTTCATTACGATCCTTATTCTTAATATCTTTGTCAGTTTATGAAAAAAATGAGGAGAATTATTTAGTAGTCACCTACTAAGACATATGGCTTTTCGGGGCAATGTCTAAGGGGGAGTGAATTAATTATGAATGTAAGCGTCGAATTTAGCAAAAAAAGACAAGTAAATACTAACGGGGAGAAAATATCACCGTAGTATTGGTTTACAGTTTTGGTACAATGGACTTTAAAGTAAGTAAAAATACTACGCACTGACATAAAAACTTGAGTAGATTGATTATTCCTTTTAAATACTCTAATTATAGTATTCTCATAATTTTTTATTAAGCTACGGATCTTCAACATCAAGTGTTGAACGAGCACATGCAGAACCTTAAAAGAACTTGAAGAACGAATAATTCAAGAGATGTTGAAGATTCATGAAATCAAGAAACGTTATGAAGATTAAGATGAAAGTTTATTTTTTTTATTTAAATCCACATGTAATAGATAGCACTAAAATTAACAAATGGGGGGATTGTTAGAGCATCGCTCGGTGAAACTCAAAATTTTTGTTATGCTAAGCGTGTTGTCAACTTTAGACGAAAAAAACTATATCTTGATTTATAGTCTATTAAAGTCAGTCTCAAACTAGGATTAAAGCATGGTAGTTGAGTATCAAAATTCGCCGAATGACTCTTGAAGATTGAAAACTGAAGAACAACGAAGACAACTTTGAGGACTTCATCAACAAAGGTATGTCAAGACTGACTATCCTATTTACTCATTATTTCTACCATTCTACTGAGACAATATCATATGACTTTAGTATAATTGATGAATTGTAAATAAAAAGTTTCGAGTTCAAGATTGTACTTGATAAATTTTGAAACATGAATTCAAACATTGGATGTTCATTGTCGCTTTTGAGGTTGAGGATAATTTATTGTTCCTAAAACTATGACTGTGAAAGAAGATCATAAAAACATCAAGAAGTACTAAGTTATCAAACTTGTTCACAAAATTGTTTTTAAGTTCAAAAACTTGTACAAAACTTGATGTTCCAAAATTGCTCTTTGTTCACAAACTGATTTTTTTCAGTTCGCGAACTGGCATTTTTTGGTATATTCCTGGACACTTCAAAATTGTTCATTGTTCACAAACTGATTTTTTTGTTCGCGAACTGTACACTTTTGGGTATGTTCCTGGACACTTTGAAAATTGTTCATATACTTAAACAGTTTATGAACTATACGTTTTCAAGGTGGTTCATCTACACTTCAAACATCTCATGTACGCAAACAGATTTTTTCGTTCATGAACTAACATGTTCTTAAGTGTTACTGAACTCCAATATTGCTTGATGGTTCACGACCTTACTTGGTCCATTGTGTGCTAACTTTTATGCACGGGTCTTTAACCGACAAATACGTGGGTGCACATTCTTATTTGTAACTCAAGGCAAACTTGTCACATGCTTACATGGTTTCCATTATATGGAATCAATCTATATTGAGAAATTAAGTTTGCTTGGGATCAAAGTAATTTGTAAACATGGAAACTAGTTCATGAACTTGCTTTATCCTCAAGAAAACAATTGCTTGAACTTTAAGCAATCTACACTAATTCATCATTGTAAATAGAGAACTCATTGCAACCTAGAATCTCAATTCTGGCACATTATGTCCTAGTTGCGGCTAGAGTCATCCTCTAATTAAAAACCTAGGTTTCTTTATGAAACTGTATATGGTTAGGATTTTTAAAGTCTTGACTAAGGGATTCGTGAAGCCCGGTCAAACTATTTTTTACCTTAGAGTTACTGATATCCGGAATCTTACCTTGATCACCGTAGTTTTATCTATTCTAAGATAGGCCTCTTCTGTTATACTACCATTCAAGAACTACGGATTAGAGAATAAGATTAATAGAAATTATATAAGTGTTATTCGTCTCAGAGTTTGTAATTACACACGAATGATATCTAAATTTGTTTTAAATTGATTTTATGAAGTAGAATAGATTGGGAATCTCTATAACCTTTTGAAGAGAGCAAGTTATCCTAAATATTGAGGTTTGCTTTATATCTTTCTTTTTTTTATTTATTAAAGATCCCTCTTAAGCAAACAGATTTCCATTACCTTAATAGAAACATATCTGAAGGAAATCAATAGGCTACCGTTAGAGGCAAGTTAGTTAAAGTCTTCACTTTGACTGAAGCAACTCATAGGACTGTAAAGGACGTCAGCTAGGCGAATCAGGTACGTAGGGTCTTCCGAGATCCAATAGATGTAAGGAGCATGACTAAAGCTGAATTTCTCGGAGGGTTGACTCGGTCTCAACTACATTCTAGTCTAAAGTTTGATAGTAGGCTAGTGGTTGTAGCGGCTTAATACAGTATGGTGTACAAATTGGACGAGGTCCCGGGGTTTTATTACTAGATTGCAGGTTCCCTCATTAAAAAAAAAAATCTGGTATCTTGTTGTTTTAGGGTAAAAAATAAATATACTGCAAGATGGTACTTTCAAGTAGGTTCGAGAGATCAAGCTCGAACAGGACGAGCCTAAATCAATAAATGGTCGTTCACGCCCTGCTTCGATTACAAAAATGGAAAGTATTTGGGTAGGTCTTAGGGGAAGGAAGCAACGAAGGTTGAGGAATATCAGTAGTGCGTAAGAAGAATGAATTCTCCTAAGAGGAATCGTTAATTCTGTAAGTATTTGGTTTTCTTCATACTGATTGTGTTGTTCTGTCTTGTTTCAAATAGTTGAGAATCATCTATTTATAGTCTGAAGAGGACACACACTGATTTTTCGTAAGTCGTGGAAGTTAGGAAGAGATGGATAAATTATGATTATGGGAATTGTAGTAGAGTGGCGCCCAGAAAATAGGGAAGACCTGTCTGAACGCTACTCCTCATCCTCTCAACTGCTCTTTAACTGACCACTCCTTGTTTCCTTCTTGTTTGTGGTGGTGGTGTCACCACCCATGATGTCGTAGACCGCAGGCCAATACCCTAATGAGAATCCCCCCATATTGTATTTGATATCTCGTGGAAATAGTGGAGTTATAAGCCACAATGGCTTTGATTAAGTCAAGTCAAGTCAAGTGACTTGCTAAGTCAGTGAGGTAAGTTATGCGACTCACTTGATAGTCAAACTAATTAGTATAGAGTCTGGGAATTTTAGTGGTCATGTACTTGTTTGAAAGTAACATGGACTATTTAATGGCTAAGTATTAGCTTACAAGCGACTTATCGTAAGTATGAGAGTCCTTTGAGGCCAAATTTTGTAGAGGGATCATCGAGCAAGGAGACCTGCTGGAACTCATATAAGACTCAATGTATGATCTATATTGAGAAGAAAGGCGTATTTCTGAGGAAAGTAACTAGCCAAACTAACACTAGCTACTTAGCGCAAATAATAATATGCTAATTCTTTTAGTACAAAAGGTTAATGTGATAACATCAGGAATAAGATCAACATGCATAACCTCTAGTAAATCTCAATTTTACTAGGGCTAGAAAGCTAGTACCAGGAAGGTTTGGAGTTAGCACTTGAATTGTATAGTTAGAACTTAGATTTTATCATTAATGTACTTGCGGCTAAGTCGCTAAATACAAATGTTTTAGGACAAGGGGTGTATTAGCATGGGTGTTATCCAGAGACTTGTTTGGCATGGCTAGAGGGGCATAATATCTAAGGGTCTTGGAGTTGGTAGCGATACATATGAGCTAGGGATAAGGCGTCGAGAAGCTAGCTAGGAATAAAATGGCCTTGAGGGCACATCGGCCTTGACGATGAGAATGCAAGGGACGCGTAGAAGCTGGAGCAAGGGATTCACGACCAAGCAAGGACGTCACAGCCAAGCAAGGTCGTCACGAGCTAGGGCATGGGCGTCATGAGCCATGCAAGAGCGTCACGAGATAGGGCATGGGCGTCACGAGCCAAGGGCGTCACGATCTAGGGCATGGGCGTCATGAGCCAGGAAAGGGCGCAGATGATCTAGGGACGCGGCTTTGGGCCGCATAGGCCTTGTTAAGCGCTTGGCCGCTAGGGTTAGTGCATTTGGCGCTTAGGGTTAGCACTTTGGTGCTAGGTGCCAAGGTGGTGATACATTGGCTAAGGCCTTATTATGCTAAAATGTGTTATCTAAGACCATTTTTGGTTAGTTAGAACTTCTCATGCGCTAGAATTTAGCACCAGGAAAGTTAGTGTTTTTATTATTATTGTGTCTAACAAGTGCCAATGCGATGCTAAGACGAAAGGATGGTGTTATATTGGCGTTAATATGAGAAAAGGGTAGGTTAGCCTAATTGAGAGGTTCAATGCATCTTTTATGACATTGATTCTCGACCGTGGCGTATCAGAGAGAGTGGCGCATTACTTGTGGCTTATATTTAAGCAAAGTGCTAAAATAGCATATTTAGGCTCAGAAGAGCAATTTGAGGTGCATTCATTGCTAATGAAGCGTTAAGCTATAATGTATTTTAGGGTTTAAGCATTAGCTATTCTCGAGTTTAATAGATGTTGCTAGAACATCAATGCTCATTCGAGGCAAGTTCAAGGAATTCAGTCGTGGAATTTATGTGACTTGAGACTAGTTCGATATGGAGGAGGCTACAACGCCAATTTATAATGTTTAAAGAAAGTTTGTGTTCTTGATTCGCTTGCGAAATATAAATAGAGACACAATATTCTTTATTAAGCATATGCGCATAAATACGCATATATATGTTCTTGTTGCTTAGCAGAGGGTAGTTTTACAATTCTAACCCTTGTCAAAAACTCACCATCTACATCAAGTTCCCTTCTTAGTGAGGAACAATAATGTTTCTCAGTAATCCCTAGATGGTGACAATATGCTTTCAATATGTATCTATGTATGATTTAGATTTTAAGAGTAGAGGAAGGTATACTTAGCTTCTGAGATATAGAGATGTGCACCCCTTAGCGTGAAATTCAATTGCGTATAGTAAGCGCCCTTTTCCCTGCTTGAAATATTGATTTTCCACGGGTGGGAAAAGCCAAAGTCGGTGCGGACAAGAAAAAGGCAACCTTGCGCTACTTTTTGTTCCTAACTAGGAAAAGATTCTTCAAGTTGACACCTATATATATGCTTCCTTTACGTGACTTCCTATTCTGGTTATGTTTGTTGGCAGTGATGGTGTTGGTGATAGTGATTTGATATGATTGTAACAGTGGTAAGAAAAATATCGTTCACTCGGACTTATAAAGATTTGATTCTAGACTTAAATTTAATTCTAAACTAGCAATATATACCAAAGATGGCAACATGATTACGAGAGATACTATGACTCATGATTTCACAAATTTTCATATTCATGTGGTTCAAATATTAATTCTAGACAATTATAACTCATATAATAACAATTATTGACTCTGATTCTTTGCCATGGTAGATTTTTAAAACACTAGATGTAAATTATAAGCATGGCGTATCAAAAGCACCTAAGACTAAGCACACGCCATCAAACAAGACCACAACTAATTAAGAAAAATCATAAATTTATTTAAATTAATACAAAAAGTGATAAAAGAATTAAATAGAATTACCACAATCATGAAATTTGGCTTCGTCCTTTGTCCCAGTGATGGGGTTTAGCTCCACATGGTGAAAACACTCTCAAAATAATATTTCATTGCTCAAATGGTGTTTACAAAGGTGAAAAGAGAGAAAAAGATATAACACAGAGGATTTGCAACATTGTATTAGCGTTACAGAATCCATTGTTGCAATATTCGTCGAGAACTGAAGATAAACGTGCAAAGTAACTTTTACCGAACTTTTACAGAATTTTTGCAATAAACGACACTCTAAAATAAATGACTATTCTGTGCAGCCTTTTGCTGTTCGAGTTCTTTTTCTATGTAGCAGCAGAAAAAACTGCAACTCTCGATTCGTCTCTGTAGCCTCCCTAATCACTCAATACTTCTTTTTGGAACTCGAACAACCCTTTTATATACTCCAAGCTAAATTATCTCCCAAGTTATCTTCCAATATTTTTTTCTTCTCTTCACGGGAAATAATCCTTCAGGATTGATTTCTTTCCTCTTTTTCCTTTTCTTTCTGCGTCCAAGAGTTATAGAAACTCTTTCCTAAACTAGATAGAGTCAAATCAGAGAAGATTCTCCCCTTTTTAACCAAGTAACTTCCAAAAATTATACCCGAGTATTACTCTGCCCTGTTTTGCTTCAAATCGATTATCCAACCCTATTTAACCGAGTCAAACACATATACCAAACCTGTTTATCCCTAATAGGCCCAAAGCAATCCAAGCCCGTGATTGAATCTCATTAAAACTCTTCTGAATCCAAAACAGAAAATACAGGTGAATGGTCTTTTTTCCCGCCAATTTCAATTATGAAATGGTGAAGAAGGTGGGGTCCCCCTAACCAGAGTAGGGGTCCCTTAGCACTTGTCCTGGGGGTGCCTTTATTACTTTCTCCTGGGGGTGCAAATACCACTTTTCGAGCCAATTTTCTTGCAAAAGCTTATTTCTCCAAAAACACCTACAAATACATAAAAAAACATAATAAGTACAAAATCGAGCACTATCAATATAGAGAATTGGATCAAATCATACATAAAAATGTGTCTATCATGATTGACAAGCATTACCGGCTAGGAACAAGGTAAGCATGTCCCTTTCTCTTTTTTTTCCCTTTTTTTTCCAAATCGCTATCTTAGGTAAGCTGGATTTTTTTGATAGTAATCTCATTATCCAATAGAACTAGGGTTTCCAAATTTTTCTCACATATCATATGTATGTATATCTTGAGAATATTATTCCATCAAAATCCTAGTTTCATCATTGTTCTTCTGGAGCGAAATAATTTTCCTTTCGGCAGCAACAACAAGAATACCAGTAAGTTTAATTTGCTGATTAATAGACTAAGGACTTTTGATAAATCTTATTTTCTTTCTTGATAAAGTATTTCTCCTGTTATTTTATGTTTCAGGTAGATCATGGCAATTCCTGATCAAAACCACATCTCTAATCCTTCAAGTAAGAAACCAGGTTGCAGAGGCAAAAGGATGAAGGTGGCATCTCCTCAAGAAGTACAGTAAAAAATCAACCATTATTTGAATAAAATCACAAAACTTGTTCGAGGTATGCCTCTCGAATGTCTGAAGGAAACTCGTCAATATGCTCTGGATCTCTGTTTTGCAATTAATGCTGAAGAATGAGCAAAACACAAAGAGGAATTGGAGAAAAAGAGGGTTGACGATGAGAAATTCATAGCTTTTATGGAGAAGCGACGTCTTCGAGCAATTGCAAGAAGGGAGAAAACTGAACAAATGGATCAAGGCGTTCGTCCTTACGGTGTGGCTCCCGATTCTGATGCGGATGAGTTTCCTTCTAAGGAGGATCATGAAGTTAATATGGTCTATGAGTCTGAGTATGAATCCTTCTCTGAGACCGAGGCTGATCGTGAAGCTGAGCGTGTTGATGCTTGGTATGACATGAAGACGATTCCTTCCGGCCCTGATGAGGAGACCGAAGAGGATTCAGAGGAGGACCCTGACGGGATTCCAAAAGATGACTCTAAAGTAGAATACCTTGAAGAGGATTCCGAAGATGAGTCTAAAGTAGAAAACCTTGAAGCGGATTTCGAAGAGGAAGAAAAAGATTATGAAAAAAGACTGAGAAGAACCTGATTCTGATGAAGAGGGTGATGACGAGCATGACTCTCACTCGGACTCTGAGTTTTCTGATTAAATCTTTTTTTTTAGCTTTCTTTCGTCTTCCTTGAGTAAAACATTCCGTGTATGGCATTTATGATGGAACCATATTATTATTGTAGGACTTCTAGTAAGTTTGCATCAATGTCTTCTCATCTTGAAATTAATGAATGAACAACTTTATTTAGAAAATGTCATCAATTTTCGTCATAAAATTTTCAGAAGTATAGTGCTTAGGAAAAATATCATAAAATCTTCATACAACCTCCGTTTTGGATGATTGACCCTGCTATCCTTATTAGAAAACATTTCCTACAACCTTCCAGGAATAAATCCAGGTTTTGAGCTTTTTTGGGCGTCAAAACGACTGAACAGTAGAACTCAGGAAGTATCCAGGAAACTCCTGACAGTTTTTCAGACTTGTCTCCAATAACCGTTCTTCCCTTAACTCTTAACTCACTTTTCCGATTGATACACCCTTTTAAAAAGTTATAATAGACTTCAGTATGAAACTTGTGATATAATAACCATGCCCAGATTCATGACCAATTGTTGTCAGCTTCAGGGTTTCCGAGAGGCAGTGAGAATTGCTTCTGGGTCATAAAACGTCTTATGATTGTTCCAACTCATATAATCCATTGGATAATACTTTGTAATGGATGTATACGATTTTTATGAGTATGTATGACAAGTTTTATGGTTCATGCTCAAGAATTTTGTGTTTGATATGTTCTGACTTAATTTGCCAATATCCTCTCTACTTTTAGAGTGAGAATGATCAAATTCAGAGAGTCGAGCTCGCTAGTGAGGGAAAAAGAATTACCCTTGATCCCGGTGTAGATAATTCCCTCTCCTATTCCAAAAATCACGAGATGACTCTTGTTTGCATGCTAGTTGAGGGTAGTCCTTCAATTGAGTATCTTGGCAGGGGCATTAGCGCTTACTCTGGCTCCAGCAGGACTCTTCCTGGGTACTTGTGTGCTGAGGGGACTCGCCATTTCATCCACCTAAGGCTTCTTCTCCGTAGACAATTCTAGATCGTGATGATTGGGCGTCCCTGGCACAGACACTGATTCTTTTCTTCTGATAAGACTTTCGCATATGCGTAGGTCCCTATCTTGCTAAGATTTTATGAAAGTCCAGAAGCTGACTCAAGGATGGTTTTGATATGTGAGGTGAAAGTATGTTTCTGAGGGGATTGAATTATTTTTCAAAGGTTTTCCTGAACTTAAACCTCTATGCATTTCGAAAGAGACTTTTTTTTTTATGTGGGAGTAAGTTCTGAATGATTCAAAAATATTTTCTTTAAAGAAACAATGATATTCTACTTGATTAATGAAGTTGAAATCCTAAGTATGCCCACAGTGATATTAGTAGGCATTTTGGAGGAATTGAAAATACTACACGAAGGAAAACAGTGAAATAGGGATCATGATAAGATGTCTAGTTGAAAGCCTTGAGCCACTTGCCCTGAACAACTGTTGCGATAGGTTTACCTTCTGTGCTGATCAGTTTATAGTATCCACCAATTGTAGCCCGTGAAATTCTATATGTTCCTTCCCAGGAGGTGTGACGCCTTGATGACCAGGTCTCCTACCCGGAAAACATTTGGCTCGATTGCTATGGCTATGTAAATCTTATGTTCATACGGCTGCACCTCTTCCGTAATGTCTCTCGGATCATATACGAGGGAAAATATCTTCAAGAGCTCTGGTGATTCACAAAAGGCGGGAGTGATCTCTGCCCATCTGTTGAAGTATTGAGTTGGAGTGGGTATCCGTTCATAATGACAAGCTAGGGTACGATTGTTGTTTCTAGCAATGTCTAGTCCCCAGTCTGTTGGCATATGAGGATGATCCAATGACAAGGAAGCAAATTAAGTGCAAAATCTGTTGATATAAGCCGACACGCTCTCAGTTGGTGCTTGAGTCCTCTTTGTGGATTTGAGTAATTGGTATTCCTCCAGGTACAGAGGAAAGTTCTTGCTGAAACTTGGCTTGACCCCAGGAAGGGGGAGCTTAACTCGAGGTGGGACTTCTGGCCGAGCTCTTATGATAGTTGTTGATTGTTAGAGCCATGCGCTTCCCAGGATTATATCGTAATTATGATTTCCTTTGATGATGTGAAACTTGGTACTTGTTTGAGTAGCTCTGGCCGCTATTGTAAGCGTGATGTGCCTGTAAATATTTCTGGCCATTCCTTCGGGGTCTCTGATTGTTATCGGTGAGTATGTTACTTCTTTTTGGGTTACTCCTATTGCTTTCAGAGTCGTGACACTAATAATGTTGATATCCATGCCTATGTCGATTAGTGTCCTTCCAAACTTAACACTTCTAAGATGCATAAAAGTGAAAATTCCTCGGTCGCACCTTTCGTTATTCTGGTTGATCATGTCTTCTGAAAGGGGCTCGTCTCGATAAGACTTGATTGAGGGCATTGAAAAGATATTCACGCTGACCCTTTGAGAAGTGGAGGAGTTACACATGCGCTCCATTAGTGATTGAACTGTCTGGTTGACGGAATCTTCAAAGAGGGTGAAACTTCTAAAAGGAAGTGCATTTTCGTGAACTCCTTCAGTCCCAATTCGCAATTCCCCTGATTCTATTTTCTCCTTAAAGATGCATCTCAAACCATTACACTCACTGGTGGGGTGATTGACAAATCGGTGAAAACGACAATATCTCAGGTCGGCCATTTCTTGTGGAGTAGGTGGGCGTCGTATAGGTGGAAATATTATGATCCCTTCTTTTACTCATGCTTCCAGTAATTCAAGGACTTCTTCCACGGGAATTGGAAAATCGGGACAAGTTATATCAGACTTTATGTCCCTCTCTTGTAGTTGTTACGGATGTTGTTGTTGTTGTTGTGGCCCCTTAGGGGTACCTTGGGAACGAGTGACTCGTTTGGTCGATCCCTGGTTCACGGTTGGATTGGAGGAAAGACGCTTAGTTTGTGATTCCTGTTGGGATGAAGCTTTTCTCTTAGGTCCCTCGTGATTGACAACACCGATTGATGGTTGAACATTATATTGTTTGTTGATTAGACGTTGATTCCCACGGGTACCTCCACGACTCTCTTCTCTTGCTGGTCTAGTTTTTTTTCAGGAAGGCGGGACCAGTTGTGACGGATCATTTTCGCTTCATGTAACTCAGAGAAAGTCTGAAAACGTAAATTTATGATAAGAGCACGGTAAACATGGATCATACCATTAATTCGGAGCTCCACCAGTTGATATTCTGTCACATTCGGATCATGACAATCTAGAGCTTGAATTCTGAATCTTTTCACATATTCATTCGGGTGTTCATTATTCCTCTGAAACATTCTTCCCAGGTCTGATAGGGTAATATTCACTGAGACAAAAAAGTACTTCATATAGAAGGCGTCATAGATGTTACTGGGAGCAATGTTGTTATACCATGTGTAGGCTCTTCCAGTATGGGACTTTGAAAACTCTTTGAGACGTTGTACATGATTGTATTTGTATCCACCGAGAGATTCGAGAAACCGAGAGACGTGCTCACGAACATTTCCAATTCAGTCTTATAATGAAAAAGTTAAAGAAGAGTAACCTGCCGGTAGAGGAATCCTTTGTATTTCAGGAGGGTAGCGAAGTTGGTGTTGATGGTCCAAGGAAAAGTTCTCCTTGCCATGATTTCTCAGGAGTCTCTCCTGATCTTCATGGGTGATAAAATTGGATTGCTGGTACCTCTTTAGTGGTCGATCAGGGAAGATGTGGACTCCTTTTTCTTTTCGATCCCTAGGTGTTTCAGCATCAGCGGCTACAACAAAGTTGGTTATGGTCTGCTCCGTTAGGCGATGACATTGTTCCGGGGAGAGTTGCTCCGTCAGGGTCTTGAGGCAAGCGAGTACCTCCATCAGAGTTGCTCCGTCAGGGTCATTGAGAGGAGGTGTAATAGTATAATTGGTACGTGGAGGTTCAGTGGTAATAGGGGTGTTTTCAGAATCACCACCACCAGTACTCCCTAAACCAACATTAGGAGTTGTAACTGCTCCAGACCTAAGATCTACCATTTTGAATAACTGAAAAATTTGGCTTTTATAATCGAGAGGTTGATCTCCCGCTATGGTCGCCAATTGTTTTAAGGTAAAAAACAAATATACTGCAAGATGGTACTTTCAAGTAGGTTCGAGAGATCAAGCTCGAACAGGACGAGCCTAAATCAATAATGGTCGTTCACATCCTGCTTCAATTACAAAGATGGAAAGGATTTGGGTATGTCTTAGGGGAGGGAAGCAAAGAAGGTTGAAAAATATCAGTAGTATATGAAGAAGAATGAATTCTCCTTAGAGGAATCGTTAATTATGTAAGTATTTGGTTTCTTCAGACTGATTGTGTTGTTCTGTCTTGTTTGGAATAAATAAGAATCGTCTATTTATAGTTTGAAGATGACACATATTGATTTCTCGTAATTCATGGAAGTTAGGAAGAGATGAAGAAGTGGTGATTATGGAGATTGTAGTGGGGTGGCTCCCGGAAAATAGGGAAGACCTGTCTAACCACTACTCCTCATCCTCTAAACTGCTTTGTAACCGCCCACTCCATGTTACCTTCTTGTTCGTGGGGGTGGTGTCACCACCCACGATGTTGTAGACCGCCAGACCAATACCCCAATGAGAATCCCCCCATGTTGTATTTGAGATCTCGTGGAAATAGTGGAGTTATAAAACACCATGGTTTTGATTAAGTCAAGTCAAGTGACTTGCTAAGTCATTGATGTAAGTTGTACGACTCACTTGATAGTAAGACTAATTAGTGTCGAGTCTGGGAATTTCAGTGGTCATGTACTTGTTTGAAAGTAACATGATATTTAATGGATAAGTATTATCTTAGAAGCGACTTATCATAATTTTGAGAGGCCTTTGAGGCTAAATGTTGTATGGGGCTCCTCAAGCAAGGAGACCTACTAGAATTCATATAAGACTCAATTTATCTATATTGAGAAGAAAGGCGTACTTCTGAGGAAAGTAACTAGCCAAACTAACACTAGCTACTTAGCGCAAATAATAATATGCTAATTATTTTAGTACAAAAGGTTAATGTGATAACGTTTCAGGAATAAGACCAACATGCATAACCTCTAGTAAATATCAATTATACTAGGCTAGCCATGGATGTTATCCAGAGACGTGTTTGGCATGGCTAGAGGCGCATAAGAGCCAAGGGTGTTGGAGTTAGTAGCGATGCATAGGAGCTAGGGCTAAGGCGCCAAGAAGCTAGCTAGAATAAAATAGTCTTGAGGGCATATCGGCCTTGACGCTAAGAAAGCAAGGGACGCGTAAAAGCTGGAGCAAGGGAGTCACGACCAAGCAAGGGCGTCACAGCCAAGCAAGGGCGTCACGGCCGAGGGCGTCACGAGCTAGGGCATGGGCGTCATGAGCCAGGCAAGGGCGTCACGAGCTAGGGCATGGGCGTCACAAGCCAAGGGAGTCACGAGCTAGGGCATGGGCGTCATGATCCAGGCAAGGGCGCGGAGGAGCTAAGGACGCGACTTTGGGCGCATAGGATTTGTGCCGCGCTTGGTCACTAGGGTTAGTACATTTGTCGCTTATGGTTAGCACTTTGGTGCTAGGTTTTAGGTTCCAAGGTGGAAATACGTTGGATAAGGCCTTATTAGCCTAAAATGTGCTAGATAAGACCATTTTGGTTAGTTAACACTTCTTAGGCGCTTGATAGGATTCTGAAGAATACCTATTTACAATAACCGCAATCGCACGACGTTTAAATAGTAGACAACGGCAAATACGGGTCGAACCCACAGGGAGCGGGAAAATACTGCAATTAATGTCTCTAATCAACTAACCAGAAATGATGTTTTTGGATTTTTCAATAGAGCAAATAAAATAAACAAATTAAACTAAACTAATAAAGTAAATTCAATGGAGATAGTCGGTAACCAGGGTTTTTAGTATCCATCACTATTTATATTAAATTACTGAAGAGAAACATAACTCATGAATATTAATTTATTGTTCGTTTTATCAACATCACCTATTATATATATTAAAGTTGCAAATATCACTGGGACACCCTAAGCATGATGCATCAAAAGCTCTAAGTCTCAGCATACACCATCAAATTGCGTTAGTGAGAAAATTATATAAAACTAATTATAGGTTCACAAATAATACCTGGTTATCCTAAGCATACCCCATCAAAATATTTAACCCAAGCATGGAATATCAAATAAGTAGACAGATATATTTACGATCCTATTAATTATACGCAAAGGTTACTATATTGTACAGAACCGGTGAAGCGAAAACTAATGTTATCATTAAATCAATAAATCAAAATCAGGAATTAATCTATTCAAATCATAATAGTCTTTTTCTTAATAAATCAATTCAAAATAGACTATTACTCAAAGTGGTTTCAACATAAAAATCCTAGCTACAAAGTAATTAGAACATGGCAATGGGTTAATGAAAACACATAAAAATAAATTACAGGAGATTAAGAAATTAAACCGTTAACCTTCGTCACCGAAAAACAATCTTCTTCCTCTTTTTCTGTGTTTTCTAGTCAGCGGCTCAAGTCCCTGATAGAACTACGATAACGTTCCCCTACTGGTTTTGTCTCACCTTCACCAGCCGTCAACCTCAAAACCAGTCTCTAATCAATCTCCACTCACTTACGCCAACCATACCTCGAACATCACCCCAGCTTTAAACCATTTTTCTGTCACTCTCTAACCACCCACCTATCATCCTTGGACGTCACCAGAAAAAACCTGACGATCAACTCTCTCCAGTCAACCGACACCTCTCTATCCCCCTTTCCCCAAAACAGAGCAGAACTTTTCCCCCTACTGTCTCTGCCCCTCCCCTCTCTTTTCTTTCCAAACTCTTATCACGTGGACCTCTTCCTCACCTTTCACTTTCTTTCTTCACTTTGAGAAACGAAACCCAAGTCCTATCTAGTAAACGTCAGCCTAGCCATCTACCAAACTCTTTTTCATCTCTTGTATTACTTCGGATTCCACTACTTTTGATGTTTGTAAAATCAATTAATCACTACTTAGATAATTACTCTTAAGTACTCAAAACAGTTTTGAACCTAATCTCATGTTTTGGAAGATTTATCGTTTTAAACTCTAATAATACAACTTTTGTTGTTTTTCCAAAAATCTAATCTCCTTCGCATATAAAATATCAATAGCCTAAAGACTATTCAGAACAATTATATTGAAGCTTTTAAAGAAGAGAACATTATTAATCATTGAAAAACACAATAATAGAGTAATATATCAAAGAAATTGAAAACTAATAGTTACACATCAAAAATAGTTTCCTCCTACACCCTAGAGAAAAGAAATAAAAGATTATTGAGAAACCATGGATTTTATTAATGAAAAGAAGCTTAAAATTTTTCTGTAATTTCTAGTCAATTTAACGACTGATTTGAGGCGCAGTGGAATGAATAACTGCTCACAAGTGAATATGGATAAGACTGCTTAGAAACGGATAAGAGAAGAACTGCTCTTTTGTTTATTAAACTCTATTGCAAAAGGTTTTCATTTTGAAAGAATAGGTAACATTGTCAACGACGGTTCTATGATGCAGTTGTTCTTCCTTCTTCTTCCTCGAGCCTGAGTTGCAGAGATGTGGTTCTGATTTATCTGTTTCTCGATTCTAAGCTTTTTCTCTCCCCCCCCCCCACCCCATAAGTCTCTAATCCTCTCTATTTATACTAGAACACAACCCTAGCTCTCGAATCTTCACAAATCTTTTTAATAATTTCACCGAATCAAAAAGAAATCTTCTTGGCAATTCCCGAGTATATTTATTTCCTTTCTTCTGTCGATCCTAGTTTATCTCAACCAAGTGTTTTGATTCTGTCTCATCTTCTCGATGATTCTTCCTAACAAGGTTTTGTGAAACAAGAAAGAAATCCCAAGTTTCCCGATAAAAATTTCCTCCTTTCTGATTTAGCGAGAATCAAATATTTGTTGTGATTCCTTGTTATTATAAGTTTCCCAAACTCGTAAAGACTTCCAAAAATAAGACAAGAAGATTTCCTTATCTTAAACTCCTCAAAATACTTTCCAAAATTCTTTCTCACATCACGCAGTTAAGCTTTGAATTTTCCCGGCAAGAAATTCTTTTTGAATCGAATAAGAAAAAGGTGGGCGCCCTTATCAATCAGCATGGGTGCATTTATTAAATATATTGGGGGTGCCTTTAGTCACTTTTTGAATGTGCCTTTATCAATTCTTCTAGGTTTCTTTCAACACTTTTTAATCCCATCTTTTCCACAGTTGCTAGTTCACAAAAATACCTACAAAAGACCAACGTTAGTAAAAAAATTGAGAAAATTATTATAAATATGAGACCATTTAAGACACAAAAATATTTCTATCAAATACCCCCAGACTTATTATTTGCTCATCCTCGAGAAAATTTAATCTAGAAAATAATCCTAACTTACTGTCGCAGGCATCGCGATTGCACTTAACGGGTGCAACAAGACTTTAAACTCCTAGGTGGACCTAGTGGACGAGTTTTGTCTCGTGAGGGTTTACAAGAGATGTACCCACAAAACCTTTACTCCAAACTCTATCTACATGTGAACGATTGAGGGTAGACACTAAACATGCTACTTAGTCGGCTACAAAATTCTTTGGCTATGGGAGAAGTTACCTTGTTTTGGATCCAATTGTTGTACACAAGCTTGCACTCAGGATACTAAAATTCATATATAAGAAAACAAAGCGCTACTCAGAAAGTCGTAACAATGGACCACGATACTCGGAATCTTTCAAAGTTCAATCACATGAATATATTTAGAAGATGAATATGGAGATGGTGAAGTTTGCACATGTTGACTAAGGTGAACGATGTTTCCCATATCTGTCTGAAGATCGTCGCCAGGATGAATCCTGATGGATTGAGATACACTCCCATTGGTCTTAAACCTTATACTAATATCGACTCAGATGGTATATACAAGGGCCCCAGCGGTCGTTTTATTGAAAATAAAATAATTATTTATTTATTTATTTATTGTCTAAATAAAATACAGTAATGGGGCTTGATCTCAATCACTCTACTTCATCCCAACGACAATAACAATTCGATGCTAGTGCCCCACCAAACCACTTAGAGAAACACAAAATTGTAAAAATAAAAACAGAAGGTGATATGGTAATGATGATTCCGAGATATGGTGACGACTATCATGTTATTTCTAACACCTGAGCTTTGTCCTTTTATGAATAGACCGTTTAGTTGGGTCCCTCAACTTCCACAACCAAGAGTTTTGTTCCCGTCTACTTAGAATGGCTAGTGTCATCCTGAATTGTTCACAAGTTTCTAGATTTGGAGTGTTTGTTACAACTAAAAATTTAAGTTTTTCTCCCTTACCCCCAGACTTAAATTGAACATAGTCCTCGATAATGAATAAAAGCATGAACAAAGAGAAATACCAAGCAAAGTAAAAGAGATCAGGAAAGATATTACCAGCATTGTGTACCAAAAGCATATGGGTTGCCACCCATAGAGAGATAAGTTTAACGTCTTCAACCAGACTTGGTTACCTTGCAAATTAGTCCTGATAGACAAGATCATTCAGTTATGATTTTTCCACTGCATGAGTGGTCAACTCATAAAAGGTTTCAATCGTTGACTGTTAACTTTAAAAATTTCTCAATTCTTCGGATTTTCAACTTCTACTGCGCCATGTGGAAAAAAAATCTTGACAGAGTATGGGCCGAAGCACCGGGATCTTAACTTACCGGGAAAGAGATGTAAACGAGAATTGTACATGAGCACTTTTTGACCAGGTTCAAATGACTTTTGAGTAATCGATTTATCATGAAAAATTTTAGTTTTCTTCTTCTAAATTTTTACATTTTGGTAAGCATCATTACGAATTTCTTCTAACTCATTGAATTGAAGTCTACGATTATCACCAGCAATTGGTAGGTCAAAGTTTAGCCGTTTAATATCCCAATAAGCACGATGTTCCAATTCTACAAGAAAATGGTAGGCTTTACCGTAAATAAGTCTATATGGAGACATCCCCATAGGAGTCTTAAAAGAGGTTCAGTAAGCCCATAAATCTTTTATTAAGCTCATAGACCAATCTTTTCGAGTGGGGTTTACGGTCTTTTCCAAAATTTGTTTTATTTTCCTATTAGACACTTCTACTTGGCCACAAGTTTGCGGGTGGTAAGGTGTAGAAACCTTATGAGTAATGGAGTACTTGTTTATGAGAGCTTCAAAGGAACGATTACAAAAATGGGACCCTCCGTCACTAATAATTGCTCTAGGCATACCAAATCGAGAGAAAATATTGTCTCTAACAAATTTGATCACAACAAGGCGATCATTTTCTTTGTAGCTATAGCTTCAACCCACTTGGACACATAGTCAACAACTAGCCGAATATAAAAGTTTCCAAAAGAGTTAACAAAGGGACCCATAAAATCAATACCCCATACATCAAATATTTCTATTATCAAAATAGGATTTAGTGGCATCATATTACGACGGGTCAACTTTCCTAATTTCTGACATCTTTCACAACTTTGACAAATTTTGTGGGCATCTTTGAATAAATAAGGCCAATAGAAACCAGACTGCAAGACCTTAGCAACTGTTTTCTGTGCACTAAAATGACCCCCACAAGCTCCAGAGTGACAGATTTGAGCACACTGGAGATTTTGTTGTCAGGAATACAACAACAGATGATATGGTATGGACAATATTTGAATAAGTATGGATCATCCCAGAAAAAATGTTTGACCTCAGACAAGAACTTTACTCTATCTTGTTTAGACCGCTGCTCAGGCATTTGACCAATTAACAAATAATTAACAATGTCAACAAACCAGGGTAACTAAGAGATGGAAAATAATTGTTTATCAGGGAATGTGTCCAGGACTGGTCTCTCATCATCTCTAGACTCAACAAGGATACGAGATAAATGGTCTTCTACTACATTTTCAGAACCCTTTTTATCACGAATCTCTAGAGTAAATTCTTGTAACAGTAAAACCCATCTAATTAGTCGGGTCTTCAAGTCCTTCTTAGACGAAAGATACTTGAACATGGCATGGTCAGAGCAGACTATAACCTTTTACCCAAGAATGTATGATCTAAATTTATCAAATGCAAACACGATGGCTAATAATTCCTTCTTAGTGGTTGTGTAGTTTATCTGGGCATCCTTTAGGGTTTTACTAGCATAATAAATCACAGAAGGTGCTTTATCATGTCTTTGACCAAGGACAACACCGACCGCATAATCGGACATATCACACGTGAGTTCAAAATGGGATGTTCGAATCAGGTGGTCGGATGATATGGGCAGAAGTTAACGAAGATTTGAGCTTCTCAAAAGCTTCAATACATGCTTCATCAAAAAAAAAGGTGGTATCTTTAGCAACTAGGTTCGACAGAGGTAAGGCAATCTTGCTAAAGTCTTTGATGAAACGACGATAAAATCCAGCATGACCAAGGAAGATCTAACATATGTTACGTTCTTAGATGGTCTTAATTTTCAAAAGGTCAACCTTGGATCTGTAAACTTCTATTCCC
This sequence comes from Papaver californicum, assembly GCA_023531435.1. NCBI lineage: Eukaryota > Viridiplantae > Streptophyta > Magnoliopsida > Ranunculales > Papaveraceae > Papaver > Papaver californicum. Next base: position 711,374 of record JAJJMC010006896.1, read on the forward strand.
TTAGTGGACACCATATGTCATAATACTATTCCAAATTTAACCATAAAATGAAACTTTTCCCAGTTAAAGACGAAGCTCTTTTCTTTACAACGTTATATTGCAAACATTTATCGAAAGAAGAACCAAAAACCAAAAAATCATCCATAAATACCTCAAGAAACTGTTCCACCATATCCGAGAAGATACTTAGCATGCAACACTAGAATATTGCAGGTGCATTACACAACCCAAAAGGCATACGACTGTAAGCAAAAGCACCAAATGGACGTGTGAAGGTCGTTTTCTCCTGGTCTTCTGGGGCTATAGGGATTTTGTTGTACCCATAGTATCCATCTAGAAAACAGTAATGGCTATGAATGCCTAATCTTTTTAACATCTGGTCGATGAATGGTAGGGGAAAATGGTTTTTCCTAGTGACTGAGTTCAGCTTACGATAGTCTATACAAACTCTCCACCCAGTAGTAACTCCCGTGGGGATCAATTCATTGTTCTCATTATCAACTAATGCAATCCCAGACTTCTTCGGGACAACCTGGACAAGACTGACCAATTTACTATCAGAGATGGGTATATGATACACACATCTAACAACTTGAGCACCTCTGTGCGACAACATCTTTCATGTTGGGGGTTCAATTATCGCTGCATTTCTCTTGAGGTTTTGGCACCTTCCTCTAGGTAGGTTCGGTGCATATAGTCAGCAGGACTAATACCTTAAATCTGTTATGGTCTACCCAAGGGCGGTCTTGTGATCTCGGAGAACAGTAACTAATTTACTTTCCTTACCAGGCTCTAAGTCAGAGGCAATTATCGCAGGAAGAGTATTCTCATTACCTAGAAACACATATTCAAAGTATCTGGTAACGACTTTAATTCAAGGTTGGGAGATTTAACTAAAGATGGGACGGGCTTATCTGTAGTGGGCGGAAGAGGTTCAGGTTTACGTTACTATTTCCCATAATCCAAAACTGGTGCAGAATATAACAACGTATTAACTTCTTCAAAATGACTATCCTCATCAGAATAGGCTCCAAAATAGGCCAAGCAGGCCTCTAACGGATCATTAACACTATTGGTGCTAAAAGTGTTCTCAACTAGAGAATCAATCATGCAAACAGACTCATAGTGGTCATGGTATGAAGGGGCTCGAAAGGATTTAAAAATATTCACCGAGTCTTTTTGATTGCCAAAAGAAAATTCCACTTGACCGTTTTGACAATTGATTATTGCATTAGCAGTTGCTAAGAACGGTCGACCTATGATGATTGGAATGTGGATTTCTTGGTCTGAGATAGGTTGAGTATCTAGAATCATAAAGTCAACTGGATATATAAAGTTTTCTACCTAAACCAAAACGTCTTCAATAATTCCACGTGGAATCTTGATTGACCTATCGGCTAACTGAAGTGTAATCCTAGTTGGTTTCATCTCCCCTGGTCCAAGTTATTCGTATATCGAGAACGGTAAAAGATTCACACTAGCCCCAAGATCTAAAAGTGCATTTTCTATCTGTTGATTGCCTATGGTACAAGTAACAGGGGGAAAACCAGGGTCTTTGAATTTGACTGGGTACTGTTGTGTAAGTAGGGAACTAAGTTGTTGGGTCAAGAATGCCTTTTTACGGACACTCATGTCCCGTTTAACTATACACATATCCTTAGGAATTTGGCATAAATCGACATATGTTTAATTGCATATAACAGGGGAAAGTTGACCTTAACCTGCTTAAAGATGTCTAGGATTTCATCATAAAACCAGGCTTTTTCTTGGCAAGCCTTTGGGGAAATGGTGCGGGTGGAGTATACACTCTCGCAAGGATATTTTCCTCATTTGGGACCATATGTATCTCAGGCCTATTAGTATCACTAGGAGTTTTGTTGACTTCAGACTCTTTTTCAGCTTGATTACTACCCTTAGGTTGTTCTACTGTATTTTCTACTATTTTTCCACTCTTGAGGGTAATGACTGCTTGAATATGCTAAGTAGGACTACCTGTCCCATTAACCTGGTGGACTTCTTTCGGATTCGGAGTCGGTTGACTAGGAAATTTCCCATTGTCCCTATCATTTAGCCTATTTGAAAGTGAACTAATTTGAGTCCCTAAGTTACTGATGGCCCGGTCGGTATTTTGTTGGTAATGTTGACTTATTAAGGATAAGTCATCGATATTCTTCCTTATCATGTTAAAATTTTGGGTGTTATGGGAACGATCTAAGACACTATTTTCAATAAAGAGTTTCATAGATTCCTCTAAAGATGACACCTTTGAATCAACTGGGCTTGGTTCTTGGGATTGAGTTAGGTTCTTAGGAAAACCTGGTGGTGGATTGCTAGAAGCATTGCCCTGATGGGCACCTTTATACCAAGAAAAATTTGGGTAATGTCTCCAACCAGGGTTATAGGTATTAGAGTATAGGTCAAACTTGAGTCGACCCTCATATTTAGAGTTCAAACCTCCATGCAAGACACTAACCTGGTCACGGGTAATTTCATTTGGGTAAAATCCGGGCTCATTGTTATAGCCCATAACCTGATTCGACCCTTCTTGGCTTCTACTCTCTAAGACCTTTAGACGCCTAAGGATATCTGAACCATTATCAACTCGATTGATCCTATGAATTAGGTTTCTAGATATTTCTGGTCTCTCATTGAGGCCCATTACCTAGTTATCTCAGCTAACTCAATAAACGAGTTGAAACACTTATCAGGCTCCTGATGGGTAAGCTCACCACCACTCATTGTTTCTACCTGCATACGTGTTTCACTATATAGGCCCTCATACAAGATTTGGGCCATATGGGATTTTTCAAAACCGTGATGCAGACACTGGTATAACAACTTATTAAACCTTTTTCATAATCATGTAGGCTTTCACCTAATTTTTGCTTAAAGGTATGAATAGAATGAAGAACAAAAACAATCTTATGGTGTGGGTAGAATTTCTTAATAAAGGCCTCTACAAGGCCATCCCAAGTGGTGATTGTTTTGGCAGGAATAAAATGATACCACTCTTTGGCCTTCTCATCAAGGGAAAAATGAAACAAACATAAACTAAGTACATTTATCGAGACATTTGGATAACTCATGGTACCACAAATCATTTCAAAGTCTCTAACGTGGGTGTAGGGATTCTCGTTGTCTAACCCCCTAAATGTAAGAAGCATGTTAATTGTTCAAGGTTTGATATCAAATTTCCCATTAGAAACAGGTAAAACTACCCCAGATTCACGTACTACTCTAGAAGGGTTCATACGGTCTCTTAAGGTTTTGGTTACATTGGTTTCATCACCCATTTTAGAAAATAAAGATGAACTACCAACAAACGTGCTAGGGGTAGGACTTAAAAAATACAAATCATTTTCTTCAAGTGTATTTCCTATACGTACCAAACAAGGCATACACAAGCAAAAGATACTAGTGTCAAGCAAAAATTCGTGCACATGCAAATGCAGTTCTATAATTTTGGTAAGTTTGGTTTACCTTATCAGAATATACCTACAGTCAAAGACTGGTCAAAGGTACAAGGTTAAGGCTTGTGGACTTTCAGCTGGTAACTCTCATCAGGCCCAAGGCACGGGTTCAGCTTACTTATCCCCGGGTTTTCCTAAAAATCGGTGATCTGACAAAGGTGCAAAATAGAGTGTGCAAACGTGTTTTTTTTCTTTTTTATATAATAATAAAACTAAAAATAAAATATGCACAAACACACTAAAAAAGAAATAAAATAAAAAAATAATGAAATAATGAAATAAAAATTGGATTTTACTAACCTTTATGGTGGGCAATTTTCCACAAAATATTTGTAAATTACTACTTGCACAACAAAGACAAGAAATACCCAAAAGAAATATAGAAAAGAAAATAAAAATAAAAATAAAATAAAATAAAATTATAAACTAACTAGCCTAATTAACACAAAATTAAAGATTAACCAAAAATATTATTTCTCAATCCCCGGCAGCGCCACCAAAAATTGATAGGTCAGAAATCCTATGACCGCAATCGCATGACAACTACAAAGTAGAAGCGACAAGTACGGGTTTGTCCACGGAGATTGATTATAATATTTCTAATTAAATACCTAATTATGTGCTAAAATAATAAATCGTTGAAGGATTTTTATGAATTAAATCTAAAAATAACAAACAAAATGTTTGATTGAAAAATAGGAGAAAATTCTTGGGTTTCGGGTTCCACTACTTTTGATGTTTGTAAAATTAATTAATCACTACTTGTTTTGAAGCTTTTAAAGAAGAGAAAATTATTAATCATTGAAAAGCACAATAATAGAGTAATATATCAAATAAATCGAAAACTAATAGTTAAACATCAAAAATAGTTTCCTCCTACACCCTAGAGAAGAAATTTATCCACTCATAACGAAAGAAATAAAATAAAATTGAGAAACCATGAATTTAATTTTTAGTCGATTTAACGACTAAATTGAGGCGCAATGGAATGAAGAACTGATCACAAGTGCATCTGGATAAGACTGCTCAGAAACGTCTAAGAGAAGAACTGTTCTTTTGTGTATTAAACTCTGTTGCAAAAGGTTTTTATTTTGAAAAAACAAGTAACACTGTCAACGACAGTTTTATGATGCAGTTGTTCTTCCTTCTTCTTCCTCGAACCTGAGTTGCAGAGATGTGTAACTGATTTTCCTGTTTATTTATACTAGAACACAACCCTAGCTCTCAAAACTTCACAAATATTTTCAATAACTTCACCGAATCAAAAAGAAATCTTCTCGACAATTCCCGAGTATATTTCTTTCCTTTCTTCCATTGATCCTAGTTTATCTCAACCAAGTGTTTTGATTTTGTCTCTTCTTCTCGATGATTCTGTCCTAACAAGTTTACGTGAAACAAGAAAGAAATCCCAAGTTTCCCGATAAAAATTTCCTCCTTTCTGATTTAGCGAGAATCAAATATTTATTGTGATTCCTTGTTATTATGAGTTTCCCAAACTCGTACAGACTTCCAAAAATAAGACAAGAAGATTTCCTTGTCTTAAACTCCTTAAAATACTTTCTCACATCACACAGTTAAGCTTTGAATTTTCCCGCCAAGAAATTCTTTTTGAATCGTATAAGAAAAAAGTGGTCGCCCTTATCAATCAGCATGGGTTCTTTTAGTAAATGTATTGGGGTGCCTTTACTCACCTTTTGAATGTTCCTTTATCAATTTTTATGGGTTGCTTTCAACACTTTGTAAGCCCATCTTTTCCACAATTGTTAGTTCACAAAAATACCTATAAAAGACCAATATTAGTATAAAAATTGAGAAAAACATTGTAAATATGAGACCATTTAAGAAAAAAAAATTTATCTATCACATAAAACAACATAACACTAAACTAAAATTTAAAATGACACTTAATTAGTCCTCTTCAACATTTTAAATATAGGACATTTCCAGAAATGCTTTCCATATGCGTGTTTTTATGTAGAAGTGTGGATGCGCATATAGGCGTTGTAACAAATTAAGAGGCTAATTTAGGATAATTTAGGGAAAATAGGGTGAGCAAGTGATATTTCGTCTAATCCTTAAACATTTGTATTGTTGAAGTACTTTCTTTAGATTCGAGAGATCAATCTGTACAATCATGGCCTAAACCAAGCAATGGTCGTTCCAGTCTTGCTTCAGTCACAAAGGAGAAGGAGAAGGGTTTGTATTAAGGAGGGAAGCGATAAAAAGGTTGAGGTCTTCAGAGTATCAGACTTTATAAGATGTAATAGGTGTGAATAGCTATGAACAATTCCCCGTGTGTTATAAGATTGAGTGATCGAGTTGTTTGATGTTGTTCTGTGTTAGACTTAGACTTATCTTAGACCTTTGTATGTTCAATAGATTAAGAAATCTATTTATAATCATAGATATGTAAACGTTCACCTGACCCCCTCTCTGGAAGAAAGTGTCGATGGTTGAGTAGTGGTGGAGTGGAGAAAGTGGAGAAAGTGTTAGTAATTGTTCCCACTTCGAATGAGGTTGACTGGAAGGTTTCTAAACCCACTACTCCTCTACTCAACTGTTGATCGAACTTTTCAGAGTTTTCTCTTTTGTGGATGCACTGCTGCACCACATGACATAGACCTACAGACCAATAACCTAATGAATATCCCCCCATTTGGGATATCTTAGATATCTCGTGTATTTTTTTTTTGTATTACTAAGCTACTAATGTAAAGTCGAATGAGACTTGCTTAGTCTTTTGACAAAAAACATGTCTTGCTTGACTAGCTTGATGAGTCTTAACAGAATAAAATAAAATATATAGTTATTTTTATTTTATTTATGAAGAACAATGTGAGTTCAAGTAGGTCAATTGGCATGGACATGTTTTGTAGAAAAATAAGTGTATCATGATGAGTATAATCATATATGTAACATGTTGATCACAAGAACATGTATGTGAGGCCACACATGAATTTTTATATGTTTGAGGCCACATATAAAAATCTATGAGTGAGGCCTAGTATGGCCTTTGAGGTTTGGAAATTGGTCGGACAAGTTTGGGTTTGGATGAACAAGCTTAGATAGGTAGCTAAGGCGAATAAACTTAGTTAGGTGCTAAGGCATACAAGAAAGTATTGCTAATAAGACGGACAAACACGTTAGCGGACAAGCTTTGTCCGTGAAGCTAAGGCGGACAAGGTAAATGGTTGCTAAGACGCACATGAACTGTGGATATAAGAAAACACACACATGAAATGTGGCCATAGGATAAGATGCATATGAACTGTGGCCATAGGCTAAGACGCACATGATTTGTGGATATTCCCTAGCTAAGGCAGATAAGAATCATGGTTATATCCTTTGCAACGCTTATAAGACGGACAAACGCTGCTCTAAAGCAGGAAAAGCTTAGTATCCTAAGCAGGAAAAGCTTTGTCTCACCTAAGACGGAAAAGGTAAGGGGGTACTAGCCCCTTGGACATGGACGGACAAGAGATTTCTTGTGAAATTTCGTCGTTAGAAAATTCAGATTTAGGGTTTTCACTGAAAACGCTGTAAAATATTCATACGGAGTCCGTTTTTGATGATCTACCCTAAACATTTTATGCCTAGAAGACCAGATACCTCCCCATACGAAAGGATTTGAGCTCTGAGTTCGTTAAGGGCTCAAAAGACGAAACAGACAAAAGTCAGGAAGAATTGAGGAATTTTTCAACTGGGACTTAGTTGAATGTTTTGATCATATCTCTTAGCTCGTTTGTCCGCTTTATGTGATATTTTATTATTTTGCAAGAGGATATCCATACGAAGAGTTTGGTATCCAGCTCACGATGTTGTACAGGGAAGTGCAGAATCGCATCTGACGGGCTTGATGTAAAAACGCCTTTTTAGGCCTTTGGACCATTTGCTTGCGTCTTGGGGGTTAGATAATAAATCTTTACTATTTTAACCCTGATAAAAACCCATCGTCTGCATTAAATCTCCTGCTTAGCGTGGAACGAATAATGTTGTTTGGTAAGCACTAGATGGTGATAGTCTAATAGAAGGACAACTGCTTAACTTTGTTTCCCAAATATATCTTTGACGTAGGCTTGGGCATAAATGTTCAGAAGATGATCACAAAGGAAAAATATTATGATAAATTCATGTGACTCAGTTGAGAGTAGGCACAGATGAATTTAATAATTTATTCGGGTAATAAATGCGTTATTGATGCATAGTCCCCAAATATTGAACACACTATATACACGATACTGTGTAGACTGTAGTGCCTCAATATTACTCAGTGAGAGCCTTAATGAATATAGAGCAATAGTAGGTCCATGCAACTTAGCTGAGAGTTGGGAATTAATGAGTTCAGTATTGCAAAATAGACTTCAATTACTAAAGGTCTATATAGATACTATGAATACAGTAATGAATCAATATGAGTCAATATGAGTCTTAATATTGATATGTATACATGGAACGTTTTCAAGGAATTCAGTTGCAGAATCATTGCTCCTGGAACAAGTTCAAGTTGCTCTAACTAGTTGACAATCCATCTAGGAGATAGGTTCAAGTTGTTTTATACTAGTAGATAATCTATCTAGAAGCTTTATTATTCAATAAAAAGCTCAAGGAAGAGAATTGCACAAGAGTATGTTCTGAATATTTTGTACAGCCTAAGAACATCTAGGAGGAGTCGCATAAAACATCTATGTCATTCTAAGGATTAAGTTTCTTTATACTAGTGGGCAATCCATCTAAGAGCTGGGGTATCCATTCAGGAACAAGAACATGTTATGGATGTATATTTTGTATGGTCAAAGAACATCTGGAAAGGAATTGTAACCAATACCAATGGTATTCTAAGAACAATAACGTTATATACTAGTGGGAAATCCATCTAGGAGTTGTCCAATCAATGTAAATTCAATAAAGATATATATAAAGAGAAAGGGATGAGCACCTTCCTTAAAATTCCTTGTAGAATTCTGAAGTTCGATGTTTCTGAAACCCGGGTCAAAAATATATTCTTTTATGATTTTAGACGAAAATAAAATAACAAGGCTTAGTTTTTAGATGTTGATGGATATGTAAGTCAGGAATGATCGACAGAGATGTATAGAGGCGTTGTATCATCATCTGGGATGCAACATCAGCAGTCCATGCATTTAAGTACACCATGCAAGCTTACATGGTTGGATAGGCAATAGAGGAGGTCGCGGCTGGACGAAAAATAAGAGACCATGGTTGGACGAACATGTGAGAGAGGGTATGCTTGGACGTACAAGCAAAGGAGGTCAAGTTGGACTAACAAGAAAGAGATGTCACGATGGACGGACAAGTGAGGAGGGATGGACGGACAAGTAGAGGATGTGTATGGATGGCGGACAAAAGAATTATCCTTCTTCTTCTAGGATTCAAATTTTGTTTTCTATAAAAATAAAAGCCTTGCTCTTCCCTATTTTAAATAGATCAAAGAAACTCTTCCTCTTCTTTCAACGTTACCACCTTTTGTTTCAACCATCAAGAACATCAGTTGGTCATTGATAGTAAGGTAGGCTAGTCTTGCCTTGTCTCTCTTTTACGTGAATATATAACTTACAAACGAAGACTACTTTCCATCTCATTCTCTTCTTCTTTTATTAACAGCGTCCCTAAACCCTAGTTTTATAGACTTTGTTAATCCATATTGGTTGCAAAGAACGTCATCTCCAACATCATTATCTGTGAACAGGTAAGCTAGGGTTTCAAGTGAATTTTGAACTTTTTCTAATGAGCAATTGTTCACTTGAAAATTTTGTGTGAGCAGCCTCTCACATTTTCTCTTTTGTTAGCAGCGTCGTCTGCTCCTGTGAGGGGACCTTAGTTCCATTTCTTGAAATTTTCTGACTTGATGGAGTGATGTTGTAGGATAAAGTTGGGGATGCCACCACCCTTCTATTCTAGGGTCGTGAAGAAGTAATCTATGAAATGGTGGTTAACACGAATACCCAAGGTGGAAGTACTTCAGAAGTTGAAAGGGTGACAACCATGATCGAATATCTTGATGCAAACCTTGTCTTCAATCCTCTCTTTATCATACATCTTTTTTTCTAAAAAAAATAGTGTACTTGCTGGAGGGTTTGGCATTTTAATTAAATGTGCTGAGTTATACACTTCAAATATAGAAGAAGTATGCTCACGTCCCTACTATCTAGAAGTTCGGGCATTGTTGTTTCCTAGTGAAATGTGTAGCTGAGATAATGTATGTGACCGAGATGTGTACTGTGACTAGGGTCACTGTCTCTGAAGTGATGTTAGTCGACTTGAAATACTATTTGGACGTATCCAAGAACTTAGAACTCGATGCAGCCTGGCTTCTTCATGGAGTTGATGTTGTAAGGAGTTGGAGGCGGTAGCAGGTAGTTGCAGACAAGAGATAGAACACTAGTGAGTGTGGAATTGTAGATGGTGAGTTTTTGATGAGGGCTAGAATTATAAAATCGCCCCCTGCCTAGCACCAGGAACATAGAAGTATATGCGCATATTTATGCATGTATTTTTAGCTTTATATCAAAGCATAAAATATTGTATCTCTACTTATATTCCGCAGGCGAATTAAGAGTACATATTCTACAAATAGCTACATGCATATTGATCATGTAGCCTCTCTAATATTCACAATATTTATGCCATGTCGAACTAGTCTCAAGACGCATAAATTCCACAGTTGAATTCCTTGAACTTATCTTGAATGTGCATTGATGTTCAAACAACATCTATTAAGTCTGGTAATAGCTATTTCTTAATTCTTAAAGACACATCTCAAAATAATGCCCTGTTCGCAAAGAGCACATTACAATTCGTCGTCCTGACCCTAAAATATGCCACTTTAGGATTTTATTCAGAGACGTGTCACAAATTATGTGCCATTCCTCCGGGACGCGCTACCATCAAAAGTAATACCCAGAGGCGCTTCACAAAATGGTACAGGCTAGCTCGAGAGAGACGCGCCCCAGATAAGTTCCACAAGTCAGTGGCGCTGGCAAAACCGTCACTAGCTTCTAAGACGTTGGCACTAGCCAGTGCCATCCAACTTTTGAGACGCGTCCCCAGGGATGCATCACCAGCTAGTGCCAACGCCAATATACTTTTAAGACGCTTCCCCAGCTTCTAAGGCTCTGGCTCAAGCCAGCGCGCCAACCTAATTTCCTGACGCATCCCTAGGGACGCGTCACTAGCTTCTTAGGCGTTGTCCCAGTGCCAACTCCAGCCTACTTCTAAGACGTGCCACAGGGACGTATCACTACTTTGCGCTAGCCTAATGCCAGAACTAATCATATATAGTTCCTCGACAAGCCTTTTGCATAAGTTTCTAAAAAATACGACATGACTGGCCTTTTGGAACTTTCGCGCAATATTGGCTTCAAACACTTCCAGATTTACGCCACGTCATTTCTAAGTTGACATTTGGTCATTAAAATATGCCATGTTACTCCTAAGTTAGTACATGGCCACTAAACTTACCAGACTCGATACTAATCATTTTGATTACCAAACTAGTGAGTTGTGCAACTTGCCTCACTGACTAAGCAAACTACTTGACTTAAAAAAAGTGGCAGTCCATGACTCCACTATTTCCAAGAGATATCAAATACCACACGCAGGGGGATTCTCATTTGGGTATTGGTCTGGCGGTCTACGGTAATCGTGCGTTGTGGCAATACATCAATGAACAATAAGGTAACAAGTAGTGGGACAGTTGCAAGACAAGTGAGAGCACGAGGAATAATGGTCATACAAGTTCTCCCTATTTTTTGGACATGACTCCACTACAATATCGACAATCGTTACTCCACCACTTCTTTTGTAACTTCTACCATTTACAAGAAATCAGTGTGTCCTCCAAAATATATATAGATGGATTCATCTATTCGAAACAAGGACAGAGAGAAGTAAGAGACAAGATATACAGAACTAGAGATTTATCCCAGAGATAATCTGTTCTTCACTACACACTATAATTTCTCAATCTTCTTTGCTTCCCTCCCTTAAGACCTACCCAATATTCTCCACCTTTGTGATCGAAGAAGGACGTGATCGGCTATTTCTTGATTTAGGCTCGTCCTGTTCGAGTTTGATCTCTCGAACCTACCTGAAAGTACCATTTTGCGTTACGTTTGTTTTCACCCTTAAACAGGGATGATGACTCGAGTTATAATTGGTAGAAGCAAGGTGAAATACAGAGTCAGGAGAAGCTGGTGATGAACCCTGGTAGCTTTCTTGATGTATACAAACTCCAGCTTAGGTGTGCTTCATTAGAGAATGCAAATAACCCGTTTAAATTGTAATTGAATTTTATCAATGCCAAAACAATTTGATCGACAAATTTTATGTGTCTTCACTCCGTAAAAGTATCTTGAATTTATATGTATTGTAATCCAAGAGTAGAAACCCAAGTGCAGAGGTGATAGACATATTTTTGTGTCTGAGTTGTCTCAATTCTTTATTCTGTTAGTGCTCGATTGTGTGCTAATATTGTTATTTTATGTGTTTATAGGTATTTTTGGGAAATAAACAATTGTGGAAAAATAGTCTCAGAAAGTGTTAAAGGAACCTTAAAAGTGATAAAGGCACCCCAAATTGGATACAAGCACCCACCTTCTTTGAATTTAGAAACTGATTTTGGCGGGAAGTTTTCCTCACAAAAACAACGTGAATTGGTTAATGGTATTTGGAAAGATTTGAAGAGTTTAATACAAGAATAACTTTTTTTCTTAATTAAAGAGAGTTTAAGCAAATGTGGGAACGTATAAAAGCAAAACAGAATCACAATCTCGTGAGAATTCTGTTAGTTGTGCGTTATAAAATGAAAAAATAATTTTTCTTGGTCATAATGATTTTGTGTAATATGGAAGGAGATATATCCTCCTTTAAGATTCTGTATATGAAATATATAATCTCAAGTTGTGTTAAGGAAACAAAATCAAAACATGATTGAGAGAATGGTAACAACGAAAGAATAATACCACCGAGAGTTATGATCATGGAAGAAAAATTATCTGCCGAGATTTTATTCCTTGAAAGAAGAGATTCGAGAGAAAATATTCGAGAAGGGGATGTGGTAGTATAAATAAGGAGTTAAGAGAAGAAGAAAGGGGGGTTTGGCTTCGACCAAAAGTGAAAAAAATCAAAATCTAAAAAAAATCTACTCATGATGGAGAAGATGAAGAAACCGTGGCTATAGCTTTTTCTATGGACAAAAAGGTTGAAGATTCTGTTGCTAAAGCTTTCAATCTTTGAAACATTTATCTTCAGCTTGCAACACATACTTTGTAATAGCGTGTCTGTAACGCCAATACACCGTTGCAAACTGCTGCTTTTATTATTTTCTCTTCTTTTCACCTTTGTAAACACTTTTGAGCCATGAATCAATATTTTGAGAGTGTTTTGAGCATGGTGAGCTAAACCCCATCACTAGGACAATGGATGAAGCTATTTTTTATACTTGTTTGGTAACTAATTTTGATTGTTTTATGACTTTTACATTAATTTAAATTGACTTATGATTTTTACTAATTAGGTATGATTTTGTTTGATGGTGTATGCTTAGTATAAAGTAATTTTGATGCGCCATGCTTATAGTTTACATATAATGTTTTAAAAATCTACTTTGGAAAAGAATTAGAGTAAAAAAAATTAGGTTATGAGCTATAAATTGTCTAGAATTAATATCTGAACCACATGAATATGAAAATTGGTGGAATCCTATGTCTCAGTTATCCTTGATATTGCTACCATCTTTTGTATATATTTGCTAGCTAAATTAGAATTTAAATCTAGAATCAATCTTCACAAGTCTTAGTAAACGAATCTACTTACCACTGTCTATAAACCTTATCAAGAGGCATCGAGCCAGGGTAAGCAGCGAACGTTGATATGGGTAGACTGGTCAATGTAAATCCCAAAGAAGCAATTAGACGAGACAGACAGTCCCCTGCTCATGAGTATTCATTATTGTATGATGAAATATGAAGCTTGGATGTTGTATTGTATTTCCCTACTGGTATCAGTTGTGGCTGGCGGACAATTAGGGAAGACGAATGGTCGGTTGTCATCCAAGCAAAATTATTTCAAGTTCTTTCACTTCACAATTATAAATAATAGTATAATTATAAGAACGAATTCGATCCACATTGAGATATGGGTTGTTATTCTTATTTGAAAACTTAAGTAAAGTGGGGGGATTTTGTGTTTTTAAGACTAAAGTAGTTATATTAAATATGCTAGCAAGAATGAGTAAAGAGAATCAATAGTTTGAGAGTACTGGTTAAGAGTTCATCTTCAATCATAAGACATGCACTTTAACTAATAACTAGAGTTGTCATATAATCATTCATTATCAAGATTCCTAGAGCATCCCATCGAGATCATACTCCGGTAAATTCCTCATATCATCATATACCATAACGATGAATATGTAAATACTACTCAAAGAACAACCTAATGCAACGTGCTATCAGTTTAATCCCTCGAGAGCTTTAAGTTATATGAATCAGACTAATCCATGCAATAGATATACTACAAGTAATCTATTTAACATAGGTCAAGCTTCTACCTGCAATCACACAAAGGTTTTGAATACAATTGGTAATCACAATATGCTACTTACGACAAGGTTCATCAACAATTCCGTATCTCAAAACCCTAGTCTAGCAATAGATATGCATTCATGGTTATTTAGTAGCGCTCCTAAACAAACATTCACACAATCATACGTGGTGATAATAAGTAGTAGAACAAGAACGATAATGATTTGAAGATAAAAAAACTAATGTATTAATCAAGTAACATGTTTATAATATCCAACTACATCCTTAACCAATATAAAAGGTTTAGCTCATCATGGATTTCTCAAAATCCATGGAAAATATAGAAGAAAGAAAGTAAAGCAAACCCTAGAAATCATGATGTTCAATCGCAACTTCAAGCCCTAGATCCTTGTTCTCCTTGTGTTGTAAAGTGTATTATCATTTTTTAAAGTTTTGGAAGTATTCTTATAAAGTACTTATGAACTCTAGGTGTTAGAGTCCCAATGGAACCATGTTTCCTTGATTTAGAAGTCAAAAAAATATTGTAAACATGGCCCCTATTGTGATACAATCGGTAGTATCAATCCTCTTATTTCTACCGATTATTGGTGTCCAAAAACAAGAGTTTTTTTATGTCAAAATTTTCCATAACCGGTAGTCACGACACCCTCCTTATCTACTAATTTTTAGAGCTCAAAATATGACTTTTTCTGTATCCAAAACTTGTCATAATCGGTAGACTCGATTCCTCTCATATCTACCGATTTGTGGAGCTCAAAAACGAAGTTTTTATGTGTCTGAAACTTCCTATAATCGGTAGTTAAATTCCCTGTTATCTCCCGATTATTTTGTTGTATGTTTCGCTCTTTTCTTTTCGGTTGTTTTTCCCATAACTTCTTCGTCCGAACTCGGAATGACGACCTCAATTTTTTGCCGTTCACTTCGTATTTCAATTATATAAAATAATGTTAGAATAAATCTTGTATTTGAATGAGTTCCATTTGGTCCTTGCTCCGTCTTCAATTGTAACACTTAACTTCCTTGTTCATTTCATGTCGTAATGAACTCATTTGTTCTCCTTTGGTTGAGGTAACTCCAAAACACATAAAATAACTACAAAAAAAACAAAATCAAAGCATAATGATATGAAAACTGACAATAAAAAAATGAATTAAAGTACCAAACTAGTAAAAATAATGTACCTATCAAATTCCCCCACACTTGCCTTTTGCTAGTCCTCGAGCAAAACTACAAATCTAAACTAACCTAAACTAAAATAAAATACAACAACTCCCTTTCGTTGAGGATGCAGTTACACTTAGCATGTGTAACAAGCCTTCAAACTCCTAGGTGTCCCTAGTGGACGAGTTATAATCTCGTGAGGGCTTACAAGAGGTATACCCACAAAACCTAAATTCCAACTTTCAAAAATTCTTGAGAACATGCATCCAAAGAGCTACGAAGATATAAAGTTTCTGCACACTAACAAAAAGAAGTTAGAAGTATCAAAGAACATTATTCTCATGCTTAACTCTTGAGTTAGGAGAAAACCATCATATGAAAGAATCCAGCCTCAAGAGCGATCGAATGACTCCTGCCTCACCAATAGGGTTTTATGAAATTGACACTCAAAAGACGTACTTTATGATTCTCATGTGTGCAGGTAGGAATGAAGATATAAATCCTGCACACGTTGAATGGTGGGAAGGTAAATGAACCATCCGAATTATATAAAGATGTTATCCGGTAGAACGTGGGACCAGAAAGAACCCCTTTTTTTTCTGATGATCTCTAACAAAGGAAATCAACCTGTGAGACCCTGCATTTTTTACTCGGGTTTCACTAAACCCATTAGTCATATTCTGCACTTAGAGTGCATAAAACTCTGATACTCAGTGTCTTTAACACTTTTAGGTTGCTCCAGTAATAGATCTTAATACCCAAATGAAAAGTCTGCCTTATTGTAACCTATTGGGGTGCCTTTATAATATTGCATGCATGCTAGACACATGTCAAATAGGGAGGGCGTCAAGGATAGTATGGTCAATTTGGACCAAAACTAAAAATAAAAGAGAAAGCATTTATTTTCTCTCTTGGTCTCTTCTTCCTCTTTTACTTATAATTATTACTTGGATTTTCTAAGGAAGATTAGAGAATAACCCTAATAAATTTGTTGGAGAAATCAGAGGTGTTAAGCTTGGAAATTGTTAGATTTGTTGTTACTAGTCTTGGTGTTGATTGCATGAAAGGTAGGAAACTTCTTTCTCTTTTTCTAGTCCTATTAAAATTATCCCTAATTGTAATTTTTTGATGTTTGCTTGAATTGGGTTGAGATTATTGAAGTTTCTTTGTTTTAGAACAATGAGTAGTTAACAAAGTACCTCAATTTCATGTTTTTAACCTTGATTTGAGGATTTTGAAATTAGGGTTCTTCATTTAATTTGGGGGTTTCAATAAAATCATATTATTATGTAAAAATATGAATTGGGTATGTTGTTTTCTTACTTGATTCATGTATATAAATCTTTGGTAAAGAAACTTGCATGATTTGATAGTAAGTAAACTTTATGAACCCCAAAATCTATATTCTTGTTTTACTGATATACTTAGATCCAGCCGTTGGAATATGATGAAATTTTAGTATGTTGTTCTTAATTAATTCATAGTGATAATATCAAAATTTCATGAATATCAGGTCAGGTTAACTACTGGAATGATAGTATTATCTATGACTGCGTTCAGCAGGATTAAAACCTTGGATGGTCAATTGACCTTAGTGTTTCTTTAGTATCCGTGTATCTGATTGAGCTGAAAATTTAGTATGTTGTTCATATAAAAGTAGATAACTGAATTTAAAATTTTCAGGAAGTTCTTATCAATTTAGGTACCCCAAAGTATGGGATAATCGTGACTGAATATTGTTTGTTCATAGTGAAAACAATCATCTTGTAATGTGTGCATCTCTTTATTGAACCGTTAGATTGTTATGAAATCGGAATATATTATGTTAATATGAGTTGTAAATCTAAATTAAAAGTTTCAAGAGGATCAAGTGTCATTTTCTACTGAAGATGTTGGTGAAGCTAAAACTGCATTCTGCCAAGCAGAATTTCTACACAACCCTGTGAATCATCAATTATCCCATTATGTGTTCATTGAATTAATATGAAATTCTTATTTGCTATTGGCATTGTGTATGTAAGGTGCAGTGTAGTGTTTCATGAGAATCCAATTGTGATTGGTAGCCTAAATCGTATTCTCGATGATTCTTGTTATTGAATCGTTTTCTTAATTCTACTAGTTATCTCATGGTAATGATATTAGAGTTTAAAATTCTTAAGCCCTTGATGATAGTCATGTTCTTGGTAATGTTACATTTCTATGCATACTAGTGTGGAATTGATGCCATGATTTTTTTAGTAAAAGAGCCATAGCAAGTGGTGGTGTCAGTTTTACTCTATGTTCATGAAATGTTTATTCTAAATTCTAAGCCATGTGTATACATAGGTTTTGGAACTTGAGAAACTTAAAAAGTCATATGGACTCTCATTTGTTAAAAATTGGTGTTCCGATAACATCTATATGGTTTTATTTTAAATATTACTTGTTTAGTACTAAAGTTAAGTGTGTCATGAATGTTGGCCACCTAATGAGGATTTGTGCACATTATATTTATCTGTGTGTGTGGAGACTTTTATGTCATTCATTACTTAGTTCACTTATTTGCTCTTGTCAATGAGACCTTACTTCAGTTATAAATTTGGGAAGCATGAATACATAAGATGGGCTTATGGAGTATTTGTAGGTGCTATAAGATACAACTGAGTAATACTTAAGGAGTAGTTTTTTCTTATTTGTCAGAACTTAACTACTGTGGTAAAATACTTGTGTATCTGTTGGTTTAGAGAATTATACAAATGATAAGTTTATTTTCCATGCTAATATGCATATTGTTTGAATTCACATGTTTTGGTAATACGTGCAAGACAATTGAAGTTAGTGCAGGTTTATATGTGCATACTTATTATCTGATTGTACATGTGAATTCAGTAATTTTGGATTTCCTTGTATAAGTTACAATTGATTTTGTTAGCCATGGTGGTGTTGATGTAATGACAAGTCATATTCAATTTAAGATGCTTGGTCGTAAAGGTAATAGATCTAAAATGATGTTTTACGAGATGGATTTGGTTGAAGTTACTCTTTACGTGTCGTCATGTAGTCTTATTATGGATAAAACATATATTTTTATGAATAATTGGATTGATCTGTATTGTCTTTTATAAAGTATATATACTTAGGTTAAGTAATTTATAAATATGTATGGCTTAGATTATATCTACCATAAAGTGTAGTCTACTGTTGATTTTGAATGGCAGGTACATGTACAGGCTTATGCTGGTATCTTTTCATCAATGGATAATTGTTAAGGTGATTGTTGATGATACGACATGCTAGGGATAGTTGTTGCTACGCAATTCATATTATTCATACCATATAACGCTAAAGATAGTTAGTATTGCGGCTAGAGATAGTTACTACTACGGTAAGCAGTTCATACTATCTAAGTATGAAATGATTGTTACGATAACAAAGTAGTTCATATCATTTAGTGAGAGGTAGTTGCTACCATTATAGGTAGTTCATACTATCTAAGAGACTGTTGCTACCACGACAAGCAGTTCATACAATTTATGTAAGAGATAATTGTTATCTAAATAGGATAGTTCAGATTATCTGATAAGAGATAGTTACTACTAGTGAGGGTAGTTCATACTATCTAAATAAAAGAGATGAACTACGGCCGTGCTTGATCCCATCGATCAACGGAGAGGGTACCTAGGCAGCCGTTATGTAGTTCAGCACAACTGCATGAGGTTGTTTATATCGTCTAAAAGGGTTGGTTGCTGCTTGGAAGTTCATACCATCCATTCGGAGATGATTGTAACCTTGGCAGTAAGAGGTAGTTGCAGTACTGGATGTTCATACTACCTTGAGAGATGATTGCAACTTCTTCGAGGTTGTTCATATCATCAAATGAAAAAATGAAGGGTTATTGTTGGATCCCAATTCATATTACCAAATGAGACTGGGAGATAGTTGTTTCCATTTAGAGGCAATTCATATTATCTGAAAAAGATGTCTGTTGAGCTTGGCCTAGTTCTATGAGTTTGCCAGAAAATCCTTTTAGAACGGTGGATGATATCCTACTACCCTTGGCACTGGGATTGATCACCCCCTCACTCGTGCGGAGTGTGGGTTGTCAGGATCCTACTCACAAGTGGAAGATCGTGCGGCACGGTAGGCTGGCAAGAGATATTGTATCTAAAGTTTGGTATTCGTTTGGAAGATAGTTATTACCCATTGGGGTAATTTATATTATCTGTTGGCTTAAATAAATGTTAGCAACTGCAGAGCAATTTGACAAATTTGATGACCCTCGATGTCAGTATTGTGCTTGTCTGCTTATAAAGCAGATCAGATGAACAGTTTCTTTGAAAGACAAAATATTTAGCGAAGCTGGTGATGGAATTGATAATTTGATAAACATTTTCTTAGAAGAATCGAATTGGTCCGAAAAATTTGAAAGCCCGGTTTCTCGAGTGGCGAATCGGAAAGTTAGAGCTGGTCAAGTGGGTCATAACCCGACCCGTTGGAAGCAAAAAAATTCCGGTCCGTCACACAACCACTGTGCATGGATGGGAACGCTTACTTACCTTCTCACCGATCTACAATTAGCATCACTCTCATAACAAATAGAAACGTCTTCATTCTTCTTCGTCTTCGGCTTCAACTATTGATGATAATCTTCTGAACTTTGTAGAACTTTGACAATTTGTAACTCTTTTCCTCAAATTCTTGTTGCTTGAAACTTCTCTATAAATTTGTTTTTTCCCATGACCTTAACTAATGAAATAACTCACTAACTATGAAATTAAAATGCATATCTTTTTTGTATTTTTTTCTTTTTTCAAAAAGGTTTTTTTTTCGATTTTTTTTTCAAAATGCTACATGAATAATTAAACTGAAATTAACATGGCCATGGGGAAAGGACTAAAGCACCTTATTCTTCACAACTTGTATTGCGTTGGTATCGTATAAACTTCAAAAACTTATATCTTTTTCTTTTATTTCTTTTTCACTGTGTCTTGTCTTCACTTTTGATATAGAATTTTGCTCCTCTTTTGTTGCTTGCAGACCTTGACTTTATTCAACTTTCTTCGTGATTTTTGATGTCGCTCCGCTTGTTGATGATGATATGTTTATATTGCTGCTTTATCGAGAGAATGATACCAACTGCAAAATAGACCTCAAGATAGATTTAACAATTCTGATGACACCCTCATGATTGAGAAAATTAGCACTCAAGAGATCAAAAAGTAGTGCTGAAATTGGTGCGAGGTTGGGTAGCTTATCTTTCTACCCGGAGTTTGTGCAGATGAAACACTCTAAACGGAAAATTTAGATAGGTACAAATAATTGAAGGCTTGGTGCCTCACTCATATATGGGTACTGAATGATCATCTTCTTAATATTGTATTCTCTACTGGCGGTTTATGTCCCTTTTTACCATCTCTAGCCTCTCAACAACTAAGAAACCCGAATGTCGTTCTCTATTACTTCTAAGTTCAATTATTTTGGTGAGAACTCTGTATGTAAACTTATCTAGAAGTATACTAAGTGACTCTAAAATCTCTAAGATTTGGAAGTTTTAATGCAAATATGTACAAAAAGTTTAAAAATTCATACAAAAGCGAATACTAAAAATCTAAATGCTTAACCAGACCCACATACTTAAACTTTACATTGTCCTCAATGTAAATTAATTCTTCCAATGTAATATTCAAGGTGGCAAAATCCTACTAACGATATGAAAAACAAAAATAAAACTAAAAAGATAATGATAGAAATACAAAACCAATGGGTTGCATCCCATTCAGCGCTTGGTTTAATGTCGTCAGCCCGACTTGGCATTCGCCTTGCTACTCCTCCAGAGGGAGCGCATCTACAAAGTTGATCTCTTCCACAACTTCATATATGAACGGCTCATAATACGACTTTAGTCGATGTCCATTCACCTTTATCTCTTTCCCTATGGCTAAACTTCGAATATCTACTGCACCATGAGGAAAAATGTGAAGCACAATAAAAGGACCTATCTAACGAGAAGGTAATTTACCAGGAAATAAAGTAAGACGTGAATTGAATAACAAAAATTTTTGTCCAACATGAAAGTGTTTTCTAGAGATCATCTTATCATGAAAACTTTTTGTCTTCTCCTTGTAAATACACTAACTTTCGACATCATTATGAATCTCTTCCAGTTCATTGAGTTGGAGTTTCCTTTGCTTTCCTGCACCATCCATCTTCATATTGCACTGTTAAATATCCCAAAATTCCATATGCTCGATTTCAAGAGGAAGATGACATGGTTTACCGTACACAAGCCTAAAAGGAGACATCCCAATAGGTGTTTTGTATGCAGTCCTATGTTCCCATAATTAAACTCCAATCTTTTCTTGTAGGATTTATTGTTTTCTCTAGAATAGACTTCACTTCTCAATTAGATATTTCTGCTTTCCTGTTAGTCTGTGGATGGTATGGTGTGGCTATGTTGTGTGATACATTGCACTTTTATAACAAGCCCTGAAAGAACTTATTTCGAAAGTGTGATCCCCCATCACTGATTATTTCTCTTGGAGTTCTGTTGATGGTGAATTTTTGACAAAGGAGAAAATTGTAATAATGTTTTTTTCCTAGCTGCAGAAGCACAAAATAATTATGTATAAATTCCTGACATGGCATCAGAATTATAAATACATACTGATATCTTACATTCCGCAAGAGAATTAAGAATGCATATTCAGCTCATGGCTAAATTATCTTTGCATCTCTTTATATATTTATGCACTTCCAAATTGCAGGGCTTTACTCAGCTAAACCCTTGTTATTTCATGTACAGTTATATAAACTACTTATGTTAATCAAACACTGATTATACAAAATTACGGACATCCAGAATAGAGGCTACCCCGTATCTGGATAAAAACTCTAATTTAGATGCATACCATCTAATTGCAGAATCGCATTAAGTATAATCTCAAGATTGCAAACTTCCACGGCTTGATTTCTTGAATATGTTCTCAATACACTGCATAAAATTTAAGCACAATGCTAACATTAAAATCTCATGTGATTAAAAAACTCAAAATAGGCCATAAACATGGCCACGACATTAACGAATGTCAAAGCTAGTGGTGCACAGGCAATAACCATGGCACTAGCAAGTACTAGCCTTGGTGAACCTTAGCCACGTCCCAACACAAATAAATAGCACATGCACATGTGCCAAAAGGCCAAGAAACAAATAAAAAGTCAAAAAACTAACAGAGGGCCGAACAAGCACTAGGAGTGCTGCTGGTAGCACTAGCATTGGCGCTAACGCCTATGCTAGCATAGGCGCTAAGCAGTTAACGCTACCAGCAGCACTAGCGTCTGTGCTAGCGCATGCGCTAAGTGCTTAGCTCTGCCAGCAGCACTAGTCCGTGCTAGCACAGGCGCTAAGCACTTAGAGTTCCTAGCAGCGATGCTAGCACTCTTTCTCCCCCTTTGCGAGTATTTTATCTCTTCAGCTCTTCACTCATGCACCTATGCTCGTGTTATTCTTGCACAACAAACTCACGTGTGTTTTGAGTCTACGACTCCACTAACTCTACGAGAAATCAAAACATAATGGGGGCATAAAACATGGGGTTTTAGTATGGCGGTTATAGCAACATGGAAATAACAACATCCCATGATCAGGAAGTTATAAATTAGTGGGAAGACTGAAGCAGTAAATGGAGTAGTGGAATAATGGTTTCTCAAAGATTCCAAGGGGGTTAAGCCATTAACCCACCTCTTTACTATCTCCACAATTTTACAAGGAAACGTGTGAGCTGTTTACTCTTATAAATAAGCTTTTTAGCCATTTGGAAAACATAACAAGCTTACGAATCTCTCAAGCTCTGCTACTTTCTCAATAGTTCTCAACTCTACACACAATTCAACATACTCGTTTCCTTCAACTTTCTTTGCTTCTCTCCCGTAAGATCAACTCATTTTCTCTCATTGTGACCGAAGCAGAACGGAACGGCTACAATCGTGGTTTAGGCTTGCTCTGTACGATTTTGATCTCTGAATCTAAACAAAGTATTTCTACAGTGCATTGTTTTTCCTAGAATCAATTTTTAGGTATTAACAAGTTCCAAACCTTGTAAAAATATGATCTTTAACAAAATTTGTAACCACTTTAGAATCATTAGTCGGGGTGGCTTTAGCTTCCACCCATTTCAAGACATAATCAACAGTGGGTAGAATGTATAATTTACCAAACGAATGAACAAAAGGCCTCAAAAATTCTATAACCAAACGTCGAACACCTCAACGAAGTGGATAACCATTTGTGGCATTTGATTTCGAGCACCTAGATTGCTTGTTCTTTGGCATCAATCACAAGTAGTACAAAATATGTATGCATCTTTGAATAAAATTGGCCAAAAGAAGCCACTCTCAAGTACCTTGAGTGCGGTTCGTTTAGACCCAAAGTGTCCTCCACAAGTATACGAATGGCAAAACGACAAGATAAAATTGAATTCAGATTTGGGTACATTAAATAATTTGTTTAGACATTAAATAATTCACAATATCAGCGTACCATGGTTCTGAAACTATAATAGAAAATAGTTGCTCATCTGGAAATCTTTCACGTATCGGGATAGCTTCTTTATCTACAATAAGACGACTCAAGTGATCCGCAACAGTGTTCTCAATGTCTTTCTTGTCTTTAATTTTGAGATCTAACTCTTGTAAGAGTACCTAAGTGCTGCATGATCAGAAAACACAACAACTTTTGTACTGAGCAAATAAGAACATAATTTCTCCAATGCAAATACGATTGCCAACGACTCCTTTTCTATGGTCGTGTAATTCAATTGAGAATCATTTAATGTTCTAGAAGCATAATAAATGGCATGGGGTAGTTTCCCAGTACGCTGGCCTAATACTGCACTGACCGCATAGTCACTACATCACACATTATATCAAAAGGCTTGCTCCAATTCGGTGGTCTAATGATAGGGGTTGTTATCAAAAGTTCTTTCAAATGATTGAATGCCGCCAAACACTTCTCATCAAAGTTAAAAACTACGTCTTTTTACAATAATTGGCATAATGGTGATGCAACCTTGGAAAAATCCTTGATAAATATCCGATAAAATCCTGCATGACTAAGAAAAGAACGAATCTCCCTAACCGTAGTGGGAGCGGTAAGAGAACGAACAAGATCTATC
Organism: Papaver californicum; assembly: GCA_023531435.1. Classification (NCBI taxonomy): domain Eukaryota; kingdom Viridiplantae; phylum Streptophyta; class Magnoliopsida; order Ranunculales; family Papaveraceae; genus Papaver; species Papaver californicum. The sequence goes on from JAJJMC010006896.1 coordinate 735,719, forward strand.
TTAGATTTATCAACTTCCAAGCCTTTAGAAGATATAATAAGTCCTAAAACAATGCCATGAGTTACCATAAAATGATACTTCTCCCAGTTAAGAACAAGATTAGCCTCAACATATCGATTAAGAATTAGTGTGAGGTTATACAAACAAAATTCAAATGAATCACCATACATACTGAAATCGTTCATAATAACTTCAATAATGTTTTCAACATAATCTCAAAAGATACTTACCATACACCTTTGGAAGGTAGCGGGTACACAAACCAAAAGGCATCCTTTTGTATGCAAATGTTCCAAAAGGGCAAGTAAAATTAGTCTTCTCTTGGTCCTCATGTGCTATAGCAATCTGATTGTAACCTGAATAAACATCAAGAAAACAGTAATAAGAGTGTCCAGACAGTCTTTCTAACATTTGATCCATAAAAGGTAAAGGAAAGTGATCTATTCTAGTGGTTGTATTCAGTTTCCTGTAATCTATACAAACCCTCCAACTAGTTTGCACACGAGTTGGAACAAGTTCACTTTCATCATTTTGCACCACTGTAACGCCTGATTTCTTTGGTACAACTTATACCAGGATCACCCACTTGCTATCAAAAATGGGGTAGATAAGTTTCAAACGACGTTGAGCCTCCTTTGTAGGTTTTGTCCCCTCCTCAAGTAGTATTTTATGCATGCATCTAGCTGGGCTTATTCCCTTGATGTCATCAATTGTCCATCCTATAGTCGTCTTATACTCCTTCAACACCCAAAGAAGTTTATGTTCCTGCAATCCAGTTAGCTCATTCAGAACTATTACCGGTAACTCCTCATTATCACCCAAATACATGTATTTTAGGTGATCAGGAAGAGGCTTAAGTTCTAGTTTAGGAGCCTACAAGATAGATGGCAAAGTTTTTTTATTAGAGCATGGTAAAGAGATAGTGAACGACTTAGATCAACAAGAAAGAAAAAGGCCCCCACTCCATTGCCAGAAAGATGGGCAAGAATCTAAATTTAGTAAGATACGCAAGCGAGTCCTTCTTTTGCCACTTTGGCTGACACCTTTCACCGATGTAATTTGGTCCAAGCTGCTGGCCGGTTACGGTTACAAATGGCGGGGAAGTGAAGAGCTAGCTCTGGGTTCGAGTGGCATTTCACCCCTAACCACAACTCATCCGCTGATTCTTCAACATCAGTCGGTTCGGACCTCCACTTAGTTTCACCCAAGCTTCATCCTGGTCATGGATAGATCACCTTCGCCGGGGGGACCAGAAAACTAGGGGCTGAAAGGAGAGGATCTTGGTCGTGGTTGATCTCAGGTGCACCTTGCAAGATGGGGTCACCCAAAGAGCCATAATGTCTCAAAGTAAAAGAAATATCATGAGTTGGTGAGCATTCTTGCAAAGAATTCAGGGAGCCTAAGGCCTCCTTAAGTTCATCTCCACATTCAAATCTACCATCAATAGGTATAGTTAACACGGTTTCAAGTACATTTTTCCCATTCCTATTGAACATATGTTGAGATAAGGTATCAATAACATCAATAGAGAAGCAAGAGTGGACATCACTAGGATATCTCATCGTTACATAAATGTTGAAACGTATTACTTCCCTATCGAATTCCATAAGCAATGACCCGTTATGCACATCAATCTTGGTTCTAGCTGTGCTCATAAAATATCGTCCCAACAGTAAAGGTAGAGACGCATCAATTGATTCGTCTATCATCTCCAACACACAGAAACCTACTGGAAAAAAGCTGATTCACCTGCACAAGCACATCTTCAATAATATCTAGGGTATACATTAGAACCGTTATCTAACTGTAAAGTAATTCCAGTTTCTTACAAAGGACCTAAATTAAGAGATTCATATATAGATACAGGCATAACATTTATTGATGCTCCTAAATCAAGAATAGCTTTATTAAACTTTATGTTAAAACTACCGGGATCTTTACATTTGAGTGGAAGTTTTTTTTGCAAGATATCTGAAGCATTCTCCACCACTCTCATTACCTCATTATCGGTCAGTCTTTTTTTATTGGTGCACAAGTCTTTCAGAATTCTCGCATATTTGGGGACTTGTTTGATTGCGTTTACAAGTGGATATTCACATGAATCTTCTTGAAAATATCTAAAATATCCTTATCTTGTTCCTCCTTTTTAAAGTTAGCAAACCTGCTAGGAAAAGGTAAAGGAGGAACGTAACTAGAAACAGGAGGTTTAGAGTTGTTTGTAGGTAACTCATCGGTTTGGGAAAACCGGCCCTTTAGGGTCTTTGTTCTTCTCAGTCTCTTTTGGTTGCACAGTTCGTGTACCACTTCTCAATGTCATAGCGTTGATAGAACCTCTCGTATTTATAGGTTGAGAAGGGAGTTTCACACTATTTTGTGCCTTCAAATGATTATTCTCAGTTTCCATAGTGCCCATTTGTGTTTGTAATTCTTTGATTGCATTATCAGTTGTTTGCTGATTTTTCTGCATCATTGAAGTCATATTCTTTATCATGGCAAGCATCTCTGATGATTCTGAGTTCTGGACTGGTTGTGGTTGTTGTACTTATTTTTGAAAACCATTAGGACGATTAAAAACCGGCCCTGGAACTGCAGCTTGCTTGTTTGCATAGCTGAAGTCGGGATGATCTCTCCACCCTGGATTGTATATATTAGAATAAGGATCATATGGTTGTTTCTGCCGATTTGGGAAAATAACATTCACTTGATCGTTTCCCTCCTTGTAACCTTGGAGGAATGATGGTACCACCACGAATGCAATTTGTTGCATCATCGTTGCCATGTTGCCCATATGCTGGCGAAGCTCAGTAACTTCGCTCACTTCATTGACTCTCCTGACGAGTGATTTTGACCCACGACTTGAGAATTGTTGAGAATTTGATGCCATGTTCTCAATTAACTCTCTAACTTGAGCTACTGTTTTGTTCAATAGTGCACCACCACCTGCAGCGTCAAGAAGATTCCTATCACTTGCTTGAAGACCCTCGTAAAAGTACAGGATAATCAACAAATCACTAAATTGATGACGCGGACAGCTAGCCAAACTAGTGCAAATAATGCACCTACCAATGAACAATAATAATCTAAGTAACGCCTGAAGATTTCAAGTGGGTAACATCCTCCGCGAAAAATAAGTGGAGAAAGCCTCAAGTGACGACAACAGTTGATAGCGAACGGAGTAGTGGATCAGACCGTATAGTAGGTTAATCAGAGTGAGGCGGTGGCTTTGATGACACCGGTGGCACGTTAGAATCCATGTGACTAGCCAAGTTGGTCAGATACGAGAAGGCATGTGTGCTTGACGGCAATAGCCTAATTGAATTAGGAATTTATATGTTGTTGAACTTAATGATCCAATTGACTCTGAATAAAATTGATGAATACGTTGAGTCTTCATGGAATAAATGAACTTTATTCGAACCTTCCATCAATGGTCTATTTCGTTGAATAACCAGTCTTTCAGAGATGGTAGATTTTCTAATATGTTGGGGAAGAGAAGCCTCATTCCAATGATCATTCCCAAAGTGTTGCTTACTTTGAATCCACCACTAGAATAAACATAACATTATTTGATGGAGTTATCATGTCTTTAGAAATTAATCCTCTCGTATAGAACAAGGGAGATATCAGAATCTCTATGTATTGTTAGTTGTTGTTGATACGTTGTGGCTGGAGCAAGGACTTGGATAGAAATTGGAGTCGAAGTCGGCGCTGGCATTGAGGCTACCAAGAAGTGTGAGATGGAACTTACATGGCTGGCTCTGCATCTTATAGGTAGTCGATCTGCTGATAATACGTTTGTATTAGCTATTGTTTTGCTGGGTAGGCAATCTATTCATGGTACATTATTTAGAAGAAGACCTAAGGTTTTACAACTGGATGTAGGATGTGGTTGTGCAATATGAGGATCTCTTTGTTTTGTAAGGTGAGGAGTCTAGCGTATCAATCTTTAATGGAGAGAAAGAAACATGACTTGAGGTAGTCGTCTACTAGCGGAGTGGACAATTGATGTAAGCACGTTATTTTTTCTATGAATATCTATATGGATTTGAGTGCATTGACCGAGATGATGTTGACAGCAGCATGCATCAATTAGTATCTCACCAAATTTTGTATCCCTGACACAAGTAGTGGTGAGCAGTCCCCTTTACACTTTTCTTTCCCCTTGCCCATCTGAGCAGTTTCAGGACATATTTCATTTTCAGAAGAGATAGTCGTCTGCCAGTCATAGTATGGTTGAGGGCGGTAAGAATGTTTTTGCATTGCGCTTTCGAGAAGTAGAAAATCCTACACATGTGTTTCATCACAGATTGAACTGTATGATTAGTAGGTTCTCTAGACATGGTGGAACTCCTGACAATGAGAGGTTTTCTATGTACTCTTTCAGTCCCCAATGCAACTCTCCTGAGCTTTGTCATTTCTTGTTATGTTGGTGGATATTAAATGGGAGGTAACTTGATGGTGTGTCTTGCATCCACACTTATAAGAGTTGGGGAAGTCAGGAGAGACCAGATCTTCCCTTGGTTATTGTTGACATTGACCGGTGCTGGAGATGTCGCTAGTGCCGCTTTTATTTGATGGGCCCTTCGAGGTGGTCAGACCGCCTGTGGTGATGGAGTTGGGATTAATGCTGGTGATGCATGCTTGAGTTGTTCCTCTGGTGTTACAGATTTCTTTTTACCTCATTCAGTCACAACACCCACATGTGGTTGAATGTTGTATCACTTATTTGTGAGCCATCTATTAACATAAGTATCACAGGCTTCTTCATTCCTAGCAGGTCTGGCTCTCTCCTTTAAAGAAAGTGTAGTTGTAGTCAGTCGCCTGAGTCTGAAAAAGAGCTTGCATATGCATCAAATCGGTTATGGTAGATGGAGCCTGAGTGTTCCCAATTTCTTCAACACTCTAACCAGAAGAAGGAGTGGTGTTAGGTCTAGTGTTGATGATCAGAGGAGTATTACCAGGATCACCAACATTTGTAGTAGCAGAATTGATATTGGGAGTTAGTTATTGAACCTGACCTAAGATCAACCGCTTTTGAAACTGATGAAAATTCAAGAAATTGAGAAATTGCAACTGAGAGATAAACCTCCCACTGTGGTCGCCAAAATGTTTGTGAGGAAAACGAAATTGAAGCTAATTTAGGGAAAATAGGGTGAGCAAGTGATAATTCGTCTAATCCTTAGACATTTGTACCATTGAAGCACTTTCTTTAGATTCAAGAGATCAATCTGTGTAATCCTAACCTAAACCAAGCAATGGTCGTTCCAGTCTTGTTTCAGTCACAAAGGAGAAGGAGAAGGGTTGGTCTTAGGGAGAGAAGCGAGAGAAAGGTTAAGGTAAGAATATCAGACTCTGTAGGTGATAGACGCATTTTTGTGTATTATTTGTTCCTAATTCTCTATATTATTTGTTCCTAATTCTCTATATTGTTGGTACCCAGTTGTGTACTTATTTCGGTATTTTATGTGTCTGCAGGTGTTTTTGAAAAATAAACATTTGTGAAAAAATTGGCTGAAAAAGTGTTAAAGACACCCGGGAAAATCACTAAAGGAACCCAACAGTTCGATAAAAGCACCCCTTCTTCACTTGTTTAAAATCATAAAATGGCGGGAACTTTTCTCTTACGCGGAGAAGTTAGATGAGTTAGTTTGGGAATGTATTTTATGGGATTTAAAAGGAGAGTTTGACATATATTTGAAGACACAACCAAAACACGTCAAACAGAATGTTTCTAACTGTGAAACATGGCTGAAAAGTTCAACTCTTAACTGGAATCAGATTAAACATGAGATTTGGATAAACACGAATTTTAATATTTTTTTGGGGATTAAATCGAGTCTTGATCAATTTAGGAGGGGATATTAGGGTTTCATATACATATATACGGTGAACAGATCAAAGAAAAGAGAGATCGGGGAGGTTGGAGAAAAAATTTGGCCAAAAAAAATTCATCTCTGCTCGAGGAGGAAAAAAATCAGAAAGACAAGTAACAACAGTCGCAGTTTGCGTTGCCTTTTCCCATTTCTTTTACAGCGCCTCAGGACAATTCTTAATAATTGTTTCCTTTTCTTTTCTTTTAGCAATAGAGGACACAGTGCTCTGCTAACGTTGCAGTTTGGTTGTTTTATGTTTGTTTGTTTCTTTCCTTGAAGCACTTTTGAGCCATGTTTCTATCTTTTGAGAGCATTTTGAGCATGATAAGTCAAACCCAATCCCTGGGACAATGGAGGAAACCATACTTCATGAATGAATGGTAATTATTTTTGATTCTTTATGACTTTTTCATTGGTTTTAAATTGATTTATGATTTTTACTAAATAGTTGTAATTTTGTTTGATGGGACTTAGATCTTTTGATACGCCATGCTTACGATTTACAATTAATGTTTTAGAAATCTACTTTTGGCAAAGAAACATAGTCAATAAAAGGACTATAATTGTTAAGAATCATTGTATGCATCACTTGATTTTGATTAATGGTGGAGTCCTGAGTCCCAGTTTCTCTCAATATTGTTATCAACTTTTACTTACTTTCTAGTTAGTGGCCCGAGTCGACTTCAATGGTTCATCGACCGTATGGAACGGGAGGTAAAACTCGATCAACCCACGAATCTCCTGTCAGTGGGTTTACTGTATTCCTTCGTTTGCATATATGCCGAAGACTTGAATACGGACTTTATTTTCTAGTAAAGGGCAAGAACTTGCCATACAAGATAAGGGTTCAGATTTCATCATCGCATGTATCCTTCTTTCCCACTTTAGGAACACGTTACCAAACGCGAACCTAAACCTAAAATTTGACTAGAAAGAGACCGCTAAGGTAACGAGCTTATTGGAAAATCTATCAAAATGATTGTATTGGTTACTTTGTTATCTCAACTCAAGGTTCGGGAAGATTACTTTAAGTAGATTTATGTCGCTTTGTAACCCGAGGAAACGTGCCAAAGAGGTAGGGTTATTCATGTTCCTTAGAGCTTATCATGCTTCTCTTCGATCGACTTAATCTAATTCGGATCGTTCCAAGAGGTTTGCTAAAACTGTAACTAGTTGCCTTTTGGAAGAATAAAAGTTGTCTAGAAACAATTTAAGTAGCATCATCATGCTTTTTGTTTGCTAGATTCAATAAGATTGATTTGGTTGAGTCATCCTTGCTTGTGTTTATTTAGAATTCCTTTCCAATTAGGATTTATTTTTATTTTTTAGTCTTTCTAGTGTATACCAATACCGCTCGAGACAATCACTGAGCGAGCTAGGAAAAGAGACACTCTAGATCGTTTGATTAGCGAAAAGCCTAGTGGTTCTATTTCTGAAAACAGGGATCTTGAAGACTCTTATCTAGAGAGCTCTAATTTTGGAAACTTTAATTTTGAAAACTTGACACTGTGTGGAGAAGTTATTCCTAGTCCTGTGATAGTTCCAGAAATAGCAACCTTAAAAGATTTGTTGAATCCCACTAGGACTACTCGTCCATCATGTATCAAGTTAGATGCAACTGAAGCAAACTAAGAGTTGAAGCCTGGGACCATACAGATGCTCCCAATCTTCTTAGGAAAAAATAAAAAACCCTACTTTCACATTAGGGAATTTGAGGAAATTTGTAGTACCCTAAAAATTTACAACCTTAATGAAGAAGTTTTGAAACTTAGGTTGTTTACTTTTTCCCTGAGAGATAAGGACAAGTCTTGGTTATATAGTTTGCCATCTGAGTTTATCGAGACATATAAACAACTTGCATCTGCCTTTTTCTCGAAGTTTTTCCTAGGCACAAAATATCATCTCTTAGGCAACAAATTTGCACATTTTTGCAACAAGAGGGAGAATATTTATATAGGTATTTGGAGAGATTCAATAATATACTTACATAATGACTTCATCATGGCCTAGAAAATGTAAGGCTAGTTTAGATCCTCTATATAGGGATAGATTATCCAACGACAACCATGGTCGAGTCTTTGTGTACAGGGGGGTTTGAAAATAAAACTGTTGATGAGGCGATGACATTTTGAATGAGATTGCCGAAAAAACCAAACAATGGGAATATAGTAGGGAACCCAGAAAAACTTACTGAATAGAGGTAATGTCAATAGGGTAGATTGAACTTTTGAAACAGATGCTGAATTTACAGCAATAGCAAGAAGGTTAAAAGCCTTAGAGTTGAATCAATATAGTTATGGAATAGAGCCCAACAGGTCAACTTGAGAGGGACAAACTGGTGAAGAGCAAGTCATTCTATTTACGATAACTCTATATTTGATAACCGTCGGAAATATGACCCATTTTCTGAGACATATAATCCTGGTTGGAGGAACCATCCTAATTTTTCTTGGTCTAAGGGTCAAAATCATGGTCAGACTAGTAATCCCCAAATTCCACCAGGGTTTTGTCATCCAAAGAACTCACTAGATCCAACTTACTCTCAAAACCTTTCAGAGAGGAAAATGACTAGCTTAAAGGAATCTTTTACTATGTTAACACAGAACCAAATAAGATTCAACAAGCAACCGAGCAGAATTTTCAGTCTAATGCCCGGACTCTTGCTAACTTAGAACTCCAAGTAGGTCAGATAACATTAGATGTGTGATCCGTCTCTAGAAGAAGCTCTCGAGTATTTTTCAGATTCTATGGACCCTGAAATTCAAGCAATAGTTTTAGGTCTATATGATAATAATGATTACCCTAAGTTTGGGGGTAGTGATGATTCTTGTGATCGTCAGGTATCACTATTTGAAGTCTCTAACTTGGGACTCGATCTTTGTGCATCTAATATTACTTGAGTCTTTTTAGACTCCAAAACTCGATCCTTCTAATACTCTCCATGAGTAATTCCAACTATTAGAGACTCGTCGTTCGGCTGAATCTGTCTATTTGGACACTCATATGGAACCTAAATGGACACCCAGATAAATCTAGTTATATTGAAAGAAACCTTACATAAGGTTGTGCTCCGTCTGTTCATTTGTATGATCCAGTACAATTTTCTTATATTTGTGTCAGCTTTATTTGGTTATGATGACCCGTAGTTGTTTCGGCTATTGGTATATGATTTTGAAAGGTGACTAGCCATTTTGTGGTATTTGATGTCTGGCTGAAGACTTTAAACTTAGCACTTACTGGGAGGTAACCCATGCTCTTGCTACTCGGTAATAACCTTCCTTATTTTCTTTTCTTCAATGGTAACAGTTTCTCCTTGTTCATGCTTTTAATCATTTATCTTTAGAACATTGAGGACAATATTAGATTTAAGTTTGCGGGCAAGGGAGAAACTTTTAGTTGAAAAATTTTAGTTGCAATAATGAAACTCCAAAGTCTAGAAACTTGTGAACTATTCAGGATGACACTAACCATTCTAGGTAGGTGAAAATATAGCTCTTGTCTATAAGAATTGGCATGCCCAGCTAAATGGTCTATTCATAAAAGCACGCCTGGCTCAGGTGTTAGAAATAACATGATAGTTGTGACCATATCTTGGAGTCTATCTCGACCATATCACCTTTTGTTTTTATTTTTGCAACTTTGTGTGTTTCTTTAATTGATTTGGTAGGGGACTAGTATCGCCTTATTGTCGCCGTTGGGATGAAGTAGATTGATTGATATCAAGCCCCATTATTGTATTTTATTTAGATAAAAAAATCAAAAATAAATATAAATAAATAAATAAATTTTTTTTATTATGTTCGATAAATCGACCGTTGGGGCCCTTGTATATACCAGCTGAGTCGATATTAGTATTAGGATAAGACCACTGGGAGCGTATCTCAATCCATTAGGAGTCATCCTGGCACTGATGTTCATACAGATATTCTGGGAAACACCGTTCACCTTAATCAACATGTGCAAACTTCATTATCTCCATATCCATCTTCTAAATATTTTCATGTGATTGAACTTTGATAGATTCTGAGCATCGTGGTCCATTGTACGACTATCTAAGTAGAGTTTTGAATTTTTGTATGAATTAGTATGCTAAGTGCAAACTTGTGTATAACAATTGGATACTTATATGCAATGATTCCCATAGCCGAAGATTTAGTAGCCAACTAAATAGCATGTTTAGTGTCTACCCTTAGTCGTTCACAAGTAGCTAGGGTTTGGAGTAAAAGTTTTGTGGGTATATCTCTTGAAAACCCTCACGAGACAACATTCTTCTTCTAGGGTCAACTAGGAGTTTAACGATTAGCTGCAAGTGCTAAGTGTAGTTGTGATTCCTACGAAAGTGAGTTAGATTTCTATTTTTTGGATTAGATTTGCTCAAGGACTAGCAAATAATAAGTTTGGGGGTATTTGATAGACGCATTTTTGTGTCTTATTTGTTCCTAATTCTCTATATTGTTGGTACTCAATTGTGTACTTATTTCGGTATTTTATGTGTTTACAGGTGTTTTTCGAAATAAACATTTGTGGAAAAATTGGATGAAAAATGTGTTAAAGGCACCCGGGAAATTACTAAAGGCACCCAACGGTTCGATAAGAGCACCCTTCTTCACTTGTTTAAAATCAGAAAATGGTGGGAACTTTTCTCTTACGCGGAGAAGTTAGTTGAGCTAGTTTGGGAACGTATTTTATGGGATTTTAAAAGGAGAGTTTGATATATATTTGAAGACGCAACCAAAACACGTCAAACATAGTGTTTCTCACAGTGAAACATGGCTGAAAAATCCAACTCTTATCCGGAATTGGATTAAACATGAGATTTGGATAAACACATTTGAATATTTGTTTTGGGATTAAATCGAGTCTTGATCGATTTAGGAGGGGCTATTAGGGTTTCCTAAACATATATAAGGTGAAGAGATCGAGGAGGCTAGAGAAAATATCAGGCGAAAAAAAATTCATCTCTGTTAAAGGAGGAAGAAGAAGTCCAGAAGGACAAGAGAGAACAGTCGCAATTTGCGTTGCCTTTTCCTAATTCTTTTACAGCGGATCATGACAGTTCTTTATAACTGTTTCTTTTTCTTTTCTTTTAGCAACAGAGAACACAATACTCTTCAACGCTTATTAACGTTTCAGTTTGGTTGTTTTATATATTTTTGATTATTTTCTTCTTCTCAAGCACTTTTTGAGCCAAGTTTCTATTTTTGGTAGTGTTTTGAGCAAGATGAGCTAAACCCAATCACTGGGACAATAGAGGAAGCCATACTTCATGAATGAACGGTAATTATTTTTTATTCTTTATGACTTTTATATCGGTTTTAAATTAATTTATGATTTTTACTAGTTGTGATTTTGTTTGATGGTGTATGGTGGGACTTAGAGCTTTTGATGCGCCATGCTTACGATTTACACTTAATATTTTAGAAATCTACTTTTGGCAAAGAAACGGAGTCAATAAAAGAGTTATAGTTGTTAAGAATCATTGTATGCATCACCCGAATTTGATTAATGGTGGAATCCTGAGTTCCAGTTTCTCTCAATATTGTTATCAACTTTTACTTACTTTCTAGTTTAAATCAAAATTAGGTCTAAAACGAATCTTCATAAGTCTCAGTGAACGAACTATTTTTACCACTTTTCTAAAACGACCAGTAGGATATAATAGTTGTGAATAACTATGAACAATTCTTTGTGTGTGAGAAGATTGGGTGTGTTAGACTTAGACTTGACTTAGACCTCTGTCTGTTCAATAAATTAAGAATTCTATTTATAATCATAGCTATTGTAACCGTTCACCTGACCTCCTCTCTGGAAGAGAGTGTCGATGGTTATGTAGTGGTGGAATGGAGAAGGTGGAGGAAGTTTTAGTAATTGTTCCCACTTCGATCGAGGTTGAATGGACGGTTTCTCAACCCACTACTCCACTACTCAACTGTTGATCGAAATTTCCAGAGTTTTCTCTTTTGTGGATGCACTGCTGCACCACATGTCGTAGACCACCAGACCAATACCCTAATGAATATCCCCCCATTTGAGACATCTTGGATGTTTCGTGTATTTTTTTTATAGTATTAAGCACTAGTAATGTAAAGTCGAATGAGACTTGCTTAGTCTTTTGAATAAAGACCTGACTTGCTTGACTAGCTTGATGAGTCTTAACAGAATAAATAAAGTTGTTTTTATTTTATTTATGAAGAACATTGTGAGTTCAACCAGGTCAATTAGCATTGACATGTTTCGTAGAAAAATAAATGTATCATGCTGAGTATAAGCATATATGTAGCATGATGATCACAAGAACATGTATGTGAGGCCACACATGAAAATATATGTGTGTGAGGCCACATATAAAAATCTATGAGTGAGGCATAGTATAGCCTTTGAGGTTTGAAAACTTGGTCGGACAAGTTAGGGTTTGGATGAAAAATCTTAGCTAGGTGCTAAGGCAGACAAGCAAGTATTGCTAAATAAGACGGACTAGCAAGTTAGCATAGACGGACAAGCTTTATCTGTGAAGCTAAGGAGGACAAGGTAAAGGGTTAAGCTAAGACGTACATGAATTGTGGCTATAAGCTAAGACGCACATGAAATGTGGCCATAGGATAAGACGCACATGAGCTGTGGCCATAGGCTAAGACGCACATGATTCGTGGTGATAACCTATCTAAGGCGGATAAGAACTGTGGCTATATCCTTTGCAACTCTTGTAAGACGGACAAACATTGTTCTAAAGCAGGACAAACTTAGTAGCCTAAGCAGGAAAAGCTTTGTCTCACCTAAGGCGGACAAGGTATGGGGGAATCATCCCCTTGGACTTGTACGGATAAGAAAATTCTTGTGAAATTTCATCGTCAGAAGATTCAGATTTAGGGTTTTCAATGAAAACGCTGTAAAATCTTCATACGGATTCCGTTTTCGATGATCTTGATAAGTGCATAATTTACATATTTTGAGTATCATTTTCTTACACTTATTGTTTAGATTTCATGTGAATTACTTTGTAGTATTATTACTTTTGTATATTATGTCTTTTGTTAGGTTACATCTCTAAAGAAGTGAAAATGGAGTTCTTTAAAGGAAAAAATGCTAAATACCAAGTGAAACTCTTCCAAACCCAGGATTTCTTGTTACCATATTTAAGAAACGAAGCCAACATCGATAGAATGAGGTCATTCCAACATCGTATGGATAAGTAATGAGAAAAAAAAAAGTTCAGAATTTACTCGATGAGTCAAGCCATCGAGAAAAGAAAACTCAGGAAGAAATGATTTTCTCGATTGGTCAAGCCATCGAGAAAAGAAAAATTCTCGGAGGGTCAGGTGACCAAGGAAGATACGTGAGTTAGGCATTTTGACGAGTTTTTTGTGTTATTTTTCAGTTTCCAAAACCCTAGTATGACCAAGATTTGATTAAGGGAACTCCTATACTTGGTTTCTGATGGGATTTGGAATTACCCTATAAAATAACCGTAATCGCACGGCGTCTAACTGGTAGACAACGGCAAGTAGGGTCGCACCCACAGAGAGCGGGGAAATACTGAAATTAATATCTCTAATCAACTAACCAGAAACAATATTTTTGGGATTTTTAGGTTTATAGATAAAATAATAAAATAAACTAAACTAATAAAATAATTAAGCAGAGAGAGTCGGTAACCAGGGTTTTTAGTATCCACCACTATTTGTTTTTAATTACTGAAGTGAAACATAACTCATGAATATTTAGAGTCGCAAATATCACTGGGACGCCTTAAACATGATGCATCAAAAAGCCCTAGTCTCAAGCATACACCATAAAATTGCGTTAGCGAGAAAATTGTACGAAACTAATTATAGGTCCATAAATAATACCTGGCAATTCTAAGCATACCCCATCAAAGGATTTAACCCAAGCATGAAATATCAAATAAGTAGACAAATATATTTGCAATAAGTAGATTTTCAAAATAACAACTGTATACCAGAAGCATGGAACATCAAAAATCTAGGTCAAGCATGTACCATCAAAATACGTCACAATTGTTTAATGAAATTCAATCAATCAAAATCATGGAATTAATATATTCAAGTCATAATGGTCTGTATCAAATATTTTATTTAATTGATCTAAAATTGTAAGTGGTTTCAACATTAAACCCTAGCTACAAATCAATTAGAACATGGAGATGGGTTTCTTAAAAACCATAAAAATAATTAGATAGAAGAGTAGAAGAAGATTAAACCAATACTGTAGCAAAAACAGCGAATTCCGGACTCTCCACTTTATCTCTGTATTCTCCCGTCTCCGGCTCCCCCAAAACTGAACTCTAAAAAGCTCCTGTACGCCGCCTCAAATCCGTCTCTGTCTTCCTCCAAACTGAAAAACATACCTTCCTCTTTTATACTAGGTTAACCAAAAGTAAAACCTAGTCTAACTCTAACTTATCTTTCAAGTGTTGGCAGGACCCACGTCAGTACTTCACTTCACGCCAGCCTCCTCTCATCACGTACAGCTCTCATCATAGCCTGCTAGTTGACTCCCTACTCCTATCACGTACACCTATGTCTCATCTCTTCACGTATAGCTCTTTCTTCTCTTTTGTTTTCCTAATTTGCTCACCAAACAAAAGACCCCATCAGCCTTCTCTCCCAACGTCACATTCACCTTTATTAGCCCAACACCCAAAAACCTAGCTGCCTCTTTTAACGTACATACCTTCAACTGCACCCTAGCCTTAGTTTACCTTCACGTGAGAGGCTCCTAGCCTAGGTCTAGCTGACGCCTAACATAGCTCTTCTTCTCTTGTCTCTTTACTATCACGTGAAGCACTACTCCATCACCTGAATTACTCTTTATCTCACAATCAATAGCAATACTTTTGATGTCTATTTAGCCAATGTAAACCAACACCAACCACAACACCTTACCACCTCAAGTCACGTTCCCATTAAATATACCAACATCCAACCTAAATTTAGCCAACATCAAGAGAATAACGTTTCACCACATAGCCAATAGCCAGCGCCCATTCGCACTCACGTACAACTTTGTACTGTCTGCCTTGACAGTCTAGCCACATGCTCACGTCCGCCTCTCATCTTCACCCAAACTGTACAGCCTAGCCATCAAGTCTACTTTCAACAGCTTCCAAACATTAGCCTTCAAATCATCATTGCCTACACCTCAAACTCCATCACGTGAAGTACTCACTTTTTCTCGATTCAAACCCCACCTGATCACAGTGTTTGCTGCCTCCAAACTATCCATGTTCATAAGTTAATCAATTTAGACAATTTAATCATATTTATTTGTAACCATGAATTTTACGTATACCACCTAAGATAATATCAAAACACTAAAATTAGTACAAAATGATAACAAGAAAATATAGATAAAGCGGTAAAAATGTATCAATTAAGTGCTTATCAAATACCCCCAAACCTATATTTTGCTAGTCCTCGAGCAAAACTAGTCTAAAAATAAAATAAAATTCTAACTCACTTTCGTAGGAATCGCGACTAAATTTAGCATATGTAATAAGCCTTTAAACCCCTAATTGGCCTTAGCGGACGAGTTATAGTCTCGTGAGGGTTTACAAGAGGTTTACCCACAAAACCTGTACTCCAAATTTTAGCTACCTGTGAATGATTTAGGATAGACACTAAACAAGCTATTTAGTTGGCATACTAAGTTCTGGGACTATAAGAATCATTACCCTGTATGAATCCAATTACTGTACACGAGTTTGTACTCAACGTACTAAAATTCATATAATCACTGAACATTCATGTTGATCGAAATCATTAAATTCAAACACAGGGGTAGATTAGAAGATGGATATAGAAGTAATGAATGGTGCATATGTTGACTAAGGTGAACGGTGTTACCCATATCTGTCTGAAGGTCGGTACCAAGATGAATCCTATTTTTATTATTATTTATATACATAATATATATATATATATATATTTATTTATTTTTATTTTATTTTTTTTTAGCTAAATACATGATAGTTCCCATGGATCCTGCATTCCACGCTTGCTTAGGCGACGGAGACAGGGGGAACACACACATATTGCTATCACAATATCAATTTTTTTTTAATACGAATTAAATATGAACTTGAACTCAACAATCTATTTCATCCTGGCGGCGATAACAATTTGATACTGGGCCCCACCAAATCACTTAGAGAAATACAAAATTACAAAAATAAAAATAGAAAGTGATATGATTCTGATGATTCAGAGAAATGCTTGTTCAATGATTATCATGTTATTTCTAACACCTGAGTGCATTCAGAGATGAATAGACCATTTAGCTGGGCACACCAATTCCTATAGATAAGAGCTATGTTTCCATCTACCTAGAATGGTTAGTGTCATCCTGAATCATTCACATGTTTCTAAATTTCGGATTTTTTTTTTTTTATTGGCATCAATTTTCTGAAACTCTACCCCCAAACCTAAATTTAACATTTGTCCTCAATGTTTCAAACTGTGCAACCTAGAATGGTCTGCAGTAAATATAAATAAGAGAAACAAATGTAAATTAAAGAGAAGGGATTGGAACGTCTCACCTGATTGACGCAAGAAAAATAGTATTCTCTGTCACACACATCAAACGATAGTAATAACAAAGAACACTAAAAATAAAAATAAATAAAAATCCTAAAAGAAATAAAAACAAGAAACTAAAAATCTACCTACTAAATATGTACAGAAAGAATCCCCATACACTAATAACCTGAAAATTTGGGGATCAACCCAAAATACAATATTTGCAAATGACAGTTTCACAATTATATTATGGTGACACGGTGACACTGAAACTATCAAAAAGAACGGATTACCCCCAAACCTAGTTTTTACTACACTGGGAAGTGCGTAAAGAACATAATATGGGGATACTTTGGGACTGGGGAAATATCAATTGGTTCATGCACAGTGTCAGGAATAGGCAAGTCCTCTGGGTATTTGGATGCAAAGTGATCCAACAAAAATTGAGAAGCACACAATTCTAACCCTAAATTAGGAAACTTTTAGAAGTCTAAGGGTCTAGAAACAACCTCTAAGTCGGGTGAATGATCTTGTGAGATAGATTCATCTATAGAATTAGGCAAATCATCTACACAATCATCCACAGGGTCATCTATCATTAGAGGCGATTCGTCACTTACCTTAGGTGAAGCAAGCACTTCATTATGTCGTGGTCGTCTTAATACTTCCCCCAGTGTCATTTTTTTCGTTTCCGGCGAAATATTCAGACAATCCAAAAGATTCCGCTTCCTCGGAAAATCAACCTCATGGTACTGGGGTTGATACTCAGCTGAATAACCACCTATGACGGAACGATGTGGATCCCAAGTTCCATACCTGAGACGATTATAAGCACAAATTTCCTTATATCCTGACCCATATATACATTCCCCAAGTGTCATCTTAGATGACGTCTCCTGAGAATGAGTCATAATGCTCGAAAAAATACCTGAAAAGAGATACTAAAACACAAAACGAATCAAATAGAACTAAAAATCATAAAATAAGAATAAAAATAAATATATACAAAATAATATAAAAACCTAAACTACGATTAGAAAATCAAAAATACAAATTACAATATTCCACAACCGCTCCCCGGCAGCGGCGCCAAAAATTGATGGGATTTGGAATTACCCTATAAAATAACCGGAATCGCACGGCGTCTAACTGTAGACAACGGCAAGTACGGGTCGAACCCACAGAGAGCGGGGAAATACTGAAGTTAATATCTCTAATCGACTAACCAAAAACAATATTTTTGGGATTTTTAGGTTTATAGATAAAATAATAAAATAAACTTAACTAATAAAATAATTAAGCAGAGAGTCGGTAACCAGGTTTCAGTATTAACCACTATTTCTTTTTAATTACTGAAGTGAAACATAACTCATGAATATTTAGAGTCGCAAATATCACTGGGACGCCCTAAACATGGTGCATCAAAAAGCCCTAGTCTCAAGCATACACCATAAAATTGCGTTAGCGAGAAAATTGTACGAAACTAATTATAGGTCCAAAAATAATACCTGGCTATTTTAAGCATACCCCATCAAAGGATTTAACCCAAGCATGAAATATCAAATAAGTAGACAAATATATTTGCAATAAGTAGATTTTCAAAATAACAATTGTATATCAGAAGCATGGAACATCAAAAACCTAGGTCAAGCATGTACCATCAAAAGACGTCACAATTGTTTAAGGAAATTCAATCAATCAAAATCATGGAATTAATATATTAAAGTCATAATGGTCTGTATCAAATATTTTATTTAATTGATCTAAAATTATAAGTGGTTTCAACATTAAACCCTAGCTACTAATCAATTAGAACATGGAGATGGGTTTCTTAAAACCCATAAAAATAATTAGATAGAAGAGTAGAAGAAGATTAAACAAATATTGTAGCAAAAACGGCGAATTCCGGACTCTCCACTTTATCTCTGTATTCTCCCGTCTCAGTCTCCCCCAAAACTGAACTCTAAAAAGCTCATGTACGCCGCCTCAAATCCGTCTCTGTCTGCCTCCAAACTGAAAAGCATACCTTCCTCTTTTATACTAGGTTAACCAAAAGTAAAACCTAGTCTAACTCTAACTTATCTTTCACGTGTTGGCAGGACCCACGTCAGTACTTCACTTCACGCCAGCCTCCTCTCATCACGTACAGCTCTCATCATAGCCTGCTAGTTGACTCCCTACTCCTATCACGTACACCTATGTCTCATCTCTTCACGTATAGCTCTTTCTTCTCTTTTGTTTTCCTAATTTGCTCACCAAACCAAGGACCCCATCAGCCTTCTCTCCCAACGTCACATTCACCTTTATTAGCCCAACACCCAAAAACCTAGCTGCCTCTTTTAACGTACATACCTTCAACTGCACCCTAGCCTTAGTTTACCTTCAAGTGAGAGGCTCCTAGCCTAGGTCTAGCTGACGCCTAACATAGCTCTTCTTCTCTTGTCTCTTTACTATCACGTGAAGCACTACTCCATCACCTGAATTCCTCTTTATCTCACAATCAATAGCAGTACTTTTGATGTCTATTTAGCCAATGTAAACCAACACCAACCACAACACCTTACCACCTCAAGTCACGTTCCCATTAAATCTACCAACATCCAACCTAAATTTAGCCAACATCAAGAGAATAACGTTTCACCACATAGCCAATAGCCAACGCCCATTCGCACTCACGTACAGCTTTATACTGTCCGACTTGACAGTCTAGCCACATGCTCACGTCCGCCTCTCATCTTCACCCAAACCGTACAGCGTAGCCATCAATTCTACTTTCAACAGCTTCCAAACATTAGCCTTCAAATCATCATTGCCTACACCTCAAACTCCATGACGTGAAGTACTCACTTTTTCTCCATTCAAACCCCACCTGATCACAGTGTTTGCTGCCTCCAAACTATCCATGTTCATAGGTTAATCAATTTATACAATTTAATCATATTTATTTGTAACCATGAATTTTACGTATACCACCTAAGATAATATCAAACACTAAAATTAGTACAAAACGATAACAAGAAAATATAGATAAAGCGGTAAAAATGTATAAATTAAGTGATTATCAGTTTCCTATATAAGAAGACTTCTTAGATCTTTTTATCTATCTTTTGACACCATATCATCTACAACAAAAGAAAAAGGAGTTTGGAGCTAATTAAAGTTTTCCCCTTTAGGGGAAGAACCGTGAAACCTTCTTTTTCTTCTCCCTCTCCCTCTTCTCTTGTATATTTTCCATGGGTTTTGAGAAATCCATGTGTAGGTAACTTTCTTTTATTAGTTGGGGATGTAATCCGAAGTCCTAAACATATGAATCAATCTGGCTGATTATTATTAATATTCAATATCTCTTTTTATCGTTAATGTTTTACGATGTATAACAATTATGTGATTGTGTTTATATAATATGATTGGTTCTCTTGAATGTTTAAGTTTCAAATTAAATAAGCTCGGGATCTTTTCTACAACTAGTTAGGGTTCTTAGGTAATTCTATCAGGAACCGTAGCAACAAGTAGCAATTTGTGATCACTAGCGGTGCGAATCATGAAGGAAGTCTCAAGTAAATCTTGACCTAGGTTGAATATGCCATGACAAGTGCGATGTATTACCTATGAATAACTCGTCTCACGGATATTAATGTTTTCATCAAGTTGAATCTCTTAGCTTTAAACACTAGATTATTTGGTGGAAAAGAATTCATAAATTAGCGATTGCAGTATATATTGACATGTGGAGGTGTAACGAAGTATTTCACCGATTGGGGATACTTTAAGGTTGTTGGTACGAAGAGAGAACGAATGATGATTCTAATCGATTGAGGAGCATGATTGGCGATGGAAGATGAAATCCTTAACCAGTATTTTCTCACCTTGATCTCAACCTTTATTTACTTTTATTTTATTTATAGTATAATTTAGTTTAGTAATTCTACAATCCCCCTTAGGTTACATAAGAAGTCAAAGATAAATAACAATTCACAACTCCTTGTGGGAACGACTATATTACTAGTTAATTAGTGGGAAATATCTTAAGTAATTTGTTGCATGTACGACACGCATCATATCTACCCAATTTTTGATTCCCAAAATACATGCTACCTCCCAACGCGAAAGATTTGAGTTTTGAGTTCGTAGAGGGCCTCAAAAAGACGAAACAGACAAAAGTCAAGAAGAATTCAGGAATTTTTCAGCTGCGACTTAGTTGAATGTTTTGATAATAACTCTTAGTCCGTTTGTCCAATTGATTTGATTTTTTAGTATGTTGTAGAGGAAATCCATGAAAAGAGTTTGGTATATAACTCGTCCCTAGATTCATCATCAGCTGCTCCCTTACGACGTTGTACAAGGAAGTGCAAAATCGCATCTGACGGGCTTGATGTAAAAACGCCTTTTTAGGTCTTTGGACCATTCGCTTTCGTGTTGGGTGTTAGATAATACTATTTTACCCCTGACAAAAACCCACTATCTACACCAAGGTTTGAGCATTCAATCAGACAGTGTTTTATTTTGCGATCTTCTTCTCCACGGTAGTCGCAATGTAACTTCTTCAATTTTCCTTTAAGTTTGAAGTCTTTGCACAGTTCTACTATATTTTCATCTTCTTTAGCTTCCACAACATCTATCTAACAACTGTGGTTCTTCACGACCATTAGGGTAATGACATTGCAAATACATAATCTTTTTTAGTTGTGATTAAATGACCATTTTGATGCCAGAACAACCTACATTTGAACATTTAGAATACATCCAAAGGTATTGCATCATACTATAATTATCCATATAACATAATGGACAAACCTCTTCTGCTTGTATACACAATATTTTTTTCCCTTTGCTTTTATAATACATATTGATGTTATTAGTTGAGATTACTTTTGGTAGGTTGTGTTTAGAAAAAACTTGTTAGTAATGTGTAGTTTTTTATAGGATAATACATAGCCCTTGGTAATTTTCAAAAATATATATTTGTTGTTGGCTAATATTTGGCAGATCGGCTAATCCTTGAATGCTAACGACTATTTTGTCCGATGGATCTCGAGCAGGCATTTTACAACTCAATAAAGGTGTTGATGGGTGAAGTAGTTAATTAAATGTAGGTCTAAGTACCGGTAAAAAGTCTAATTTTCAACTTTACTTCTTTTTTTAATATTTGAATTTAGAATTAATCTATATTATTGCGTCCTTTTTTACAAGATTCAAACTTGGGCAATAAAAATTTAAATAAAGACTTCTAAAAACTCCTGGGAAATCTTTGGCCTCCTGGCTATCTTCAATTGACGTAACATCCATTCGATGCGCTCTTCAAAAGATTTTCCTTAGTTTTTGTAATAAATATAATGGCTACTATGGTTGTTAACTTTCAAAACTTGAACTCTTCTTTGCCTTTTAGCGGTAGGTTTTCCTGGTTAAACTTCCAAAACTTGAAATCTTCTTTCCCCTTTACCATTCTTTATTTTTTTTAAACCAGCACATATCTTATCAAGAGCAACTTCAAGTTTGGCTTCATAAAAATCGAAAAGTTGGTGTTGACTGTCGATTTGGAATGCAACTTGAGACATTTTAATTGAAAAATTTAAAGAATTAGAATAAGAATTAAAAGAATTTTTAATCGAAAAAAATTATAGAGAACAATATATTTTGATGCGAGTTGAGTATTTGAAAAGGGTGTAATTTTAAAATATAAAAATTGTAGTCGTTTTTTTACTGTTGGAAAATAGTCGATGTAGTTCATTGAGCCGATTGTAGAAGGCTAAGGGCAACTCCAGCGACGCGATCAAAATCAAAGATTAAAGATCAAAAAATTTGATCTTTGATACGCTGCAAAAACAACCATGAGTAGTCAAGCGAAAGGCTGGGGTCGCGCATACGCTTGAGCGAAGTGTCAGCAACTCGCTTAAGAAGACGGATGGGATACAGGTACCTCGCTTGGTCCAGACGAGATGCTAGGGTATCGCCTGAACCAAACGATTTTCCAGTATTTCGCCTGATGTGTAAACGAGATTCCAGCTTCTCGCCCGGCCAAACGAAACCCCAACGCTTCATCTAAGAAAATTGTGACTGTGCGAGAATTGCGTGAGATTGAAAGTTACGGGCGAGATAGCAGGATTTCATTTGGTTTTCTAGGCGAATACTGGAATTTCACTTACCTTTTATAACCGTTATAACCCTAATCTCCTCTTCTTCACAACATTTCGTTCAGTTCTTCCTCCTGTAGACGCAAGTGGTCCTTCATTGTCCCCATTTTCTCATCCTAAAATCAACAAACGAGCACCCAAAGTCCTGTTACTTCTTCCATACTTCGCTCAAGATTGGGTATAAAAAATTGGGTTTTGGGATACGACAAACACGTTCCACTTCTCGTTTGGGGAGCTTGGGTTCACTCCCCTTGATTGGGTAATGTTGACCGGCCTTAGTATTGGTGTTGGTAGATCTGTTCCGTATGACCCAGTGAAGTTTAAATTTGAATATGTCCGAGAGCATATATTTCCTGAACTCAAAGATAATGCGGTGTGTAAAAGAGAAGGGGTTCCGCAACAGTGGGTTTCAGATGCAATAACTGTAAAAATTTTGATCACATATTTTGATGAAGATACTTTGACTGCGTCTAACGATGATAGTAGGCTTGCTGATAGAGTGGCGAGAGCCTTCTATATGTATGTTCTGGGGAAGTTCTTCTTTCCAAATGCAAAAACCTATATTGATGTTGGATGGTTAGCTGCATTTGAGGATCTAAATACAGTTGACCAGTACGATTGGGGTGCTCCTGCAATTTCGAAATTGTATTCAGGTCTCGCCTCAGCTGCTAGGGTACAAAAGTCATTGTTCGGACCCTTCCAAATTTTGGAGGTAAATTATTTATTGTTATTTATAATTATTTTAAATAAAATTTTGTTGCTAAGTTGTTTATTCCAATGGTTATATTGATATTGTAGTTTTGGGGGTACGAATAACTCGGCATTTGTCGTCCAAATAACCCCTCGGCTAAAAGTGAAAATGAATGGCCTAGATGTCGTAGGTGGTTGTGTAGCCGGAGGAAGGGTATTGACATTGTTCGGTCAAGGACTGAATTGAACCATTTGTCCGTTGACTCTGTGACATGGCAACCGTGGTTAAATGGAGTTAACTATCTGCCACCAGAAATTGGAAGCAAAGCTTTAGAGCTCTCTGGGAAAAGGGTTACATTCACTTGGCTAGACACCGTGAGTTTTTAATTAATTTTGTCATATTGCGTTTTTTTTTCAATATTATTTTGGTAATCTGATAGGTATTTATTTATTGTACATTTCTGGGATAAAGCATAACATGTATCTTGGAGATTGTTGTTAGAGCCAGAACAACCCAACGTGGGGTGTTCCTGCAAACCCCCTTGTAGCATTTCCAACTTCATCGACGACGAGATTGAGGACATGGTATTAAACTGTCAGGTCAATGCTAGTGAATATGTACGTGTCGTTTCCTACGATGTGTATTATGAATATTGGCGACATGTTACCAACCTTTACAAATATGTCACGAAAGTTGATTGGGAGGTTGAAACGTACGGCTATGCTGGTGACCGTATCAAAAACAACATCCCACGTCGTCGTGAACATGTACCCATTCCTCCCCCACAACAAATACCATACGTAAGTATTCAACAAAGCCTTGTAAATTTGAATATAGATTATAAATTTAGTTCAATAGTTAATCTATTTTTTTTCATCCCAGGTCGCGGCTTATGATTTAGTTCAAGAGTTTTCTGATTTTACGCAAGAGTTGCGTGATTTTACTTTAGCTGAAACTAAGGATCGGATGGAGTATTTGATGGGCAATGACGTTGAAATTAACAACCTCCGAAATGAGAATTCCTTGTTGAACAGCCAGCTTACCCATTTTCGTTAACAGCAACTGCTTGGGTTTGCCACATGTGCTCATAATATGCCACCACCAATGTCTATGACAACGGCTCAGGGATCTTCATCAACAATTGGATCAAATATGCATAATGTCAGACCATCTTTGCCGCCGTTTATCCCACCAAGATCCAACTCCGATTGAAGATTATTTTTTTCAAATATGAATTGTCTTTTCAATATATAATTGAAACTATTTCTGTTTTGTAGTGTTAAATTAAAAACTCTGTTTTTTTTTTACTTTCTCTTTTATGTCATTTGGTATTGTCACATCATATTTGAATTGTTAGTTGAACGACAATATTTCCAATTACTTTCTCATATCTATATTCGAAATTCTGACATTTTTTCCTTTCATTGTGCTGCTGATTTTTGCATTGAAATGGTGACCGTGTATTGTCAATTCCTTACATTGGTGACCAAGTACAAAATGTTCAGATTATTTAAAAAGTTAGGATTTTCAATTTTGTTACCGTTTTCTTACCGTTCTGAATTGTTACCGTTTATCAACGGTTATAATTTGTATTCTGATACACCTATAAATAAATGAATTTATATCTATCATTCCCATTTCAAATCCACATATTTTACATTTTGGAGAAACTTTCTAATATTTTGTTTTTATGTTATGTCAGGTTACGAAAATTTTAGGCTTAATGCAGAGAATTTTACCCTAGAAGAAGATTTATCCATATGTCGAAACATAGTATTGCATTATCCAGCAAGGGGTCATGAACGTCGGATGAATGGTTCAATGAGCATGCAATGGTTAGAACATACACATGCTAACTTTTGTAACGAAACCGCTAATCCCAACAACCTGAACAGAGCAGGTCTTTTCTGTCGATATGTGGAAATCACAAAGCAAGTACTAGAATTTTCTTCTTTAACCGCTAAGGTGAATGAAAGAAGAATTATGAATGAAACTGACGATGAAGTTGTTGTCAGATCTCTGGAGGAATGGACAAGATGGAAACATTCAGATTTCATGTACAAACCTCATTTCGAGATCCTAAGGGTGATGGAAGAATACAATCCTTTTATGTTGATTATTCTCCCAGGAAGTGAAGAACGTCGTCCCCGTCGTCCTACAAGCCAATGCTTAAGGTTTCATAATTGGTATACTAAGTGTTAAGTGTAATCTACTTATTTATTATATTTCATTTCCTTTAGTATTCCTTTTTTAATGTATGCATTTTCGATTCAATTAAATGATTTATAAAAAAAATTAAGAAATCCATATTCTAATCGATAGTTTGAGAATTTCTTGTGCATAATGTCAGACCATCTTTGCCTCCGTTTATCCCACCAAGATCCAACCCGATTGATGATTTTTTTTTTCAAATATGAATTGTCTTTTCAAATTACAAACTTTTTCTGTTTTGTAGTGTCAAAGCAAAACTCTGATTTTTTTTTAACTTTGCCGTTTATATGAATTAATCTAAGACACTATTAAAGGCATGCTTGGAATACCCAACCCAAGATAATTTTTTTCTAATAATAGTCGTAGGGAATTAACACTATAAAAGTAACCAAAACAAGGCAGAAATAATTACAATGTTTTCTTTGTATTTCAAAAGTGAAGCTAAGATATTCAAAAGTGTCGGTGGAGTTGACAATACAAGGCAGAAAAAATTACAATTTAATATGGAGATGACAAGACAAAGCCTAAATGAAAACAAGGAGAGATAAGCAGTGTCGGTTGAGTAGACAATACAAGGCAGTAATAAATGACAGATGAAAATAGAGGGAGATAAGAAGTGTCGGTTGATTAGACAATACACATTTGGTTTTGTCACATCATATTTGTATTGTTACATCATAACTATACTCCAAATTCTGCCCATTTTTTCTTTCATTGCTTCCCAACCTACCATTAATATCTCTGACAATGTTCAACGCTCATTTTTGTATTAAAATGCTCTGGATGTGTTGTCTTATCAATATTCGAAATCTTATATGAAGCTTCCTATAAATTAACTCACCGGATACTCCCATAATACAAACCAAAAATATCATTTTCTCCAACAAAACAACCAACCAAATTTTTTTGGCAAACTCTCTAAATAACATTTACGACTATGGTTCCTCTTCTATTATTCCTCCTCATATTTCTTCTTCTTCATCTTCTTCTTCTTCGTCTGAAGGCGATGATCATAACAATATCAATAGTTACTACTCATCAAATATCAATAATCATTCCTCATCAGATGAAAGTTCACTTGCATTGAACTATAATAACCTAGCCGTTAATGTTGGGTTAATTGTTTCAAATATGAACTGTCCACATACCCGTATAGATATAGAAAGAAATCGTGATGTCGGTGCCAAAATTCTATGGAGAGATTACTTTTGCCAAAACCCGACGTTTCCGACACTGTATTCCGTAGAAGATTTAGAATGCGTCGAAAATTATTCAACTGTATTGTAGGTGATATTGTGGCGGTAAATAGTTATTTTGTTCAAAAAAGGGATGCATGCGGTGTTTTTGGATTAACCTCTCACCAAAAAATTACTACAGCAATTCGAATGTTAGCTTACGGATGTACGGCAGATGCAATTGATGAGTATTTACGTATTGGGGAATCCACAGTTTTGGAAGCAACTCGTAGGTTTTGCAGGGTTATAGTCCAATTATACGGGGATGAATATTTGCGCACGCCAACTGAGCGTGATGTTGAATTCCTTCTTGGCGAGAACAAAAAAAGGGGATTTCCAGGGATGCTTGGTAGTGTTGATTGCATGCACTGGAAATGGGACAAATGCTCATCGCCTGAATCCGGTGCTTATACGGCGTACAAGGGTAACGAAAGTATTATCCTAGAGGCAGTGGTGTCGTATGATCTTTGATTTTGGCATGTATTTTTTGGTATACCGGGTTCTAACAATGATATCAATGTGTTGAACCGTTCATATATCTTTAAAAATTAAATCGATGGTACAGCACCTGCAGTTAACTTCTCAGTGAACAGAAATCAATACAATATGGGGTATTACCTGGGTGATGGAATATACCCAGCGACACCAACTATTGTGACTACGATTAAGCATCCAGATTCCCAAAAGAAACAGAAATTTTCTGCTATGCAGGAAGGTTGTCGAAAAGATGTGGAACGGGGCTTCGGTGTGCTGTAAAATCAATTTGCGATCATCAAACAACTAGCACGTTCGTGGAATCCAGACGTGTTAGCATATATCATGAAAATTGTCATCATCCTACATAACATGATAGTGGAGGATGAACGTATACCCGGTGATTGGCCGCATGAGTATGAGCAACGCAACCACGGTGCACCAGTAAATATTTCTAGGCAGAACACTTCTCAACTGTCGAGATTGTTAAAGGACCAACGCAGACGTCCAATATTCGATAAACAGACGGGGCTTCGTTTGCGAAATGACTTGATCGAACACATATGGACATCTGCTGGCGATGACTGAAGTTATGTAAAACCTCTATATAGGTTTTGGGGGGAAATCTCTTGTAAGTGTACCCGCGATTCTAGCGAGAGAGTTGTTATCTTTATTTATTTAGGTCTTGTTATTTGACAACGTTCTGTTCAGTTAGTCTGAGTATTTGAATTAATTGTTTTAAACAAAAGTAATTTAATTTTTAATTAAATGAGGAGACATTAAAAACATAACAATTTATTGATTAAAAAAACTAACAATAACTAAATAAAATCATAAAAGTTCAAACTATTTTTTTTTTCAAAATTTTTGCCCTTCTAAATTCGATGTTCTGTCTTGATACATCGTCCATCCCGAAAAGATCCATCGTCATTATACGAAGATCCTGTTCTGCTTCTTTCCTAGCTTGTTTTGCTGCAAACTTTGCATTTGAATCAGCTTGTTTTTATGCAAACTTTGCATTTGAATCAGCTAGTAATGCAGCCATCTCAGCTTCTCTCTCTGCCCTCTTTAGTTCTATTTGTTCTGTATATTTGGCGTTGAAGTTTTGTTGCTCTCTATAGGTATTTTGCATTATTTCAGTTTGTTCAGTAAATTTTGCTTTCCCTTTTGTCTTCTGTCGTTTGGCCTCTTTTTTCCCCATTGGACGGATTATTGTGTTAGGGATATCTCCTAGGTCTTCATAAGCACTGGAACCATCTAAGTCCTGTGAATCAAGGTTGTACTCAACATTGTCGTAATCAGACTCAACTTGTGATGAATCGAAAACAGTTGTCGACCGTCTTGAATATTTAATATTATCTAACATAATTGTGTAGCAATCTTCATGCTTAAAACTTCTCCCAGTAGCTTCCTTGAAAAGCCTCTTTACTTCTGCAATCTAGTTTTTCAATTCAATTTAGTAAAGGATATACAATCTAAAAGATTAATGTAATCAGCAAAATTAAATGAGTAGTTACCTTATTTTCGGGGGCCCACCCAGTATGATGTTCCCTTTCCACTTCAGCCTCCTTTGTAGACATAAGTGCCACATCTTTACTTATAATTTGAAATCGTTTCTGAAGGGAGGTCCAACTACGTGGTGGCATCGAAGGTATTGCTTCTTTCATCCGATGTAATATACGAGACCATAATGTTTCTTCAGATTGATCGGTACAAATGCTAGAATCTTCAGATATCGACAAATGAATTGTACACATCGTAACATCTTCAAATGTAGAAAAATTTGGACCTCGGGGTTTATTTGGCGCCATAATCCTAATCGATTCGTAAACTTATTAAATTGTGAGGAACTTTAGAAATTTCAAATACAATGATGAGTTGAGTAAAATGACATGAGTTTAGTATTCCATATATATTGTAAAAATATAGTCGTTATACAAGGCCAACGGCTAAATCAACGGTAACATATTAACGGTAAAAATAAGGCAAGCGAGCACTTGGAGTAACGCCTGGGACGGGGCGAAATACTGTCACAGCGCTCAGGCTCAGGCAAAGCTGTGTAGTTTCGTTTGGACGAAAACGGTATACTAGGTGCTCGCTCATACTAGGCGAAGCTCTGGTGTTGCGCTTGGAGGTTAGCGGTAGTCTAGCTTCTCGTGTGAGCAGGTGAAGCATTAGCTTCTCGCTTCAACAGGCGAATCATTAGCATCTCGCCCGTGTTTTTAAACGAAATCCTAGTCCAACGCTTGAGTCAAAACGAACTCCTGGGACTTGGCTTGATTATAATTTTTAGTCGGGGTCGGACGATTACTTTTAATCATGTACAGAGGATTTCGTCGATTAAACCTAATCTATAGTCGCACGGCTGCAGTTCATATTTGACGATTAAAGATTATTTTTAATCTTTAATCCTTGTTTTAATCTTCCCGCTGCAGTCGCTCTAAGACAATCATCTCAACCTTCTACGATTAGTTCAATCTTCTCCGAAAAACTCTAAGTTTCACCATGAGAATTTGAGTTTGTCTAATCCATCTGATCATCGAATGTGTTTATTTGCTTAATCCCAACGGCTGTGCTCTTAACCCAAGGAATTGCCGAATTGGGGTCATAACTGTTAGCCTAGGAAATTGGGGTTTTGTTATGAATTGAAAAGTGGGCCACTGTATTTTATTATTTTATCTTTTTATTTTAATTTTCGGCCTTATATTAGTTCAAAGATTGAGCTAGTTTCACGTAGAATGGGCCCACGTAATTCCCATCTCTAAGTTTCTGTATTTTATTAACAGGCCGTGGGTTATAGGCCCAAAGGTGTCACTATCCAAGTACATTAAACCCAACAAAACAAATTTGACACAAAAACCTCATTGTAAACCAATGTCCATATTACCCTTGCTTATAATACAGCCCAAATCCATTAACAAAACACGTCCGCGCACCCCATTAACCACGAAAAACTCTTCCATTTCCTCGTCTTCATCTTCATCATCTATTGCCAACATTAGTCGATTCAGACATTGAAAAGATTAAAAGATAGAAATCATCATCCGTAACAATTTCATAATCAGTAGCTTCGTCTTCATCATCATCGTCTTCATCTTCATCATCATCGCCTTCATCTTCATCATCATCGTCTTCATCTTCATCATCAATAACTTCATCATCCCCATCTGCATCATCTATAACTAGAATCAGAATCAAACCAATTTTAAAATATTGACGAAACGGTTGTTCATCATCATCAGTAATATTTTCAACCTAAAATCAAAACAAAATCATAGATCAAAATCAAAAATGGTTTCATCATCTGTTAGGTTTAGGTTTCATCTGTTTCGAAATCAATCTTTCATACTAACGTTCAAAGATAGAAAGTTTCAATTCCATTTGTTTTCACCGTTATTTATTTATGATTCAATTATGTTCAGTTTTGGTTTCATCGTTTTTTTTCGTTCAATAAAATTACAGATGAAAAAAAACGATGAAACCTTTTGGGGTTTCATAGTTTTTCTTTTTTCATTCAAATAAAAAAAACAGATGAAAAAAACACTATGAAACCAAAAAAGGTTTCATAGTTTTTCTTTTTTCATTCAAATAAAAAAAACAGATGAAAAAAACACTATGAAACCGAATAAGGTTTCATCCATTTCAATTACATTTTTCTGAAGAAAAAATATCTCAGCATATAAAAAAACAATGAAACCGAATAAGGTTTCATCGATTTCAGTTATATTTTTCCAATGAAACTGAATAAGGCTTCATACATATGAATTACATTTTTCAAAACAAACGATGAAACCTTTTGGGGTTTCATAGTTTTTTTTTTTTTTCAAATAAAATTACAGATGAAAAAAAATGATGAAACCTTTTCCGGTTTCGTAGTTTTTTTCATCTGTAGTAAGATGAAATTAAAAAAAACTATGACCTTTTTTGGTTTCATCGTTTTTCTTTTTTTCGTTCAAATAAAATTACAGATGAAAAAAAATGATGAAACCTTTTTCGGTTTCATAGTTATTTTTCATCTGAAGTAAGATGAAATTAAAAAAAAAATTATGAAACCGAAAAAGGTTTCATAGTTTTTCTGACGTTTCACCAACAAAAAACCCTAATTTCGACAATGATGATATATCATTATATTTTGTTGATGATTTTCGGCGATGACGATCTGGAGGTGTTGGTGATGTTTGTAGAGGATATAAGGAGGAAGAAGAGGTGTTGTGTTTGGTGGATTTGGACATATAGTGGTGGAGGAGAAACAATAACGACGAGGAAGCGATGGGAAAGGAGGAGGTGTTGTTGGTGAAGGATACGAAAGTGTTGTTGTGGCGGAGGAGGTACTGTTGTTGCTGGTGATGGTGGCGGAGGAGGTATTGTTGCTGCTGGTGATGGTGGTGGAGAGGAGAAGAAGAAGAAGAGAGGTGTTGGTGAAGGATACGAAGGTGTTGTTGTGGCGGAGAAGGTACTGTCGCTGCTGGTGATGGTGTCGGTGCTGGTGATGGTGGAGGAGGAAGTATTGTTGTTGTTGGTGATGGTGGTGGGGAGATGAAGAAGAAGAAGAAGAAGAAGAAGAAGAAGAAGAAGAAAATTAACATACCTAGGTTATATATGGAAGGGCATCTCGGGTATATTGAAAATAATTAAAATCTAAATTTAATTAGTATTCAGTGAAATAGAGTTTTTGTCTCATTTTTAATAAAAATGATTTTTCTTTATAAAAGATAATATGGGATGGTTTTACACATGATAAGTTTGTTCACTTTGGTTTTTTATACCAAATTTTGTTGTATTAATGGGAATATCCTTTTTCTGCGCGGAAATATAAACAGAAATTTATGATTTGCAGATATAGACGACACTAAAGTTGGTTTTAGCGAAAAAAAAAAGAGAAGAGAACCCCAGCAGAATCATTGTTTCTCTTTTACTCAACATATATATCTTGGCCCTTTCTCGATTCTCTCTTCCACGAAGTTTTGGTACTGGTCAGTGCAGATTAACATCAAAGGTAATCAAAATTTAGTCCTCCTAAACTAGGGTTTTCTATTGCGATTCCTAAGAGTTTTACTTTCAATTCTTGTTTCTATGATCTTTAATCATATTCCTAAAGAGTTTTACTTTCAATTTTTGTTTCTATTATCATGATAACTGCACCTCGTTTGTAAAGTCATATTCATTTCAATTTTGTTTTTTTTTTCAGGAAACATGGTGACACTGCTGTTGGTTGCTTCTATACTTTAATTAGAAGTTGTTTGAGTTGTGTGTGTTTTATCTTGCCATCATGAACCTTGGATTTCTTAACAACGTACCAGGAATTGGATTCTTATCAAATATTGATTTAGTATCCACAACTAAATCAATTAGAGACATTACTGAACCATCTACACAAAGGGTTATCTCTGATATCAATATTTGGGGTCTATCTCTTCTGTCATTCATTCCACGGGTTTATAATTCAAGAGACAAATTCCAATTCCCAACTACTTTAAACAAAAAATTGAAACGAGATAGAAGTGCTTATGTAGTCAAAGAGCCTTCTAGTGGTTGTTCTGTTCCTCTTTTTAGACCTTATGTTGCTAAAGTTCCTTACCATAGAGGTGCTAGGGCATTTCTTTCTCAGCTTTTCCCACGATATGGGCACTATTGTGGGCCAAATTGGTCGAGTGGGAAATCTGATGGATCACTTCTATGGGATCAGCGGCCAATTGACTGGTTGGATTTGTGCTGTTATTGCCATGATATCGGATACGATACTCATGATCAAGCTACACTGTTAAAAGCTGATCTTGCTTTTCTCGAGTGCTTAGAGAGACCTGGAATGCGTACAGAAGGAGACAAGCATGTTGCCCGCCTATATAGAACCATGTGCATAACAGGTATGTATTGTTTTCATTTTTATTATGTTGTTAGATGATTATAGATTGGTTTTCCAAGGTTTGGTTTACAATCAGATGGTTTCTTCACTTTGAATTGCAGGTTTGAGGAATATACTTATTCCTTACAGAAGGAACATTATTAAGTTACAAGAAGGGCCCTCCATTGTGGAATGGCTTAATGATTTGAGTAGAAGATTTAATGCTCACAGAAACTTGAATTCATAAAGTTTCGAGGTTTGGTTATGATTAGAAACATGAATATAATAAACTAGAGGAATTAGGAGTTGGTGATCCTCGTTTCATTAGTGTTGAATATCACTGTGAATCAGTTTGAAAGTAAGTAACATATATGGAAATTCAATTGTTTTTTAGTAATTCGCTTCTCATTAGTTGCACATAATGTTAGATATAGTTTTCGCAATTGTAGTTGTTTTCTTTTGTGTAGTTTTCGAATCAAATGATTGTGGTTAATTAAAACTTGAAAATGCCATGGATTATATACTTGCCAACATCTTCATTGTTCATTACTGAGACTTGTGAAAACCAAGAAGACATTCATCATACTGGAAGCCTTTTCCCCTTGCAGCGACCTTCCTTAGTAACAGGTTCATCCTACCATCCTTTTTTCTTTAGATTATTTTTTCTCATGGAGGAATATGGACCTGAAGCCTGTACAGAATTTTACTTGTTCACTACCATACAGCAGTTTGGTTCTATTAGTTTTCAGTCTGAATACCTTATATTTGGTCTGCATGGTGAATCCATATTTTAGTTATATAGTATTGTTTCAATAAATGGTATGTAACTAGAGAACTCGGTGGTGATTTTCTGTACTAATGATCTACAATAATAGTGCAGGACATGTTTTCAATTTGTTGGTGTTAACTGAAAAGCATTGTACACCTTATGTCCCATAATAGTTCTGAATTCTTCAAGTGTTTATGCATATCAATTGATTCTTGCGGCCACCTACTTGTCCTATTTGTAAACAGACTATTATCCACTTTTTTTAACCTAACGTTTTTGAGGGCTATAAAAAAAATACTTGGGGCTACATAATAAAATGAAATAGAGATATTTTGAAGTAATTTTAAAAACTCCTTATCCATCTAGTTTAATTAGTATTAATTAGTTGTATTAGTTATTAAATTAGTTAAATTATAATTAATTAATTATTTTTTTAAAATAATAATAATAATTTTTATATAAAAAAATAAAATAAAAATTCAACATTATTTTTTACTTTTTTTTTGATAATTTTTTATTAAAATCATTGTATAATCGGTAGTTTTGACAATTTCAATTACTACCGGTTATTCAATAAGTCCAAAATGAAATTTTTCTACTATCATAATCGGTAGTTTCGGAAAATTAGTTATCTACCGATTATGAAATTTTTCGATCGGTAGTTAAAAAAAATTCTTAGATTGCCGGTTGTATATGTTGGAAATTTGATAATTTTTTCAATTTTGAATTTGGGGCAACATATACAATCGGTAGTTAAAAAAAATTCTTAGACTACCTATTGTATATGTTGAAAATATTGGAAAATTTGATAATTAATACATTTTGAATTTAGGGCAACATATGCAATCGGCAGTTAAAAAAAATTCTTAGACTACTGATTGTATATGTTGGAAATTTGATAATTTTTTCAATTTTGAATTTGGGACAACATATACAATCGGTAGTTAAAAATAATTCTTAGACTACCGATTGTATATGTTGGAAATTTGATAATTTTTACATTTTGAATTTGGGAAATATATACAATCAGTAGTTAAAAAAATTTCTTAGATTACCGATTGTATATGTTGAAAATGTTGGAAATTTGATAATTTTTCAATTTTGAATTTGGGGCAACATATACAATCGGTAGTTAAAAAATTTGTTAGACTAGCGATTGAAAATGTTGAAAATTTGATAATTTGATAATTTTGAATTTGGGGCAACATATACAATCGGTAGTTAAAAAAATTTCTTAGACTACCGATTGTATATGTTGAAAATGTTGGAAATTTGATAATTTTTTCAATTTTGATTTTGGGGCAACATTTACAATCGGTAGTTAAAAAATTTTCTTAGACTACCGATTGTATATGTTGAAAATGTTGAAAATTTGATAAGTTTTTCAATTTTGAATTTGGGACAACATATATAATCGGTAGTTAAAAAATTTCTTAGACTACCGATTTTATATGTTGGAAATTTGGGAAATTTGATAAGTTTTTCAATTTTGAATTTGGGGCAACATATACAATTGGTAGTTAAAAAATTTCTTAGAGTATCGATTGTATATGTTGAAAATGTTAGAAATTTGATAATTTTTACATTTTGAATTTGGGGCAACATATACAATCGGTAGTTAAAAAAATTTCTTAGACTACGGATTGTATATGTTGAAAATGTTCGAAATTTGATAATTTTTTCAATTTTGAATTTGGGGCAACATACACAATCGCTAGTTTCGGAAAATTTGTTATCTACTGATTATTTATTTTAGTTTTCCTTTTTAACAAAAAATTTAATTAATTTTTAAATAAAAAATAATAAAAAGTTATTAAAAGAAAGTAAAAAAAAAATATTATTTAAAAAATTAAAAGTAAATAAATAATTAATTATAATTTAATTTAATTAATTTTTAAAAAAAAATGTTATAAAAAATACTAAATAAAAAAATAGTTTAATATCTAAATGGTAGAAATGTTAATTAAATTAATAAAGGTAACTTAGTATTTTTATCATTTTAAGACACCTCTTATCTTTTATCCCTGGATGGGTGGAGAAAAAGTCGCCCCAAACATCTTTTTTATAGCCCTCAAAACCGCTAGGTTTTTTAATGGTGTAGTTTGTAGGGAAACACCGTGTTGCAGGGTATTAATTGGGATGTCTATCAAAAATATAGATTAGAATACCAAGTACATGACATCTGAATGACACACTTCAGAGTGTTATATTCAATGTAGTTAATCTCGGATCTCGGTCTCGTCACGGCCGGGACCTTGACACCTTGATAACGATATCTCGGGGAGATTATCGGCGAAATATCGGGAGTCCCAAATCTTATATCCAACTATTTTCAATTATCTTTGAATTTGCAACAAGCATATACCTTGAATATCGGGCAAATCTCGGCCGTATCGGGCGAATCTTGGCCATGTCGGACGAATCTCGGTCGTATCGGCCGATATGGTAATTCATCGCGCTCTTGAAGCGATACCTTGAATATCGCCGTTATCGCGGCCGTAACGGTCGATATTGACCACATAGGTTATATTTGCCATTTATGGAGTTCAGGACATTTCAACCAGATGTTTCATAAATTTCCCCGCCTTTCTCTTGGCCGGGACTGTCTCACTTCCTCTTGTATTTGTATGTGTAGAGCTTCGCTGTTTTTTTTTTCTGTGGATGATTTGTACTGACAGTAATAAGTAACCAGTCAGTGGTGGACTGACTGGATCAAATCAAGTGAACAAACTTATGACTGACTGGATCAAATCAAGTGAACAAACTTATGTTAATGACTTAGACGAAGAGTTAATTTAACATCGGGGTCTTCATATTAGTAGAGAAGGTCCAAGAAGACTTCACCACTGAAGATTAGTGAGTACCAGTTGTAACTTTAAGAAATAACAACAAATTTTGCCATTGTTTGTAAAACAAGGCTATGACAATACAAATTCAGCAAATAAAAATGTCGAAATTGCCAAAAATAGTTTTTGGACGAGTTGCTCTTTTAGGTTCGTGAACTTAAGTGAGAAAAAGTGTTCAGGAGAGGCAACTCTTTAGATTCACGAATCCAAAAAAGTAGGTTCGCAAACGCAACAGAGTAGGTAAACTCAAGTGAGTAAAAAGTTGTTGTTAGAAAAACTACTCAACTTAGGTTCGCGAACTCAAAGAGTAGGTTTGCAAACCTAAATTTTCAAAACTCACTAGATATTTCTCTTTTGATTCTTGATTTTGAAATTCAACAAGCGAGAGCTTGAACTACGGAACCTCACTAGACTTAGCCAAATGCTAGTCCGTGACAAAAACCTTCTTTGAATGTCATTCAGGGCTAAAGTCATTTGACTTTGCTATGTTAGATAGATGGTAGAGGGAAAAATTGTGAAAAGAAAATCAGTCTTTGTTACTAACCTTTAATGAAGTACTTCAATGATGTCTTTGTGTCTTTTTTAATCTTCAGTCTCCAAGTGTGACTTGAGTGAATCCCATAACTCTACTACTTGATCTAATCTAGTCTCAAGATGACTTTCGTCGATTACAAATCAAGAAATAATTTTGGCATCTAAAATATGACTACAGACTTGACATACCAACGCATGTGGGCTTAACCGGGCATTGCTCTTACACTTAAAGAGCATATTTCGAAAGTTAGCTAATGCCAATTTCAAAACTTTGCAAGCAAGCAAAACATGGTCGATGCCTAACTTTCAAAAGTTAATGGCTTAGTTTCCGAAAGTATGGCAGCGACAACGAGCATTAAAACACATCCACTGGATAACTTCCAAAAGCTAATGACCTAGTTTCTTAAGTATGGCAGCGAACATATGTTTATCCCTGCTCGTGTATTTTCGAAAGTTAAAGTCTCTAGTTTTAGAAGCTAGGCATCTTCTAACAGTTACATCTCTTATTTTCCGAAGTTCAACAGTAAGGACTAAGGACAGCATATACTGTCCGTCCAATGTGTTTTCGAAAGTTAGGCAAGCGTTTATTCAAAAACCATAAAATTAGTAGTATAGCACTAATCTTGTATTACTTTCCTTTGACACTTTGCTCAATTCTGATGAACAAGCTTCTTATACTAAAGTTAACATTATTGGAGCACTCATCGGTTGAACCCACCAAGCTTTAGTATATCAAGTTTGATTGTCAAGTTTAGTTCCAAAACTCGGTCGCTTGAATTGTTTACTAAAGTCAATTTCGTTAAATTAGACTTAGGATATAAAAATGTTGGGACAATCTCCAGTTACTCATTTAAGAGTTGAAGACGTATTGAAGACAAATGAAGACATCATCCTTCAAATTGAGGTTAATAGCTATTGACTTTGACTTGTTCCATTTTTATCAAGTTATTACAGTTGTATTCATTGAAAACATAACATGCGAAGTTTGTGTTACATGACTTTAGTTGTTTAGATGACTTAATCATTTTTATGATCTAAGTGTCAAAAGGAAGGATATGTAATGGTTATCTCCACAACTTATTATATTGAGTTACGTAGTATATATAGTTTTCTGTATTTTTATAATTTCGAGGCATGATTTTTCGGAGTTTTCTAAAGTAGCCCATGGTTTGATGAATGCTTTTGTTGAGGCTTTTATTATTTTTCTTTCGTCTATCTGAATCGAAGGATATAGATTTTCAAAAATAACCTCCCTAGTAGTAATATAGACGATGAAGATATATGTTTAGTATACAATGGATCCCGTAATAATAATTTGGATTACTACATGAATTCTCAACATTCATTTTGGAGTGCTTCTAGAGTCAACAACATTTTGTGGATTTCTTCTAGAATCCATTAATTACGAAACACATAATTAAAATATTAAAAAAAAAAAGAATAATGGAAAAAATATAAAATAGCACACACATACAGTACCAACATAATATCAACAAATCTCTGATATCACTACGTTCAACATCGAAGATATAAAATCGTTGTGATGCATGGACACATTTTTATTAAATATTGTCTCAATATCAAATACAAGTCAATTTAGGACCACTGATAGAGACCGGATAACACTAGCGCTATGTTACTGATCACTTTATGAACCTCATAACAATAATTGTCTTGATTGTATGATCTTGACGTAATCATCTACGTGACTTGATAGTTTGGGACGAATAAGTTATTTATTTCTATAAACGTAATTCTTATAGCGCCGACAACTTATTTAATTGACAAACTTAACTTGTAGAATCAAGATTGGTTATTTCGGTAATACTGATCTTGATCAAGAAGTTTTGTATATTGGTAAATCATCGAATTATTGTGAATGGATTTGAGTGGTCAACAAACAGTTAGATTCCTTATTGTTTGTAAGACGTCCAAAAGGAATTGGGTTACAGAAGTCTTTACGGAGGTAAAACAACACTTGGCAGTGGATTATGTTAGGTGATTCACGTACGTAGACCATATTGGTTGTATGCGCAGGGATATTGAGGAATTGAGTAACTAGGCGTAGTTTATTCAGTCTCAACTACACGAGGTTGCGAGTATGCATTTTTGTAGCGGCTTAATTCCGAGAGTATTCAAAACTGGACTAGGTCCCGAGGTTTTTCTGCCAAACAGCTTTCCTCGTAAAAAAATCGGGTGTGTCTGTGTTTTTACTTTGCTTTCGCATTATTATTGTTTTAAAATTAAAATAATTACACATGTAAGTCGATCCCTTTAATCTGTTTCGTGATCGCAGTCCAGATTATATCCAAGATCACCTTGTTGAAGTACTCTTTAGTCGTTGAATATCGATAAGATTACACAAGGTGTGTCTGATATAAGTTATTGCAAAAGAATTTGTGATGTTCTCAATGCCGTCGTCTTTTCAAATATATTCCTTTCAAACTCCGTTTCTTTGTGATAGATGGATAAGTGGAGAAAGTGATAATAATTGAAAGGAAATAAAATTTTCAAACACTAACCTATGATGACGGATAATGTCTTCGTGTAATTTTCAGTCACCATCTTCAATTCTTCAGAGGTAACTTGAAGTATTCCATCTTACACCTCTACAACTTAAGTCTAACCTAATTCGAAGTCCGACTTTAGTAAACGATCTAAACATGAGTTTTTTGGCATCTAAATTTGATAACAAACTTGGTATACCAACGCTTGTGGATTCAACCGAGCAATGCTTCAACAATTTATATATAAAATTATAATCACATCCATAAGTTTTGTTTATGTCTAATGCACAACTCGTATCAAAGATGGTGCAAATGTCTTCTTTTGCCCGATCGAAAAACAAAGGAGGAGAGAATAAGGAGAGACTAGGATCTAAAGGAAACTGTTGGAAGTTTACATGGGTGGATAGATTGAAATATCAAATTGCAAAACTTGTAATTGATAGTTAATTAAATGCCCATAATTATTAACAAAATATATGAAATGGGAAATGAAATTGAAAGAAATGATTGCCATCGTATATCTTAAATTTAAAGGAGAATACAAGTGAATCCCTGGTTGTGTAGGAAAACTTAGCCGACCTGTGTTTTTTAATACAGATAACTTGGGATCACATAAAACTATTTGTATACGAAGGTTATTGTTGATTGGAAACTTAGGAAAAATATAATCCTATAGAAAGATAACCCAACTGTAAGGGCAACTGTAACGGTGCGACTACCCTATCGACTAAAAACCAAATTTTGTTTGGTCTTTGGCTTAAAAATCACACCGGTAGGGGAGCAAATTTTACTCGCACGCTCTTCTTGGAAGTCGTATGATAAAGGGTGTTCTCTTAGTGGGCCGAATATAACACGAACGGTTAGCTATCCTAACGTATGTTGTATTTTCGTTCACTTAGAAGAGCGCGGAACTATACGCTCATCCGAATGAGCGCCAAATATAACGCGCTCAGTTAACAATACGTATGATTGAGCGTCTAGTTGGGTGGCCGTATTACGAGAGACGGCTTCATAGAAGGTCGTAATGATTGTTGCGTCTAGTTGGGTGGCCGTATCACGAGATACGCTGTCGATGAAAGACGCTTATCTATGAAATGGCCACCCAGTTGACCGTTTTAATGTTTTGGCAGTTGCTCTAAGTGAGCGTATACAACTTGGCAGTGCATCTAAGTGACCATATGGAATCACGGCCAGTTAGGAGACCGATTCTCCATGGAGCGGCTCACTAAGGAACCGTGCGACACAGGGGCGGCTTGGTAATTGACCGTAAGGTAGGGTTTCACTATTTATAGTTATGTTTGGGACGGCTATGCACGTATTTTCTTCTCTACTAAATTTACATAAGAACGGCGGCAATCAAAGAAGAAGACGGTTAATCCCTTCCCCCACTCAATCAAAGATAAAAGATGTCCTTCATTTCTTCCACACTGTCCTCTATCTTCTGTTTTATTCTTGTCGTTGCTATTGATTCTTGAGAATGAAAAATGATGAAATTGATGAAACTGTGATTGCCGCCGTTCGAAACCCATTTATGAAATTGATGAAACTGTTGATCTTATTTCGAAATGTTAAGATAATCTTTAACATTTTGTGCTTAAGAGGAAAAATCAGAGCTATTTATAAGATTAAGGATAGTGGTTAATTCTTCTGTACATTTTCTTTTTCGTGCAATTTCAGTAATTTATGTTCCAATGCCCTGAGATTTCTTGGAGGTAACAACTCTGTCAATCTCTCTCAAATTGTCATATATTGTTCAATTTGAGTCACATAGCCATCTTTCTGGCCTCTTTTGTACTGCACATTGCACGCATGTAAGGATATGCGAATTCTATCTAGATAGGGATTATTTGTTTGTTTAAGGTCTGTCCCAGGGATTGAAGGTACATGCAGATGAAGTTGGGAAGTTCAAGTCCATACTACAACCCTTTTGATTTGAAGAAA
Organism: Papaver californicum; assembly: GCA_023531435.1. NCBI lineage: Eukaryota > Viridiplantae > Streptophyta > Magnoliopsida > Ranunculales > Papaveraceae > Papaver > Papaver californicum. The sequence goes on from JAJJMC010006896.1 coordinate 777,308, forward strand.
TCGAGTTTGGGTTTTAAGTTTTCATGAGGTTTTGTTGAGAGAATGGTTTGGAACTTATTGATTAGCTTAGAAATGTGGGGTTCAATGAATCCGGATGTTTTGAGTAAAGTTAACAAAATAGAATTTTGAAAATAGAACTTATTGTTAGAGTTGTCTGTGGTTTCGCATTTTATTTTTCAGTTATATTTGGTACCAGAAAATAGAATTTGGAAAATCAATCCTCCAAATGTTCGAAATCCATTTAGTGGATTTAGGATCAGTACTTTTTAGTTTTGGTTCATCTATTGCATTCGTTATAATCTTTTGTTATGTTAAGGAAAAACATGGAGTAATATTATTTTTCCCTTGTGTTGACAATTTTTTTGAAATAGATGTTGAGGAAAGCTGCCTCTCGATTTGTTGGTGGGAAAAAGAGGAACAAAAAAGCAACCACATCGGAGGACCCAGTAGTAGATCAGGTGCCGAAAGGAATGAACGATGATGTTGGCCTGGTAATGGTGGAAGATGACGCCCACGCTTCCTGTAATATGAGTCTCAGGGCAGACCCAAAGACCATGTACATGCATCGCGGGTCTATAAAATCGGTCCAACAACATTATCTTGTTATATCTGAGCACTGCACTAGAGCTTCTATTATTATCGAAAAGGCAGGATGGACGCGATTTTTGACAATGGAGTTTGGCGAGTCGTCAAATGCAATGATAGACTACATCGTCGAGCGTTTCTGGGACACCACAAACACCTTCCACTTTCCGTTTGGTGAAATGGGGATTTGATGTAATTTTAGAAGTGGTAAATAAAGGTTCGATTCTCGAACTTGTGAAGGTAATGATTTTAGAAAATATAGGACTTAATATAAACTAATAAAAATCAGGAAAATAAACTAGAGATGATTTTTAGAAAATATGGAGAAAACCAGGAATCAAGATTCGGTTATTTCTAACAATTTATGTGATTAATCGGGTAATTCTTTTAAATAAATTAAGCTCAAATATTACCAAAATAGGTTTTATGCAAACAAGTAGAGGTAAATCATAAGCATGGGACATCAGAGGTCGTTAACCCAGCATGACCCATCAAACAAAAACACCACTACTGAATGAAAACCGTTTTTCTATTACGAAACTATGCAATTTTAACAAGTAAAGAATTATAATTAATTAATTAAAAATAGACTTACCACATAAAATTGAGAGAAAAACCTCCTCCATCATCCCAGTAAATAGACTTAGCTCATGGTGAAGAAAACTTGCTCAAAAGATCTTTTCATTGCTCAAAATATTGATTACAAGGTTGAATAATAGTGCAACAGCTGAACAGACGCGTTTATAAGTGTTACAGAACAAGGTTCAGCCGTTACAAAAGGCTAAGGCAAAGAAAAGAGGGAAAGAAATTTGAAATTTAAGGCAACAGAACAGCAACACTTATAAGAGTTGCTGTGTCTTCTTCTTCGGCAGCGACAAGTTGAAGAACACGGTCACCGGCGGTGACCGGTGCAGCAGCAGTTGGCCGGATCGTGGGTATTCCGGTCACAATTCCGGCGACTCCGAAACTTCAATTCTAAGCTATTCTCCCCGTTCTTCTTGGCTTCTCTTGGTATATATAGGCTCTAGGGATCCTTGTGAGTCTTCTAAACCTAATAGAACTCTTTAAAACACATCCAAATCTTCCCAAATCCGAATCAAAGTATAACTCCCTTTTTCCGGCCAAACTCGGATTTGGGGCTATTTTTCCGGCTAAAATTGCTGTTTCTTGGTGTGTTTAATCTTGTATAGACCTCTAGTATATTGTGTATCAATTTGGGACGAAAATATACAAGTTTTATCATGAATCAAAGTTCACAGTTGAGTACAGCCGATTCCGTCCGATGAGTTGACTCGCCGATCCAGCCGAGTTGACCCGCTGGGTTGACCCGATCCAGCTCATCCCGATCCAAGGGTGCCCCAATCCAAAGTGTGGGTGTCTTGATCCATTTTTAAGCCAATTTTTCCACAAATCTTTATTCTTCTAATGTACCTACAAAAGCATAAAAACACGTAATAGACACAAAATTGAATACTAACTCACTAGAAATTAAGGTGTAATTTAGACACTAAAATGTGTCTATCAGGATTACACCTTTGGACTGGATGATGCTGACCGGGATGAGTATTGGTGTTGGAGGGGCCATTCCATATGACAACATCAAGTATTCCTTTGAATATGTACAAGAACATATTTTCCCAGATCTGTTATACAATGAAGGCTGTAGTATAGTTGGACAATCTCCGCAATGGATTTCAGATTCCATGACAGTGTCCTTTTTGGTCTCATACTTTAAAAAGGAGAAGTTGGTAGAGGCGAAAGGCGATGACAAACTTGCAACACAAATTGCGCGAGCCTTCTGGATGTATGTTCTGGGTCAATTTTTCTTCTCAAATGCAAAGAACTACATCGATGCCGGTTGGTTAGATGCTTTGGATGATATAGATAAAGTTGACACTTATGACTGGGGTGGTGCCGGTTTTTCCAAACTCTTAAGCACACTTGGCGCAGCCGGTAGGCGAACAAAGTCACTAACCGGATCGTGCCAGATATTGGAGGTAAATAACTTCCCTTGTAATATTATTTAAATGGGTATTTGGTGGTAACTTATTATTTTATTGTTTTCTTGAAATTGAAGTTCTGAGGGTATGAGTATCTGGGCATACTTCGACCTCATATCCCATCCGTTGAGACAGAAATGATGTGGCCAAGATGTTCGCGTTGGAAGAGTTCACGAATAAAGAAAAATGATATTCTCCGTGCAAGGGCTCTTCTTAACGAATTGACGGCCAACGATGTAACATGGGCCCAGTGGGCTACCTGCATTACAGCAAAAATCATAGCAAACATTGAGAATGAAATATTCCGTAGAGCATTGCAGGTCACGGATAGGCGCATTATATTTAGTTGGCTTGGCACTGTGAGTTTACAATTTATGTTTTTAGTTGTGATTATTTATTCATTTCCTATTTTATTTTACTGGTATATGGGTCATAATTATTAACTATAAACAATATAACGTTTACCTCGGAGAGCGGTTATGGGCCCAAATCATTAGTGGCTGGAGAATTCCACCTAACCCCCCGGGGCGTGTTAGCAACATCAAATTGCCCGAAGCTACCAAGATAATGGAAAACATTGACGTCCAAATATCTGATTATCTTGGAGACCCAGTTTCGTATGACGTGTATTTGGAGTATTGGCGACGTGTAATCAACTTCAAAATTTTTTGCACCAAAGTCGACTGGGAGGTGGAAACGTACAACATTGTGGGTGAGCGTGTTAGAAAAATCAATCGACTTTCCCGATGAGCATGTAGCCCTACCGCCCCAAGATAATTGGTCATACGTAAGTATATTTTAATATTTTTTTTACAAAGTCGTAACATAATTATTGTTGACAGGGTAACGTTTTATATTATGTGTTACAGGGCGAAGCTTATACACTTGCGCAAGATTTGTCCGACTTTACCCATCAATTCCGCAAGTTTCATTTGGAAGAGGTCCGTGATTACCAGAAACTAACCACCAGTTTACAACAACAACTAGCATATTCCATGTCCCACCAACCACAGCTAGGTTTTGGGTCTTTTTCAGCAACGGTGCCACCACAAATATGGAATACCGGGGGGGCCTAGTTCATCGTCAAATTTGCCTCCGTTTATGCCACCTCGGAAATCTCGTGGGGACGAAAATGAGAGTGGATAATTTCCATCTTTTATTGTTTTGTAATTTTAAACTAATATTTATCTGTATCTATCATTTAACGTTTCTGTCCACGTGAGTTGTCAGCATATCTTTCTAGCTTACGTTTGCCAACAATGTGATAAAAATTAGTTATATAACAATTGACTATGTCACCGTAGTAATTCACTAAAATATAAATTTATCACCAAATTCAAATTTGTTACCGTTTTCTAACCGTTATTAATTATTACCGTTGAACAACAATTCCACTTCTATGGTGGAATGTATACACCTATAAATACATGAGCTTATTCCTTTCATCCTGATTCCAAATCCACCTCTTTAACATTTTAGTAGAAATCTTTAACATTTTAGTAGAATTGTAATTTTGTGTTTTCATTTAATGGCAGGTTACGAAAATTTTAGATTTAATGCAGAGAATTTTACACTAGAGGAAGATTTAACTCTATGTCGCAACATAGTATTGCATTATCCAGCAATGGGGCATGAACGTGGGATGAATAGTACAATGAGCATGCAATGGTTAGAAGATACACATGCTAACTTTTGTAACGAAACCGGTAATCCCAACAACAGGAACAAAGCCGGGCTTTTTTGTCGATATGTGGAAATCACATAGGAAGTGTTAGAATTTTCTTCTTTAACTGCTAAGGTGAATGAATTTCGTCTTTACTCTGAAACTGATGATGCAATTATTTCAAGAACTCTTGAGGAATGGTTAAGATGGAAACGTTCAGATTTCAGGTACCAACCTCATTTCGAGATCTTAAGGGTAATGGAAGAATTCAATCCCTTCGTGTTGATTGTTCTCCCAAGTAGTGAACATCGTCGTCCACGCCGTCCTACAAGCCAAGTCTTAAGGTTTCATTACAGGTTTGCTTAGAGAAGTATGGTTTCCTTCTTGTGGAAAAGTTAAATTTCCCTTAGTTGGTTCCTTAATTATTACTTGGCTTGTGTCTATTCTGTGGCTGAGTCTTTATTACTCAGTTGTATAGTCACTTCAACCGACACTTGTGATGAATATCACTAATTCCACTTACATGACTTGTCATTTTTTTATTTCTATCTATAGTCTATTCTGTGGCAGAGTCTTAATTAATTAATTGTATTGTTACTTCAACCGTAACTTGTGATGAATCTCAAATATGCTCCACTTACATGACTTGTCATTTTTTTTTCTATCTATAGTCTATTTTGTGGCAGAGTCTTAATTAATTAATTGTATTGTCACTTCAACCGTAACTTGTGATGAATACCAATAATTCCACTTACATGACTTGTCATTTTTTTCTTTCTATCTATAGTTTATTCTGTGGCAGAGTCTTAATTAATTAATTGTATTGTCACTTCAACCGTAACTTGTGATAAATCTCAATAATTCCACTTACATGACTTGTCATTTTTTCTTTTTTAGCTATACTCTATTCTGGAGTCTTAATTAATTAATTGCAAGCTTGTATTACAACTATAAAATCAACACGTATATTTTACAATGCAAACCAACCCAAAACTACTTAACTTGCGAAAACTAGAAACATCCCAAAACTACAAACCTTCACAACTAATGGCAGGCAACCAAAACTTCAATATGTATGGTGCATCTTCTTCTTCCCCTTCTTATATTCCTCATGATCAGTTAACCCTATCTTCGTCGTCTGAAGATGAATTTACTCGCAAATCAGACTCATCATATGAAGAATCAATGGCTCTAAGGCAAAATGACCAAGCAATCAATTTGGGGTTGATAGCTTCATATATAGACTGGCCACATACCCGGATCGAAATTCAAAGAGATCGTGAAATTGGATCAAGGCAGCTATGGAAAAATTACTTTTCCAGGAACCCTCGTTTTCCTCCCAATGTTTTCCGCAGGAGATTTAGAATGCGAAGAGAACTGTTTAACCGCATATTGAGGGATGTGATAGCAATAAAACTGTATTTCGTTTAAAAAAGGGATACGGCCGGCCGCCTGGGGTTAACCCCACACGTGAAGATTACGGCTGCATTTCGCATGTTAGCGTATGGATGCGCAACGGATACAATAGATGAATACTTACGCATCGGGGAAAACACTGTACTGCAAACAACACGGAAATTTTGTTTGACTATTGTCAGGTTATATGAGGAGGAATATTTGCGGAACCCCACCCCTGTAGATGTTTAACTGTTGCTTGAGCAGAACAAGGCAAGGGGATTTCCTGGGATGCTCGACAATATAGATTGTATGCATTGGAAATGGGATCGATGCCCATCTGCTGAATCAGGGGCTTACAAATCATACACAGGCGATGAAAGTATTGTTTTAGAGCCAGTGATTCCACATAATCTATGGTTTTGGCATGCATTTTTTGGTATGCCTGGTTCAAACAACAATATCAATGTCTTGAACCGTTCTTATATTTTTAAAAATGTTATCGAAGGGAAGACACCACCAGTGAACTTCGAGGTGAACGAGAACTATTATGATATGGGATACTATCTTGGCGATGGGATATACCCTAAGATAACAACCATTATCATGTCGATCAAGCATCCAGATTCACAAAAAAAAACGCAAATTTCTTCTATGCAAGAGGCTTGCCGAAAAGATGTGGAGCGAGGCTTTGGGGTATTGCAAAACCAATTTGCAATCGTTAAACAACCTGCAAGAATGTGGAATTTAGACACAATTGCATATATAATGAAAACAGTTATTATACTCCACAATATGATTGTGGAGGATGAACGTATACCCGGGGATTGGCCACATGAATATGACCAAGGCCGCAACCATGCACCAGTTACTATTTCACGTCATCGAACTGCTCAACTATCAAGAACGTCACAACACCACCGCCGACTTGCAGTACATAGCAAAGAAAAGCACATTCAATTACGAAATGACTTGATCGAACATATATGGTATGATTTCGGTGATGCATGAAAGTTAAATGCCGATAAGTATTGTGGTTATATCTAATGTGAACCCTCCGGAGACACCACTCATGTGAAAATGAGTTATCTTAAATTGTATTGCTTTTTCAGTGGTAATAAATGACTTACTTGGTGTTTCATGACTCAAAAGTTAAAGTTTTCATTAATTTTAAAAGGAAAATTACAAGCCCAGATTAATACGGCTTTAGGTAATCCGAGATTCTCTTATTTTCTGTAAAATCTCTTGTTTCCTAATTCCAATCCACTCTTTTGTTACGGCATCTAATCAGGAGACTCCGTCATCATTATTCGATACTCCTATTTCACTAAGCGATACTCCTCCATTGATGCAAGCTCGGCATCTCTCTGATCAATCTTCCTTTTAGCATTTTCGTTATAACTTTTGTTGAAGTTTTTTTGGTTGTTAATAATTATATCCAAGGCTTCTGCTTGGGCAATAGATTTTGCTCTCCCCGTTTGCTTAGGATTTTTGACTTTTTTTTTCACATTGGCCGTGGATACGTGTTAGGTATATCTCCTATATATTCATTTCCACTCCATTGTGCTTGGCTAGATGAAGGTCTTTCCTGGTTATCATCGCTACTACCAGAATATTCTTCGGCTTGGGATGAATCGAAAACAACGGTTGATCGCCGTGAATATTTTATGTTCTCTAATATAATTGCGTAACACTCTTCATGCTTAAATGTCTTACCTCCATTAGCTTCCTTGAACAGCCTCCTTACTTCTTGAACCTGTGTATCGTTGTTTACAAAAATACTTAGTGCATCACATACAATTTAAAACTCGACTAGGGGTGCTTAAAAATTAAGTGTTGCCTTACCTTTGTATCAGGGCCCCATCCAGTGTGGTGCTGACGTTCCACTTCTTCCTCCTTTGTAGAGTATAGAGCCACATCTTTACTTATTCCCTGAAATCGTTTTTGAATGGAGGTTCAACTACGATCAACCATTGAAGGTATAACTTCTTTCATTTCCCTCTTTGATGCGAGACCATAATTTGTCTTCTGATTGATCGGTACCAACAGTACAATCTTGAGATACTGATAAATGAATTCTACACATGGTTACATCTTCATTTGTACTAAAATTTGGACCTCTGGGTCTTGGTGCCATTTCGAAATTAATAATACTGAACAAAAACTAATTGGACAGAATAAAAATGGAAAATCAGATCAACAAATTATTGGAAAATAGTGACGAACAATAGGAATAGGAATGAAATATGAAAAGATGGGGTAGATGAAACAGAACAAGTAAACCAACTAATTTATATACATCAATTTACTAGCCATTGTAAAATTTTCTCAACAGTTCTCAACGGTAATTTTTTTTCAACGGTTCTCAGAATCGCAGGCGGCTCACTAAGGGAACGTATGGAATCCATACGGTTTCCTAAGGGACCGTCTGAACCGCCTTCTCCAACGGTAATAAATATGAACTCAGGCGGCCAGTTAGGAGACCATATGGATACAAGGCGGCTTCCTAAGAGACCGTATGGTTGTATTGCGGTTTCTAGTAAGGCCGTATGAATCAGGCGGCTCCCTAAATAAACGTATACATCCCATACGGTTTCCAGGAAGAACGTATATGGGTAGGAGTTCTCCTATCACACCGTATGTTTTGGACAACATTCTATAGAAGCGCGAAAGTGTGAAGCGTCGAGCCAGAACACCATGAAGCGCTACTGTAATGTTTCGTATCTTCAAGGGGCGTTGTTGCAGCTAACCGTATTATGAGGCGTATACTTAGCTGAGCGTAGTACCAGACGCTTCTCCAAGGATACTTCTGATATAAATACGCTTCTCTAGCTGAACGTATTCGGAATACGCTATCTCACATGGCCGTGCGAGTATACTTAGAATTCGAAAAGAATTCACTCCGATATTGTAGCAAATCTGGAGTAAAACACAAATATGCTCTTCCGTTGCGGCTGCAAACTGACGAGTAAAGAGAAAATTTTCTCTTCTCTTTACTCGCCCGTTGCAATTGCTCTAATTCTTAGGTATACATGTACCTATCACATATATTTCTAAATAATAAAACTCTAAGCGGCTAATTTCGGCACGTTGTTCGCTAAAAAAATATGTAGCTTTTTTTTATACCTGTTCTCACGTTGTTCGATTATCTTTCTGCTTTTTGATTAGTGATGGTTTTCTGGTTTCTAATAATTTTCATTGACATATAATGCTTATGAAAGAATAAGTAATTACATTTTCCTTTTTGTTTTTAATCTGCAATATGTAACATTTAACTCTTAAGCTCATTGTAAACCCAAAAAAATTGTTTAACCCCGTTACATTTTAAGCATTTTCTAAACCCTATTTTTTAGGTTGATTGTATCTTTACTGAACTATAGTATACTTTAATAGGTCGGGTAGTGCTCATTAGAGCTACATGGTTCACGCCTTAACAAGCTAAACATATAATTTGCCTTATAATTTAAATAAATGTTATAGGGAAAGCCAAGAAAATACCCAAGGGAAAAAGGTAACTTTGGTTCAAAGAATTATCAAGAAGTAAATACGGGACCAAATAGAAAGATACCCATGTCATCCCTAGTCTTGATTTGGCTTTTTTTTAATTTATTTATTTAATAAACGCTCCTAACCTTATTCATCAATTTCCGATTTTTTTTTATCAATCGACTCTCTGAACTAATTTCTTTTGTATCTCATGGCAATTAAACTAACGTAGTTCTGCTATATTTTTATTCTCGATTTTTTTTAATGAATGATAATTAATTGAGTTCGATATACTTCATTTGTGCTCGTCTATCATTTATCAGGAGACATTAAAAATGTCCATGTACATTTAAATCATTTAAATCTTGTGTTGGTTTATCTTTTGAATTCCAGGGAAGATGTTTCAAGCACCGTTTGATTAAAGACACGTATAGAACTTATTAGAATTTGTAAAATCGCAAGGGTTTCCAAACCATATTTCACATAAATAAAAAATAGACTTTCTTATATGTGTTCTGGACCTTTTATTGGTTCACTCCTAACTTGATATTTTGTAGAGAAATCAATGGCGAAGTTGGTGAAACTTATTATTTTGGTGGTGGTGGAGACAAAGAATGAGAGTGTGGTTACCATGCGGTATGCATGGGAGTGAACCTAAAACCTATTTCATTAAATATGTTTTTATAATTAAAATATAAAAACATTAATATGGAAAAATAAAAACATTTATATATAAAATTTTATTGACGAGGAAATTTACACTTGTAGTAAAACACAAGACCTAGTTCATAACGAATGTCCACTATAATAAAAAGATTACATTGATACAATATCTACAATTTATAATCTAACCGGATCTTAATCCAATTCGTATTATAAGGGATGATCCTGGACCTACAGTTTCTTCGAGCCCACAGACGGGTGTCGCCTTATATTCTTCCGTCGGTACTTAGATTTTTCTTCCCTAGTTTGTCAAGAGAACTTAAAACCTCACAGGCATACGCACGATCACCACCAAACCTTGAATAACTTAATTTTAAACTCTCAAGCAAATCCTGCATTATATGGATCTTCATCAATACCCTTATGCTTTCAAACAATTTATACCCCTATAGATTTCACCAACTCTCAGGTTACCAAAGTAGTTCTCCTAGTGTATCCTGCTATTTGGCTTACAACTAATTTAATGGCCTACCTAAAGGTAAAGCCTTATTCTTCCATCGACTTTTGACCTCAGAAACACTAATTCTCCAAACTTATGCATAAACAAAAAATTACATAGAAGGATTTTATGTTCGATGTTTTCAGTAGAGCTCTTTACGGGATGTTGGATGATTTTCTCAACTCAATATCCTTGTCTATAAATACAACTCAAGTTCAAGAGGTTTTGATCAATATTTTTATACCACTTAAAATGAACCATGTCTAAAAAAACTAAATATACCCTTCTGCCTTTATTCTTTACTAACTAAAAAAAGAACTTGGGTTCACAAGAAGCCTCGATTAAGAAGGAAAGAAAACAATTTCTCAAACATCACATAAGAGAGTTTTCCCAATTTTTTTGTCGTGTGTTTCGAAACTGATACAAAATATTTCAAACCAACTATTACGTAATGACTATTTCCATTATGTAATGGAAAAAATGCTCCAAGAGAAGATCCTACAATTTCCACTAGATAATATAAATATTTGTCACGTAATCCAGTAGTTTCGAAACTAGTATTTTCATCAAGAAGAGACACATTTATGCAAATGTTCATTACGTAAAGCAATTTTATTATTAACACTACCACTTTAGAAACCAATGTACTTTCCAAACCTAGCTCTGAATGTTACCAATTACTTAGTAGTATGTTCCATCCTTTATTGATTATTAAATCAGTAATGATTTCAGAAATGAGAAGTTTAGCCAATCACGTAGGATATATCAGTATAAATCAGTCACTTTAAGGGTAGGTTCTAGTGATTGATGTCTTTATAAATTTGGGTTTCAGCCGTTGGTCCTCAGTCTTCGATCAACTTGTTGACGATGAAATGTTTCATTCTTATATATCTTTTGTCATCTACTCATTGACAATCCTAGCCTAAGAGCTTGCCAGTTAAATGCTTTTTGATTTAACTGAGCAATGCTGTAACAAATTTCCACTTGTCATTATTTAATAGTGACAAAACCTTACATAAGAAATTAAAAAATGCAACGCTAAACCATTAACACCATGTTTCTCATAGAAGACTCAACAACAAGTTAGTTATTGAATCTTCGATTTGCTCCATTTATCTAATAACTTTTTGGATGAGTCCAGGAGCATATATTCACATGTACTCCCTTTAGATCTCCTTGTTATATGGAAGCAAAATTCTCCCATAATGAGGTTCTTTTATTTACATTTCTGTGGGATATCACAAACTTTTGGATGTTTATTCTCCCATGGTGAGGTTCTTTTATTTACATTTCTGTGGAATATCACGGACTTTTGGATGTTTATTTTTACATTGCCCTAGTAACCATCAATTAAAGATACAAGATTTTACTCATCTTATCATAAAATTCATGATTAGATTTGTCTCGGAAATACTTTTTCGCATGCCAGTGTACTTATGTCCACTTACCACATTTGTTAGAAAGAGTTATTTCTAAAATAAAAAGTGAATTTGACCATGGGATATATAGAATGATCTTCATAAAAACAATAAAAGAAAAAACACGTCATATATTAGTTAGGGTCCTTTGGCATGCCAGTGTTAGTAATACATGACATTGCCAATTACATATAGTTGTAAGACCATACATTAAAACCACATTGCCATATAGTTGTAAGGCCATGACATTGTAAAAAACGTTTGGTGTTTGGCATAATATGGACGTAATACAATAAACTTCGATAAATTAATGGCTTTGGGACTGCTAAATTCTACCAATTTGTCAAAGTATTAATTTATTGATAAATTAATAAGTTATTAATATATGGAAACATACCAAAGTTAAGTTTCAAAAATAAGTGTGTAGATCATTTTTTAATATAATAACAAATATCTAGAGACTTTATATTTAATTTAAATTATTTTTTAATATTTTATGCCATAATATAAGATAATATATCGCATATTATGTGTGTAAATATATATACTTTGTTGTTAAAATTAAAACAATAAGAAGAACAACACAACAAAATCACTCTAGAACTTCTCAAGAGACTAAAAAAATTAGAGATGAAGTCCAATGCTATATAAATGCGAACAAAAAACAAACAACCGTTGTTTCTTATTTTAATAATGCATCAAAATTTAGTGCTATTACACTGATTATTAATTTATATATTAGTTGGCCTTATTGGAAACTTAAATTTTTTATTATCTTATAAATTTAACGATGTTATTAATTTAGTACACTGGCTCAAGCCGGGACTGAAAAAAAAAATAATTTTAGCAAAGTTATTAATTTATCGCGGATTAATTTAACGAAGTTCTACTGTACAAAGATGAGATTTTAACTTTAAAATCTATTAAAGGAAAAAATAAAAGTTATAAATAAATACAATAGAAGAATATATTAAAATTATTATAAAAAATTAAAGCAATAATTTCTTTTAGCAAATAATATTATTTTCTTATGAAAAGAAAAAAATCATATAATTTTTTTTTGAAAGAAGAATAAAATTTTAAGAAATAATTTTCTTTTAAATATAAATTAAAATAATAATAATAATAAATTAAAAAATTAAATAATAATAATAATAAAGGAAAAAAAAGTAATAAGAAAATAAATTGAACATTTAATAATAAAAAAATAATGTTTATGCTTATAAAAAATTAAAATTGTAAAAAATTAAAAAATATAATAATAAAAACTAATACGACCAAAAATAATAATAATAATAATTTAAATAAAATAAATATAATAAAATAAAATAAAAACCGATGAATAAATAAATATGAATATTTAATAATAAAAAATGATGTTTGCTTCAGGAAAAAATGATGTTTATAAATAATAAAAAAATATCTGATTATTTAATAATAAAAACTAGAAAAACCAAAAAATATATAATAATAATAATAATAATATTAAGTTATAAATAATAAAAAATAAAAAAAATATTAAAAGAAACCAAAATAAATAAATAGATAAATAAAAATTAAATATTTAATAATGAAAAAATGATATTTGAACATAATAAAGTGAAAATATCGTTGATAATATAATAAAAACTAAAAGATCAAAAATTATATATTAAGAATAATAAGTCAAAATAGTAAAAAAATAAAAAAATAATAATTTTTAAAAAAGTTATAATAAAAGAAACCAAAAAAATAAATAAAATAAAACAAAAATAAAATTAAATATTTAATAATAAAAAAGAATAATATTTAAAGAGAACAAATTGAAATATATTTAAATATATAAACAAAATTAAATGGTTAATGTTTGTCTACGGTATAATATAATACCATATCCAATGTACGCCTCGGAAAATGAGTATTCAATATAACCCTACAAAGATAATAGGAACTACATATAATTATTATGTCGTATAGTTGAATCTATATCAAACACTCAACATTTAAATATAGTCTTTGATTACTCCTTTAGATTGCACTACACCCTTTAGGTACCTTTCATTTTAAACGTGGAAACAACCCTAGTGACCTGGTCTTTGTTTCTTCATCAGACAAATATAATGAGTTGTACCACGTAAGTTGAAATTACTGAGTTAGGTAGGCGTAAGCGATACGCGAAACAGCAGCTTCAGTCTAGTTTTTTTCCCTCTTTCTCTTCTGCCGTCTTCACCAAACTTTCGTACGTCCTCGAATCCTAATGTTAAAATAGCTTCCTCGAGATTTGCGTTGGATAATCTTAGATAGTTTGATTCTTCAAGACCTTTCATTGTTTTTGGAGGGGAGAAGAGAAAAGGAAAAGAAAAGAAAAAGAAAAGAAAAACAATTGAAGTAAAACACAGAAACAACGACAATGTCACTACCAAACCAAACCCTAGATTGTTATTAGATTTCTTAAATCTTTCTTTACTTCTACTACTCCTACAAGATCTTCGCCTCTGAAATTAGGTAATTTTGTAGTTTATTTTTCTGTTATTATTTATTTTCTTAAATTTGTATTAGAAGAGTTTTTTGAATTGAGTTTTGAGCAGATCTATTTGATTTAAAAAGTGAGTATTATTTATATACCCTATTTTTTGTTTGAAATTTCTAGGAATAGAGTACATAATGGTTTCCACAAATTTCAAATTTTATGTCTATTTTTTCTCTAATCTTTTCCTTTCTTTTTTATTACCAAAATTTGAATTTTATTTTTGGTGGATTTTCTAGGTGTTATTTTTTTTGCATAAGAATCTGCCACTATGACCGATGTTATTTCTGAGTTATATGGATTAATTTCCTTTACACGTTGTGAAAATTCTCAAAAAATTTCTTAGGATTGAAGTTGTTTTATTAGATGATTAGTGATCGTACTGATGTGTTGGAGGTGGACACTACACTAGATCTAAAAGTATAACAATATAACCTGTGTTTGAATTTGAGTATTGATTTTATTAGTAAAACTAAGAGTAAAATACGGTTATATAAGCATTATGGGTTTGGTTATTTGAAAGAATAAAATCTTAGGGAAGGATGGAAATTTTGAGACTAATAACGAGAAACCGGTACTTAAAGTTTGGGCCAATTATTTCTAAGCATTTCTAAGTTTATTCCCAGTATATAGATCAATCACAGTGTGTCACTTTACAATCGTTAGTACTTTGCCGTTCCAGATGGTGTATTGACCTTTGAGGTGGTACCTCTTATTTCATGTATATATTATTTGTTTATGTTCTACCAGCTTGTTGCAACCATCTACGTATTTAGCACTTCCAACTCTTTGAGTTTCACCTTAAACTTTTACAAGATTTGAATAATGGGTTTCGGTTGTTTCTCTCTTTCGGTTCCTTTTTCTTTAAATCTTTGTATATGAAAGTCTGTTGTTGCCCTTTTTGGACATTTGCTTATGCATGCTGTTTTGCAGAGTGATGCTGCGTATTTGAGTCGAGGTCATGTCTTTCGAAGCCAAGGCCCATCATTTGCTGAATATATTATGACCGTTCTGATGGATAACTCTGCTCCTTCGTCCCGGGAGCTTGTTCAACGTCTTCACAATAAGGTCAAGTCTCTGATATGATTAAGTTTTATCATTGTTCAAGTGCACTGTTATTTGTAGGAGCTCATGCAGATGCGCTGCCTCTATATGCTGGTTACAAGGGTTTTTTTCTTTGCGTTATCCATTCTTCTTGCCGTTTAAATACTACTTGGCAGTTGATTAACTTTTTATTTCCTGGATGTGACACACCCTCTCTTGAAAATATGTTTTCACAGAATATTGAGTTGGAGAATAAGCGTCGCAAATCGGCCCAAGCAAGAGTCCCTTCAGACCCGAATGCATGGCAACAGATGCGTGAAAATTATGAAACAATCATCCTCGAAGATCATGCCTTTTCGGAGAAACATGAAACAGAGTTTGCTCTCTGGCAGTTGCATTATAGACGAATTGAGGAGTTGAGAGCACACTTCAGTGCTGCTTTAGCATCCACGGGATCAACCGCAGCACCGGGTGGAAAAGCTCCTGCTCCTGGACGACCTGATAGAATTAAGAAAATCCGTTCTCAATTTAAAACGTTTCTTTCAGAAGCGTCAGGCTTTTACCATGAGCTTATACTCAAAATTCGATCTAAATATGGTCTTCCTTTGGGGACTTTAGCTGAGGATTCAGATGATCAGAATATTCTCTCAAAGGTTGGAAAGAATTCTATTGAGACGAAGAAGGGGTTGATCTCGTGTCACCGTTGCCTGATTTACTTGGGCGATCTAGCACGCTACAAAGGACTTTATGGAGAAGGGGACTCTAAAGCTCGTGATTATACTGCCGCGTCAAGTTATTACTTGCAAGCTGCCTCCCTATGGCCTTCAAGTGGTAACCCCCATCATCAGGTTTCGCCCTCTCCTCTACTGGGTCAGTAGTTATATTTTACTCCCAATGGCCTTTATCTTCAATATGCATAACCTTATTTCTGATTCTTACCAGCTTGCGATTTTGGCTTCCTACTCGGGAGATGATCTGTTGTCAGTTTACCGGTACTTTCGAAGTTTGGCTGTAAAAAGCTCTTTCTCGACTGCAAGAGATAACTTAATTGTTGTGTTTGAAAAGGTATTGGTTTTTAAATTTCAACTGGTTACACGCTGGCACTTTTCTGTAGTTGTGTTGGTACACACAGACTTTTTTTGGATGTGGCCCTTGCTTGTACTGTTATTAAAATCAAAGTGATCTTTAACCATCAGTCTTGGAAACTGGAATAAATAAGATAATCTGAAACATGTGATGTACGCTCAAATATTTGTATGAATGGGATAAGCGAAGATGTGAACTTTGTAGAAACTGAACTGGAGTGTGTTACTTTTCTGTTCATGTTGACATACTTCCATCAATAGTCAATGTTATCTTCGTTACCTCACTCAGTTACCCAGTGAACTCTTCCTAGTTATTAGCCAATTCAACTATCTGATTTGTGAACCGTTGTATGTTTTTATAGAACCGCCAGATTTACTCACAGCTTCCTGGGGACAGTAGAGCTTCTTCAGTGAGTACAACAACTGTACGAAGCCCGGCTAAAGTAAGAGGAAAAGGGGAGAAGATGCATCTATATAAAGATGTTACAGTTGAAACATCTTCGACCAAAGAAAGAAAATTTAGCATATCTGAGATGTATAAAGCTTTCTGTGTTCGGTTCGTGAGACTGAATGGCATCCTTTTCACACGAACGAGGTACAACACTTTCAATATTTGGAAGCTTTTTTTTTATCAACTTGATGATTAACACTTTTTTTGCATTTTCCAGCCTGGAAACGTTCACAGAAGTGTTCTCCTCTGTTAGCAGCAATTTTCATGAGCTTCTTTCTTCAGGTGGAGAAGATGTGCCGAATTTTGGTTTGGATGCTGCTGAGAACAGCCTCGTCTTTGTTAGGCTCATTGCAATTCTCATATTCACTGTTCATAATGTGAATAAGGAAACTGAGGGTCTATCGTATGCTGAGATCTTACAGCGTTCAGTTCTGCTCCAGAATGCTTATGTAGTTACATTTGAATTTGTGGGATATATTATTAAAAGATGTGCACAGTTGCGTGATCCTTCTTCAAGCTATCTTCTTCCTGGCATCCTCATTTTTGTTGAGTGGTTAGCATGTCGTCCGGATATTGCTGCTGGTAGTGAAATGGAGGAGAAACAGGCCACTGCTAGATCTGTCTTCTGGAAGCATTGTATATCTTTCTTGAACAAGCTCATGCTGACTGGGTCTGTTTCTGGCAATGATGATCCAGATGAAAGATGTTTTTTCAATATGAGCAAGTATGATGAAGGGGAAACAGGTAACCGGCTTGCATTAAGAGAAGACTTTGAGTTGAGAGGATTCGTTCCCCTTCTTCCAGCACAGCTAATTTTGGATTTTTCTAGGAAGTATTCCACTGGAAGTGATGGTGGTAGACAGGAGAGAAGGGTTCGTATTCAGAGGATTTTAGCTGCAGCTAAGGCTCTTATGGATGTACTGCGGATTGATCATCAGACAGTATATTTTGACCAGAAGCTGAACAAGTTTTCCATTGGTGTCCAACCTCAAACTCCCGATGTCTCTTTGCTCGCTATATCAGGCATGCCAAAACCGAAACGTATGATGCAAGAAAATTCGATGCTGTACGCGGAAGGAGAAGAGGAGGATGAAGAGATTGTTTTCAAGCCTACTGTAGTTGAGAAGACCATTGAAGTTAGTGTTTCTCTTGGTTTGAGCACACCTTATGTGGCCCATGGGCCCGGTGGAAGTGTCTCCAAAGGTGAACCAGGAAATTACTCTGAAACTTACACTTCCCCAGTCCAGAGTCTGAGTCCGCAGCATGCTCTTGATGACCGTACACAGTCAGTACCTTCTTATGCCAATGCGGTCCCTAAGCATCCGCAGCCAATCAATTCTGGTGTTCCAAATTGGCATACAAATCAGCAGGATTACTTTTTTAGTGAAATGAAAAATTTGAGCGTTGTCAATAATGGGATTATTATGAACTCCAAGTTAGGAGAATCTTTTAACGCTAGTACACTGCTTCCTATGGTGTCTCATTCTTTCCCACAGAATACCAGTCTAATTGCTGGTGGTATGTTTACGGATCAAAGGAAAGCAGCTGAAGCTGTGGTACCATCAAATTTTGATGCTATGTATTCGGGACCAAATGCTGAGAGTCTCACAATGAAGCCATCAGCAGCGCTGGCTGCAAACTTGAGAAAAAGCCCTGTGAGTCGTCCTGTTAGGCATCCTGGGCCCCCTCCTGGATTTAGTCTTCCTCCTAAGGCAGTGAATGAACCTGTTATTGGTGCTGGTTTAAAGAATGAGATTCCACAACTTGATGATTATCGATGGCTTGACGGATACCAGTTATCCTCATCAACCAATACCATGGTTCCTAGTAACTTCAGCAACAGCACTTCACATGGATACCCCCATATGGTTAATAACATCAACGGCGCGTCGGGTGCAACCAGCCTCCCTTTTCCTGAACAAGTTCCTGTTTTGCCAGCTCAAGTTGATACCCAGAAAACTTGGCAGGATTACCAGCTGCTTGAACACCTTAAATTATACCAACAGAATCGGCATCAGCATCAGCAAGCAAATCAGGATTCTCTCCCTCTTGTGGAGAATTATCCGGGACAGCCCCTATGGTCAGGACGTTTTTTCGTGTGAGATCGCTACAGCACTGCAGATGGTAAGCTTGTTATTGTTTGGTTTTTCCTGGCTTTCACCTAGGTCATAGGGAGCTTTTTGTTCTGATGATATTCTTATAGTATACATTGTATGTTGGATATTTATCGCGTTCCTGCTTTGAATATATCTTCTAAGATATGTCAACTTATATGATCTTTTCTCCTTGAGGTGGCAAGAATACATGGTGGTGATCACCTTGCAACCTGGTGTCTACCAAGATTGCCCCCTCTTTAAGTGTCACAGAGTTTCTATTTGAAGCATGGATGGTCTTGGAATATTGCAGGCACCTGTCTTTGAAACAGGTATTCCGACTGTCTGTCTGTCTCTCTCTCTCTCTCTCGAGCGATATTTTTGGTGTCTAGTGGTAGGGATACCACTTTTGCTGTCTAAACTAATGTTATTTCATGGCTTCACCCTATTATATTGTGATTTATGTTATTTATAAACTAGTGTTCCTTAATGCCTGTCTTGCGAACAATGGGCTGAGTTTTATTATTTCTGCATGTAGTGCCGAGCTTACCAGACTGGAGGAATGAATTAATGGTTTGATTACTGATGGAAACGTTAAAGAAGAGTAAGTAATTGCGTTTGTCTGGATCTTGTCACAGTATGGTTGGACGTTGATTGAAGGTTTTTTTACCAGAGGCCGTGGAACTGGTTTCGAAAGTTTTCAACCAAGGACTTTGGTGGGTCAGCCAAAAGGGAAAAGGAATTACGTTAGACTCTGAGAAGACTCTAGCAAATTGTCCTTATCGTTGTTAAGGAGGGAATGTGGTTTTTGAGATACTTGACCGTGTTTTGTTTCGTGAGAGGAGAAGCATTATCAAATTGTGATTTGGTAGGGAGTTGCTGTTTGGAAATGGATGGAGACTCCAAAGTGGGATGTTACCTTGGTGAACATTCCCTAAGAATAATTATTTTATGTAATAATGTCTTATTATCCTATTATCTACTTGATGACTATGTTTTCAAGTTGAATCTATCTCTGGATTGAAGTGTTACTATGCTGTGTTGGAACCAGTTATGTTAGTACTCTTTTAAGTTTTATGGTTTGGCAGTAATTTTCATGTCTTGCTTGATTTCTCTCGTTATTTCCTAATAGTTTCTTTCGATTGTTATTCCTTGTCTCTGATGTCTTGATTTATCTAGTTTTCGTTTTTAGTTAAACTAGATTTGTGCCTGTGCTACACACACCGGGTAGGTATATAATGGGGTTGGATGCATGTTAGCACTCTTAATTTTGTTTAAGACTTTCGTTGGCTTTTTTAGCAAGGAGCGGCTCTTAGTGGAAATGTTGTTGATAGAAGCTTACTTTTTTTGAAAACGGACAGAATAAAACATGGTTATCTTAAAAACCGGTTCTGTTTTAACAGGGTTGGATGCATGTTAGCACTCTCTATTTTGTTTAGGGTGTTTCTTTGGCTTTGTAGTAAGGAGTGACCCTTATTGGAAATGTTGGTGAGAGGTTTACTCTTTCCGGAAAGGGATAGAATAAAACGTGACTATCTTAAAACCGGTTAAATCCCTAATTTCATTTGTTTCCCCAATTCGTGTTCTTCTCATTGCAAATCCCTAATTCAAGTTCCACTTCCTCTTATCACCATCTTAAATCCCTAATTTCATTTGTTTCATGATCTCGTGTTGTTATCATTCCAAATCCTTAACTCAAGTTCCACTTCCTCTCATCACCATCATTCCATTGTAGTTTACTTTATTGAGTAAATGTGATTAACTCTTAAGAAATCTTTTATCTGGTATGGGTAGTCTCTGAATTTTGTTTCTGTTTTTGTTGCAAAAACCCTATGAATCAATTGTAGTCGTTGGTTTATGAAGTGCAGGGGATAAATTCACGGAAGATCTGTTTCACAGGTTGGTACTCGATCAAATTGACTATGAATTATGAACCCGTTGTAGTTAGTTATGAACCAATTAGACTGCAGAAACTACAACTCGAAAAAAGAAATTACCAATCTTGAAATAAGGGCTAGAATTTGAATACTAAAGTAATATCAAAGAAAGATGAAATAGAAAATGTCAAATACTAAATGATGATTAGTGAAAATGTAATACTACGCTAAGAAGACCCTAATAACTAACCTTGGATTTTCTCACAACTACTTTCTATTTCCTGGTTCATTAGTATGTTCTAATACAGGATGTTCTTCATCACTTTTTTCTGCTACTTCTGCCAATCTAATCATAGTATCCAAGCCTTCATGTCCATTTGTATTATTTTTTTGTACCCCTTGGTTGATTGTACACTCCAATTCAGGATGTTCTGCATCTCCTTTTTCTACTAATTCTACCAATGCAATGGTAGCATCCAAGTTTTCATCTTCATCACCATCTGAAACTTGATTTTGTACATGTTGGTTGATTGTAGAATTTAATTTAATTGTGTGCAATTTATATTTTTTTTTTTTACGGTAAAGGAAAAAGTTGGTGTTACCTGTTGTAGTTTTCGCAGTTCGTATTTACCTTCTAGTGCATAATTTATAGGATAAATATTTTGAACAAAGAAATTTCTAAAGCCAAACGATTTTGGATTTAGTTGCACTTCGAAGATGAATGACATTGCCAATGTATCGCATATTTCCCCCATATTCTGTGCTCTATTTTCCTGCAAATGGAATTAGGATGTAAGATATTTATATGATAGCTTGTAGTATACAATTCTAGGATTGCATTCGCACCTCTATATTAAGGTCGCTGATTTCTATGAATTTTGATATTCTCACATTACCAAGAAGTGGTCCGGAAGTTGGTCCCAACGTAATTATTGTCACTGGGTCTGTATGGTCTTTTACTATCAGCTCCAATTTGTCGCGTGGAATTAAGTTCCTTATTTTTTTCTCACAACTGTGGCACCATGGTTTTCCATCATGCCAGATATGTCTTTTGGTGCGAGTTGGACATGCCATATAAAACCAAGTTATCCATCTACAATATCAATTACAGTTGTTTTGAAAGTGAGTTTTCAGAAAATAAATTAAGAGGTTTCTGAAAGCGAGAATAAAAAAAGGATAGGTGCAATGTTATGCCCTGCCATGTATTTGGTTATAGTTCAATGATTAGTATATGCACTCTGTAACTATGAAAAAACATAAAATGTAAAGTAAATGCATATCACATATTAACTGAAAACATAACTGATTTTGATGGTAATTACTACAGTTCATGGTTTTGATTATTTATGTATATGCGTCACCTTGTTATCTGAATTATATAGCAATTGTAGTCCTTCCGCCACAGTTATTCTGTTGCTGAAAAGCAATTCTTCTGTGAAAGCTACAACTTTGTTCTCCTTTTCTTTAGTATCAATAATTATCACTTCACCTGAACCTGCAAATCTGTTTTTATTTGCCGAGTAAATATTAGTATTTGTTCCAAGACCTTATGTGTTTTTAATTGAAACCTATCCATGTGCATATACGTACTTTTTTTTTTTTATTTTATTTTCAGTTTTTGAACCTATGGTATGTTAGTATAATTTTTTTTATGATTTCAGATTGTACTCCTCTATACATCGATTTATGTTAGTATGAAAATCTAAAAACATTATATATATATATATAAATTTTAGATGATATTACCTCTAAATTTATCCACCGTTAGTCCAGTTACTATGAGCACCACATATTTTCCTTCCTTGATTTTAGTTTTATCATGAATAGGGTTTGATATATCACCCTACTACGCAAGTTCATGCGTGTTCCCTTTTCGTTCTCCATTATAATATCAGTTTTCATGGCATCTTTGCTTATATCAGTTTTGCTATTACATCTAGAACATCCCATTTTGAGCTTGTAAGCTAACACATCCAAAAAGTTGAATGCATGGTTACTATTAAACAATTCTCTTACCTATGGTGTGTGTTTTGTCTCCACATCTTTCATGTAGTTTTTCTAGCTCTGTTAGGATGAATTTGTATGTTGGGATGTCTTCATTGTATTCAGTCTACACTTTTACATTAGTGAAAGTATTGAACGTTAACTTTAACTTCGAGGGCAGTGGTTTGAAAGCTAGTTTGGACTTAGAGATTGATAAAAACTTCATAGATATTACGTTCTGCTATGTAAGTTTCTCTTATGCATATCATATAGTCGGTTGTCAGCCAAACAAAATTAATTCAAGTCCTTACTTCACTAATATAGATTAGAGTATAGTAATAAGAACAAGTTCGTTCCCACAGAGAGGCAGGTGATTGTTAATTACTTTCGATTACTTATGTAAACAGGGAGGGTTTTAGTTGTGACTATAACTAAATTATAATAAAGCAAAAAGATTAAAACAAATATCAGAGATAAAGAACATTGGTTAGAGAGTTCATCTTCCATCTTCCAACATGTTATCAATCAAATCATACTCCCAACATTCATGCACTCTCAATATCAATAACCCTAAAGAATCCTATCGCAGGCTTACTCCGGAAAAACTCCTATTATCATCAAAGGCGCAAGAGCCACTCTTTGAATCCTTTTCAACGAATAAATTGGCGCAAGAGCCACTCAAGTTTAACCCAATGAAAGCAATGGTATTTGTGAGTTGAGGTTATTCTAAGCAATCCGGCGCAAGAGCCACTCGGATTTAACCTAGGTCACGCTTCTAAACATAATTGTATGGCAACATCCCATCGTTAACAACTATGTTATACTACTTGTAACAAGGGTCTTTCGACAATTCCGGATCTCAAACCCTAGTTTATCTATAGATGTCAATGAATGTTCATCTAATTTGCAACTTAAACAAACAAGCAATCCATCATACAAGGCGTTATAAATGGTAGAACATAAGGGATATTGAAGAGATTATGAACATATGAGAATGAATACTTCAATTAATAAACATGTTTTCCAACTTAGGACTACATCTCTAACCAATAAGAAAAGTTTAGTTCATCATGGATTTCTTGTTCTCCTTGTGTTTTTCCCGTGTCCAGAGGTCCTCTTAATGTCTTGGATGTCTCCTTATATAGTATCCACGAAATCTAGGTTTTTAATCCTTCCGGGACCATGTTTTCCATGTTTTGGAAGCCCACACACGTGCCAAAACTCCCCATTTACGGTTGGGTTCGAGCCAATAAACCCAACCGTAACTCTGGCACAAAAATATCACCCAAAAGCCCCCAGATTTACGGTTGGGTTCGATCCAATCAACCCAACCGTAACTCTGACACAAAAATTCGCTCCAAAATTCCCCAGGTTTACGGTTGGGTTCGAGCCAATAAACCCAACCGTAATTCCTCCTGGATATTTTTTTTGTACTTCACTATTTTGATCATTACTCCCTCATCTGATGTCCGATTGACCTCATTCTTTTTGGGTTGCTTTCGTCTTTCAATTCTCTATAAGATGGAAATAACAAAATTTTCATGTTTCTTCAATTAATTTTACGGTTGGGTTTGAGAGTCTAGACCCAACCGTAAATCCTCCTGGAATTTGCCTCCAAAATCAACTTCTTTTACGGTTGGGTTTTGAGGTACTTTCCCAACCGTAAATCTTCCTGGAATTCGCCTCCAAAGTTGTGTTTCCATCCTTTAACCTCTTCTTTGGTTGAATACACTTCAGAACTCCTAAGAAACTCATAAACAAACAAAATCAAAGCATAATGATATGAAAACTAACAAGAAATCAATGAATTAGAGTATCCAAATAGTGAAAATAATGCACTTATCATCATACCGGGCTGATGTGATTGTTCAGTGTAATTGTTCCCCCTATCATTAATTTTTTTTATAAATCATACAATTAGAGGTTACTATTTCTTACAGTTTCTAACTTTTAATTTGCAGGCATGAGATAAGATCAACAGGTCAATCACATTTCCATGAGACATGACAAAATAACAGGTTATGATTCACAAAAATCTAAGTCTTAAATCAATATGCTATTATTCATAGTAATCAAAAATCTAGTAATCTATTTTTTTTATACTTACAAATCCGTCTACTAAAACTATGTGGAAGCTGTAGAACTTTCCTATGTTTGTATCCCTGTTTTCCCATGTACGCATTATTCTCAGTTTTCTAGACATTTGTATTTTCCCAATTTGCATGTCACGTAAATCTGGAAGTTGTTGGATAGCTTGTGAACATATATTTCCTATATAATGAGTTCAAACCATTAAATTCTTTCATCTTAAATTAGTTTGAAATAAAGTATATACATTTAAAATGAGAACTAAATTACTTTTTTTGGTTGCTGGCTTTTTTTTCACAGTTGTAATTTTTTCCACCCCATCTTTTTAGTTTGTTTGGTCACTTGAACAAATATCCCCTTTATATATATATATATATATATATATATATATATATATATATAAAACAATTAGTATGTGAACATATTAATCTAGAATATACTTAGTCTGTAAAAGTATGAACTTACTTTTTCTGTTTTTTGTAGTTATTTATGGGGAGATAGGCATCTTTATAAAGTCATTAGTCATTGGTGGATCTTCTTGTTTGTGATGATCTTTTTTGTTTATATGTTCATCAATCACTGATGCATCTTTATCTTTGTCAACTGATTGATTTTGTCTGTCAGATATTGTATACAACACCTCACTTACAAGGAGTATATCAACATCTTCTGATGGAGTAATTGTTTCAGTATCATCTTTTTGAGTTATGAACTCTTCTTCGTAATCTTCTTCAATATTTTCTTTGGATTCATCTGCATAGCTTTTTGTTAGTTTTTTTTTCATGTGTTGGTATTTTTGTAGCTAAATAATAGTGTAAATTTTAGCTTACAATACCTGTGGTCTTCTTTTTTGAACCCATGCTTTTTCCTCTAGCCATAGTTTTCTTTTTCTTTTTTGTCGTTGCTTCTGTCATTAATTTGATAGGTTATACAATAAATGAAAGGAAAAAAAATACAAAGCAAAAAGTATGTAGAAAAGCTACCTGTACCTAATAGTATTAAGGGTTGTATGAATACATGCTATTGTATGCGAGTATTTTTATATATATACATAGGGTTTCTATTCTTATCTAAAATCTATTTTCTCTAATAAAATATATATTTATCATAGTTAGTATTAATTTAACCATTTTAGGTAGATTTGTATTTATCATGTTCTTAGAGAATCTATATTTATATTTTTTTTTCTAAATTTATGTTTATCTAATGTAATATAGATAGTTTATGTATAGTCAGGATATTTGCTAATATAGATTCTTATTTTCATGAAATTTCATGTTATAAGAGAATCTATAGTTATATTTTTTCACATAGATTTGTAGATTTTTTATCTATATTCCGTGTGTTTACCAATGCAAATCTAAGGAGGTAAATTTAAAGGAAAATTTATTGTTATATTTTTTTTACCTAAATCTGTAGGGTTATTTTTTATTTCGCATTCTTTAAGTGATAAAGTAGATGTGATCATATAAACAACCCAAGTGTCCAGGTAGTAATAATGTCAAAACAGATCATAATGAGTGTTGAAACAAATTAATAACCGAACTTGGTTGAAATAACAATATGTAAGAATTAGTGTACTAAAATGGGAGTTCTCACCATTTGATATATTTTGGTTTATATCAATATCAATATCGATGAGCTTGGTAGTATTTGTACTATACAAACTAGTGAATCCACCAATTACCATTTGAACTTAATTAGTGAAAAACAAAAACTAACCTTAACTGTAAAAAGTGGCAAACAACATTCAATATCGATGAGTTTGGGAAGAATTGCGTAGATAGAGATAAGCATCCGAAACCAAGTTCACACTTTAGAGTTAAAAAAGTGATGCAAAAGATATCTAGAATCTCACCTAATGGATGCTAGGACCAAGCTTTTGAGTTTTTTTTTGTGGCTTATCTCATTAAAATCTTATAACCTGAAAAGTAAAATTTGACAAAAGTTAATGAAAGAAGTATGCTTATACTTTTTATGTACATGCTTTAAAAAAATGTACATCAATATATTATGCATATCGAAAGTTCCTATATGTCCCACCCTAAAACCTATGGTCAAATAAGAGAGATCATAGTTTTTGCTTGATTCCAATTATGTGCAAAATAACCAAATATGCATCTATCAAACTCCTCAATGAGTCTCATGTAAAGTGAATATCAGTTTTACTTACACAATCACATGCTAGTTTGATGAGTTGAGGGCTTTGGCTTGGATCTGAGAAATTAATTTGTCTAGCTACATATATACAAACTAAGCAACAAAATAATGAGAACAATCATCAAATACTTGCTTAATGGATATGTCGTAACTTGTAATTACCAACACAATGAGGAAATTCTTCTAGTGTATCACCTTGAACTGACTTTGTTGCGTCAAACAGTATAGGGGTGATGGTGTTGGGTTCTGCTTTTATTGACTGATTTTGATACTTGCGGCCGCTGCAACTACGATTGCAGATGCTGCAATGATGTGTATAACAATACCACTGAAAAATCTGATAAATGGACAGAGAAGAGGTCAAAAAATACTTATGAACAAACTTTTCTATTAGACATTCCATTTTCGTAGCCTATCAATACCGATCATCCATGACAAAAAAATCTTATTTCCTTAGTCACATTCAAGTAACACCCTCTGCTCCTCTCTCCATCATGATCTTTAAACCTTAATGAAATCGTTAAAATCGATAATTATAGACCAAAATCAGACATAAAAAAAAAAGAAAATCAAAAGCAAACAAAATAGAGATAGATCAAATTCACATCTGATTGAGAATCTTATTTTGTGCGCCTGCTAATAAATCAATAAAACAGTGAAACACTAATTGCAAAAACCCTGATAAAATAAAAATAAAATTCATATTAAAGAGAGAGTACACCCAGACTCACTTCATTATCCTTACAAATGCATCTTTAGCTAAACAACAGAAGAAAATGGATTTTCGTACACCTCTCTAACCACAACTGTAACACAAACAAAAATATATATGAGTGGTATAATCACCCAGAAAATCAAAGAAGGTAAGCGAAGGAAAAGAGACATAAGTAATAGCAGAGGAAAAAGAATGAGATAAAGATGATCATGGAAGATTTGAAGTTACCCGTGAGGATTTAGGTTAGAATGACGTAAGAAGAGAAAAGGGAACTAATCCGCGACGGAATTGGAAGAATGAATAGGAAAAAGAAGGGTTCAGGTTTTGCATTTTCTTAGAATTATTAGGGGTTAGAAGCAGAGATTTGATTCGTTGGATGGTCACAAACTAAGTCCTAACCGTCGATCTAAAATAGAGATTTGATTCGTTGGACAACCTAAGTCTCAACTGTCGATTTAAAGTGGACGTCACCCACTACATGTTAGGATAACCCAATACATTAAGTATTTGATGTAAAGATGGTGTAACTATGTCTATTCCGAATAACCACTCACGTGAGAGGTTTTAGTAACCCAAAAATGTTCCAACCAATTTGCTGCTGCCACGTGTCCCTCCTAGAATCACCAATGCCAAACCTCCTCTCTCGACCAATAGGGATAGTGGGTTTTATCACCATTCAACCAGGGAGCGAAAATAGTTTTGTTGTTTAAGGGGAAGATTACATGCAACACTTCACATAGGTACACTCAAGTGAAGAACCCTCATATAGGGGCTTATGATTCAAATAGAGGGGCTTCTCCCGGATTCTGGATGACTAATTAGTTGGTTAGGGGGTGTCCTAAGCCAATAGAAAATATCTATATTACCCTTCCATCTATAACAAATCTAAATTACCCTTCGATCTATTAAACCTAAACAAAACCCTAACTCATTTTTAATTCGCCACTTTATCTCCCTCTCTTCCCATAGTAAAAAAAACGGTTTCTTCTACTTCTCCCCATTTTCATTTTTTTTTCATTGATATTCCTCGTCTTGATTAATCGTCGATTCGAAAAAATTATAATCGTCGATTAAACTCTGTAGTAAAGATTAAGAATCCTATTAAAGATATAGAATTAAAGTAACAATGAGGCAAATGAACAACAATCAAACCAACCTAATCAAGAAATCGGTGGTCTCGTTGAAACTCCTCAACAACAACGTATGGATTATATGAGGTATGATTCGACAAACTCATGTTTTTTTTTTCTCCTTTTTGTGATTGAAAGGTTTTTGATTAATTAAATTCTTTAAAAGAAAAATTAGGTTATCATTTTAATTTATGTTTGGGTTTTGCTGAAAAACCTAACCGTAAAATTAATTTATGAAGGTGTTACGTTTGGGAGTTCTTCAAAACCCAAACGTAACTGGGTTTTGTAAACTTTTACGTTTAGGTTTTTAAAAAACCTAACCGTAATTTATAAAAAGAAAGATGAAGAAATTTTTTTACGGCTAGGTTTATTGATGTGGTCGCCTGAACGTCAAAATTATTTATTACTTTCTCACTACTTTAGATTCATATGAAGCAACAGTAAGAAAGGATCATTCCCACAGGGAGGTCCTGGTTGTTATATCATTTCGATATCTTATGTGAATGGGGGGATTTTTCATATTTAATGAAAATAAGTTAAACTAATTATGAAAGCTGTCATTACTAGTAAATTTCGAATAAGTCTAGAAGAATAAGTAAAAAAAAAAATCAATAAGATGAGAATATTTGTCAAGGTTTCGTTTTCATTCACAAAACATGTTCTTGTAATAATAATTAAAATTAAACTTTAATCTCTTATTATCAAAATCCCTAGAATACCTTGATCGTAAGAATATCACGTTGACTTCCTAAATCATCACAAACACATTAAAAGATGCGAGTATGAATTCTACTTAGAGAACAACCTAAAGTGTAAAAGCACAATTAGGTTTAATCTATTAAGAGCGTTAAGAATGGTGAATTAGGTTAATCAATGCAATTGACATACCCGAGTAGACAATTTAACAAAGGTCATAATTCACATGTGAGAACAAAAAAATATCACTATAATCCGTACACTATGTTACTTGTATTCAAGGAGTATCACTCTTACGTATAATTAAACCTAAATTAGATATAAATATGAATGTGAGTTCAATCAATTGGCCACTTAACTAAACAAACACTCAATCATACATGACGATGTTTTTAGTAAATTATGAACGATAATATTGATACAAAACTAATTTATTAATCAAAGAAACATGTTGATGTAGGATATCTAGCTAACCAAGTCACCCATGCTTGACATGAGTCAAACCTCTTTCCTTTTTCTAGTTCAACCCTTTCCTCTTTCTAGTTCTAATTGGTTTCCTTGTTTACTTTGATTTCCTTTTTCTAGTAATAATGCTTTTAGGAAATAACAAAGCCTATATAAAAAGGCCTAGTATTGTAGAATTCTACATCCAACATTAATACTTGATATATGAAAGTTATTTTCTTAGTTATTATTCTTTAGTTTTGCTATTGTTTTTTCGAATCTATTGATTTCACACTAGTTTTCATTATTTATTAGATCTTTTTGATCCAACTTATGCGCTTCTGCTATATTAAGTGGTATCAGAGCCTCGATTGAGAGCCTCCAATAACATGGGAGATAAGAAGATTGAAGAGTTGAAGAACGTCTTGAAGAAATACCTAGAAACCGAGATGCAAGCACTGGCAGTCGATCTAAAAACGGAGTTGAACATAGAAATTGATAAACGATTTGCTTATTTCAAAGAGTGGTTATCTACTACTTTCAAGGTGAAGGAAGGAAAGAAGATAATTTGGAGAAATTTCTAAGACTCAATCTGAACCCGTTCACCCCCATACTTTCACCCATCTCAACACCACCACTCATATTCTAAACCCCCCTGATCCACTTCCCAATCTTCTTACAGCCATGATACCTCCCTAAATAAAAAATATTACCATCCCTTATACACTACTCCACCTTACACAACCCCTCAATTTGAGTCATTCGAAGATTCCTTATTCTACTCCCTCGAACTTGCACACAATTTTTCCAAAATAGCAAATCATCGATGTAGAAGATTATGAGCCATATTATTATCGCCACAAGGCTGATATAACTCCATTTGATGGACTCCTATACATTGAAGATTTCCTAGATTGGTCATGTACGGTTGATCGTTTCCTTGCATATATACACATACCAGAATCAAAAAGTAGAGCCTTTTGATTTCAAACTTACGGGACCAACATCCTCATGGTGGGATCATCTTCAACTAGAACGAGCCAACCAAGGATTCCGAAAAGTTCAATCATGTCCAGCCATGAAACAGTTGTTGAAGAAGATATTTCTGCCCCCGGACTACATGCGAACCTTGTTCATCAGCTTACAAAACTGTCGCCAAGGTAACCGCTCGCTACAAGAGTATGTGACTGAATTTTCTCGTTTATTGTCTCAGAATCAGCTGAATGAGACGGCTGATCAAACAATCGGATGTTTCATTAAAGGTTAGCTACTCAAAAATGCATTTCTCATCATGCTGTCATTAATAATGCTCTTAAAATAGAATCTTTTATGCTTTGTCCACAACCATACCCAAAATCCTTATTCTCTAACCCTAGAAAACCCCTTTTCAAAAAAATTCTACCCGACAACAACCTTCACCTTCTCCATACCAGTACCGTACTTCTCTTACCCCTCCAACCACCCAATCATCTCCTTCCCAAACCCTACCTACCACGCATCTCCCACCACCTCAACCCCAATCTAGTAATGCCCAACCCAATAAATCAAAACCTCAAAACCCTTATGCATACCCAACTGAAAATAATTGTTAGGGTGTAAACAACCATGACACACATCAAATCAATGTAGGAGTGGGCGTACATTGATGACTGAGGAAGAGATTGTTAATAAGGAAGAAGCTGAAGAATTAAGTGAGAATTTCGAAACTGTTAATACATATGGGTGGGGTGGGGTGGGAAGGTGAATATGTCACATCTGTGTAGACCTTGTGTTATTCGAAATATGTTGTCTATACCTCAGGTAGACCCTCCAACTCGTAATCGTCTATTCCACATCCAATATCGTGTGCAAGACAAGGTATTTGATATGATTATTGACAGTGGTAGTTGTCAAAATATTGTTTCTTCAAGGTTGGTGGATAAGTTATATCCATCTACTCACCCACACCCTAAACCATACGCTATTGGATGGGTTGATGATAACAACAAAAAGAATGTATATTCTCAATGCCTTGTGTCTTTCAAAATGGGGATATACAATGAGACAGTAGTTTGTGTTGTTGTGGATATTACTTCTTGCCACATATTACTTGGTCTCCCATGGATATATGATGTAGATGTCACTTATCGTGGTAAGAAAAATAGATATTCATTCATATACAATGGTAAAAAGGTCGTATTGCAACCATCTTACGCAAAACCTAAGCAAGGTCTATAACAAGAAGATACCAAAATGTTGGTTTCGCTGAATATCATGGTTGATGCACAAGAATTAGGTATGCTAGATGCTTTATATGTACAACCTTCTGCTTCTGACCATCCTACATTTATTCCTACACAAGTGCAGTCTTTATTAGATGAGTTTGCATGTGTTTTAGCATCTCATGTGCCCGATTCTATGCCACCTATGAGAAATATTCAACACCAGATAGATCTCATGTTAGGTGCAAGTTTTTCTAACTTTAACCACTGTCGTATAAGCCCTAAGGAACAT
The DNA here is from genome assembly GCA_023531435.1 of Papaver californicum. Taxonomy (NCBI): domain Eukaryota; kingdom Viridiplantae; phylum Streptophyta; class Magnoliopsida; order Ranunculales; family Papaveraceae; genus Papaver; species Papaver californicum. The sequence continues at coordinate 809,782 of JAJJMC010006896.1, forward strand.
GATATACTTCAAGGTCAAGTAGATGAACTACTGTCCAAAGGTTTCATACAACCCAGTTTGATCCCATGTGCTATTTCAGCTATTCTTGTACCTAAAAAAGGTGGAACTTGGCGTATGTGTATTGATAGTAGAGTTGTTAATAAGATCACGATATGGTATCGTTTCCCTATTCCAAGATTGGATGATATGCTTGACATGCTCTCCGGTTCTAATATATTTTCTAAGATTGATCTTGAAAGTGGATATCATCAAATCAGAATTCGACCTGGAGATGAATGGAAGACTGCGTTTAAAAAAATGGTGTCTTTGAATGGATTGTTATGCCCTTTGGTTTGTCTAATGCTCCAAGTACGTTTATGAGGCTTATGAATCAATTCCTACAACCTATCATTGGTAAGTTTGTTGTGGTTTATTTCGATGATATCCTTATTAATTCGAAACCTGAAGAGGAACACCAGTCTCACTTGTGGGCTATTTTCAATGCTCTCCGAGAGAATGAGTTATTTATCAACCTCAAAAAGTGCCACTTTTTCACTTTTAAGATTCTATTATTAGGCTATGTTGTTTCTGCCGACGGTATTCAAGTAGATGATTCTAAAATTACAGCTATTCGAGATTGGCCTGCTCAGAAGACAACATCCGAAGCTCGTAATTTTCATGGTTTAGATCCCTTTTACCGTCGATTTATAAGATATTTCAGCTCTATTGCAGATCCTATTACTGACAGTTGGAAGGATAAACGTTTTTTTATGGATCATTGAAGGCGAATCAAGCTTTCAATTGCTAAAACAAAAAGGCTTACTTCTGCTCCTATTCTTGCACTACTTGATTTTTAATAGCTTTTTGAGGTACATTCTGATGCTTCCATGCTAGGAGTTGGTACTGTCATGTCTCAAGAAGGTAAACCTATTGAATTTATTAGTAAAAAATTCACAGAATCTCGTCAAAAGTGGTTTACCTACTAGTTGGAATTCTACGTCGTGATTCGTGCACTACAGAAATAGAGACATTACTTATACATAAAGAGTTTGTCTTGTACACAGATCATCAAGCCCTCAAGTACATTCAGAATCAATCAACATCCAATCGAATGCATGTAAGTTGGATTTCTTCCTTGCAAGAATATACATCTCTATTCAGCACAAGTCTGGCTTAAACAATAAGGTGGCTGATGTACTTAGTCGTTTTACTAATCATAACGCTCGATAATTACTCCTTGTTACGATCCATGCTGAAGTAATTACCTTTGACTCCCTTAAGGATTTGTATCCTACTGATCCATACTTTTCCATGCTATGGAAAATTTTTCCTCTGCACAACAAGGTATTGGCGATTTTGCTTTACATAATGGGTTTCTTCTTAAAGGCTGTCGTTTATGCATTCCCGACAATTCAATTTGTGAGCATCTTATTAAAGAGTTACACTGTAGTGGTCTTTCTGGCCATTTTGGTCGAGATAAGACTTTGCTCTTGTGGAAGCTCATTATTTTTGGAATTCTCTCAAAAAGGATGTCAATGATTTTATGCGACGTTATATGATCTGTCAACGAAGTAAAGTCCATGCACAAAATACAGGTTTATACATTCCTCTTCCAGTTCCAGATACTCCTTGGGAAGATTTATCAATGGACTTTGTACTAGGGTTACCGAGAACTCAAAGAGCTCATGATTATGTTTTTGTGGTAGTTTATCGATTTTCAAAGATGGCACAATTTATTCCTTGTAAGAAGACTATGGATGCTGCGACTACATCACATCTTTTCTTCCACGAGATCATTCGTTTACATGGAATTCCCAAGACCATTACTTCTGATAGAGACACTAAATTCTTAAGTTGGTTTTGGAAGACTCTTTGGACTCAAAAGATTCATGTTTGGTTCGGGAAGAGATCGTGGAAGTTTTGAAATGAATGGGAAGAGAATCTACTTTCATCTCACGGACGACCAGGATACGATGGTAATTTGTGGAGTTGGAGAAAGCTTTGGAAGATAAGATTGATTGTCCCCCGAGGGCTAAGACCTTTCTGTGGACATTGGTAAACAGGCGAATCCTTTCTAACCAGCATATCAAAGAGGGGCCGATCCTAGTTGTCCTCATTCTTTTTGCTGAAGATGACGACCACATTCTCAGAGTTTGTTCGAGGTCTAGGGATAGATATGTGGAGGATGGAAACCAAACTGCAGTTTAGTAGCACTGCTCATCCTCAAAATGATGGACGAACTGAAGTAGTGAACCGTACCTTAGGGAATCTTATTCGTTGCTTATCCAAAGACAAGCCACAACAATAGGATTTAGCTCTCGCTCAAGCTGAGTTTTCCTACAATTCAGTTCCTAATCGGTCTACTGGTTATGCACCTTTTCAAATTGTTTACTCAAGGATTCCTAACCACACATTGGATCTAGTCTCTTTACCATATGTTCCTAGTTCCAATGTTGCGACTGATCACATGATCGAGTCTCTACAACTTCTACATGATACAATAAAATAAAAACTTGGAAGTTGATAATGCCAATTATAAGCTAGATGATGATCGTTGTCGTCATTTTCGATCGTATGACGTTGGTGATTTTGTTATGGTATACTTAAGCAAGGATTGTTTTCCTATTGGTACCTACAACGAGACAAAGTACAATAACATTGGGCCTATACACATTCTTAAGAAGATAAGCGACAATGCTTATGTTGTTGAACTCCAAGATAATATGAACATCTCGTCCACATTCAATGTTAAGGATATCTTCCCTTATTTCCCCAGCGATGATGTTTCTCTTCCAACACCGAACTCGGGGTCGAGTTCTCTTCAAGAAGGGGGGTGGGGGTGGGGGGATGATGTAGGACATCTAGCTAACCAAGTCACCCATGTTTGACATGAGTCAAACCTCTTTCATTTTCCTATTTCAACCCTTTCCTTTTTCTAGTTCTAATTGGTTTCCTAGTTTACTTTAATTTCCTTTTTCTAGGTATTTTGATAGGCCAAAAGCCTATAGTCGCAATCCTATGACGTCAGTAGAAGCGGCAAGCACGGGTTTATCCACGAAGATTGAAAATAATATATTAAGTTAATTAAACAAACAATATGTTAAAAATAAATTTTTGTTGATGGATTTTATTAATTAAATAGAAAGACAACTAAACAAAATTGGTTGATTAACAAATATGAGACAAATCTAGGGTTTCGGATTACACAATTTTTGATGTTTACAAAATTAATTAATTACTTTTTAATCAATTACTCTCAAATTACTCAAGACCTTATTGAACCCAATCTCATGCCTTGGAAAATTTATCGTTTTGAAAATATTTATACGACTATGTTGTGTTAAAAAAGTCTAATTTTCCTTCGTTTATTAAATATCAATAGTTGAAACTATTCAGGACAAGTAAAATGAAGCTTTATAAGAAGAGAAAATTATTAGTCAATAATAGCACTAGTGGAGAGTAAACATGTAAAAGAAATCAATTATTAAATATTACAAATCAAACATAGCTTCCTCCTACACCTTAGACAAGAAAATTATCTACTCATAGAGAAGAAAATAAAAGAAAATTGATCAAATATTTGATTTTATTAATATGGAAGAACTCACAATTTTCTTTAAATTCTTGTCGATTTAACGACAGATCTCTAATGAAGTAAATGAAGAACGACTCTTGAGTGCATCTGAATAAGGCTGTTTGTTGGTGCAGTGAAGAAAGAACGGATCTGTGGTGTAATAGAAGCTCAGAACTGTCACGGAAGAGGTTGAAGAAACTGTTATTAAAACAATTGAATATGAATGAAAAAACAACAATTTCTGCGACTGTTTGTTTATGTACTTGTTCTTCCTCTTCTTCTTCTTTTCTTCTCAAACTGAACTGGCACCAAAATTTTCTAATTTTTTTTTACGTTTGTGGCTCTCTGTGTCTCCCTTAATGCTTTCCATTGACCTCTATTTATATTATGACAACAAATCTCGTCCAATAACTTCTCCAAGTTCTCTCACAGATCGTATATTTAATTCTCGACATGATGTATTTTTTTTTCTTCAATCTGTTGAATCTTGATTTTGTTACTTTGTTTAAAACCCATGAGTATTATTCTTTCACGTTGTTGTCCAGCTCGAGATGCGATGTCCAAATCTTGTTGAGATAGTCTTTATCAACACAAACTCGAGAGGATGTTTTCTTCATTTTTTACGGCAACTCCTTTCATTTATTTTCACGAGAGTTATTTTGATTCTAATAGTTCCATATCGAGTACAGATCCTACAAATAAGGCAAGAATAAGGAAATATTCTTGTCTTAAAACTCTCCCAAATCTTTTCTTGATCTTGTATTCATTCTGCACTTTTAAGTGATGAGTTTTCCCGCCAAGAATTCTTTTTGATATATAAAAAGTGGGTGCCTTTATCTAATTATGGGGTGCCTTTAACAATTATATTAGGTGCCTTTATCAATTTTGATGGGTGCCTTTATCACTTTTCTGGGGTGACTTTAGCACTTTTTAAGCCCAACTTTCCACAATTGCCATTTCACAAAAATACTTATAAAATGACAATATTAGTACAAAAATTGAAGATTAACAATATAAATATGAAATCAAATCAGACACGAAAACATGTCTATCATATTCCTTTTTCTAGTTATAATGCTTTTAGGAAATAGTGAAGCCTATACAAGAAGGCTTAGTATTATAGAATTATACATCCAATATTAATACTTGATTTATGAAAGTTATTTTCTTAGTTATTATTCCCTAGTTTTGATATTGCTTTTGTGAATCTATTGATTTCACAATAGTTTTCATTATTTGATGCAACTTATACGCTTCCACTACATTACATGTTTTGTAAAATTCAACTAATCTTTAACCAATAATAAAATTAACTACTCATATTATTTGGAGTTTACACAATTAAATTCAAGAAGAAAAAAATTACAAACCTTAGATGTCGAGAAATCTTCCCCGCACGAACCTACAAAAAGGAGTAGAAGAGATGAGAAGAGAACTAGATGGAAATCTAAAAATCCTCCTATCTTGTTGAAGTTTCTCTTATATAGCTTCTCATGTTCCAAATCCAAAAAGAATTATAAAAACGCTAGGTTTCTTTATCTAAGTCAAACCCAAAACCCTTGGCAAGCTTAACATAATCTCTTGTTGGTGATTTATGCAAGATATTGTTTGTAATTCAGGCATCCAAACTCCTTCCCCGCAATCATTTAATCACAATCACACACATTCATCTCTTATTCTTTGCAATCTGTCCAAAAACCCATAAATCACCCATCACCAATAACGCTAGCAATTCTGTATTGACTGTGAACAACAACCTTATTTTTCTTCTCAATACTCGAAACCAACATACCCATTACTATTTCCTTATTTCTTTGTTTTAAACTCAATAACAAGAACTACCGAAACTCCTCTTCTCATCTTCATTGTTCGTGCACAATACCAACAACAATATCAACACTTTCTTCCTTCTTCTATCTCTACTAAATTTCTCTCCAACCACCAACCAAACCCAATTTCTTGGTATTCTCTAACTCTCGAGCTCAACCATCAACATACTCTTCCTATCTTTCTTGAGATCACTAACCATCATCGACGACTCCTAACCACTGCATCCACAGAATTTTCTCCCTGAATTTCTTCTATTCATCATTCACCGCTTCTTTCTATATTTCTAAACTTTCAAACCAAAAGAACCATCTCCACTCAACTCAAATCAACTCAACTCAACTCAACATAAGTAGCAACATCTTACTGATTTCTCGGTGAATCTTGGTCTTAAAAACAATCCAATATCTACATTCTCTGTTTGTTCTTCTTGTACACAAACAGTCACATTACCAAGAATAGAGAACTGGTCAGTCTTCTTCTCATTTCAAAACCCATTCTTCGATTTCATCTCTTTTGAACAGTTCTTTCTCAACTACCTAAAATCTCTGCTAACCCATTGCCAACAACCATCGACCATGGCCAGAACCTAGGGAAACGACAAAGAAAACTTGGCTTTCAAATGAGTTTTGCCATAACCCAACCGTACTTTCCTATTTCTCAGTCACATTCCGGCCCCATGGCTAGTCTGCAGTTTCTCCTCGGCACAAGAGACTTGACAACTGCTTGAAAAGAAGATTGAAAACCGATTATAATGTAATGTTCGACGTATTTGCTAGGTTATAAGAAAATTGTGCATTTAGGCACCCAATAGTTAGATGTGGACAACCTTGAGACTTGGATGAAGTGGATGCCATGAATAATAGTCACGTCTGTCTTTAAGAGGTGGACTCCCTTTAACACTTCTTTATAAAACAGTAGGCCTCCCCATAGTAACTTCTGTTTTGGATACAATTGTGACTTGTGTGCTTTTTTTCTTCGAGTTCATAATCACTCAATGCCTCCGAACAATGCTATAAGTTCCAATTTCTCTACTTTTACTTCTCATGACTCCAAAATACCTTTAAAATTCAAAGCAAAAGTAAAATACCAAATTTACAAGAAAAATAGCAAAGAAAGCATAAACAATAGATTATAAATAAGGTGTTGTAGAAACCTATCGTTGATGAAACACAATTTTTTTTTACATTTAGGTTCGAATGCTACAACACAACCATAAAATACGTTGTTTTCTCAAATTTAGTTTAGTTTCTTACTTTTGAACCGTAATTTATTTTAGGTTTGGGTTCGATATTTTCAACCAAACCGTAAAATATCTTGGATTTTCATACTGGAGTTTATTTGTATTTAATTTTTGGAAATTACCTAACCATAATGTTTGTGTTCAATTGTATTGCTTGTATGTTGTAGAAATAAGAATAGGGAAAAACCCAAAAACAAGAGGGGTAGTAACTTAACATCGATTGAGCACATTCCCGCCCCTCGCCACGATATTCATTTAAGGTTAGATAATAGAGGCGTCCGTAAGAATGTTAGGAAGGAGAAGGGTTTGAAGGTAGGGGGTCCTCAAGAAGTTTGGAAGCACCTCAAGAAGAAAATAATGTTTTTCAATCATACATGAAAAACAATCTAGACATCGAAGAGGGAACAATTTGATCTACCGGTGATGAGCCGAGGTACATTTGTGATTAGAGAACCACGTGAACAGGAAAAATATGATGATGAAGAAGACACGTATGGCGACCAATTTTTTGTTGAAGGCAAAGGTAAAGAAGTTGTTACTGCTTCGCCTCAACCTCAACCACAAGTGAAGAAAATAAAGCCAAGGAAGAAACCTTCACCGAAAGGCAAGCATATTCCTAAAGGCAAAAATGTGTTGTTGCCTAAGAAGAAGAATGACAGACTTTGGGTGAGGCCTCAGATAGGTCTGCAATCTTATTAGGTTATCCAAATTCATGGGATTCCAAAGTGGTTGAGAGCAGGGTAATAATCCAAAAACTTTGGTTCAATTTATATTCTTTGATTATAACTTCAATTTATAACTTGCTTGGTATGATTTTGATTAATTTTTTTTTATATCTTTGTAGGATCATAGAAGTGCGGTGATGAAATTGGTTCGTCAAAGGGCTAAACATTGGCCATTAGGTGAATAATGTGATGTTGTTCATACTATAGTGTTGGATACATGGTTAACCGATGGACTTATCAATTCCAGTTAGAATATGATAGTGTTGTTTGCACAGCCTTCAGGGAACGATATTATCCTGAAACCAATACATTTCATCTCTCATTCAGCGAGATGACAATAACGCCGGATGATGTCAAGCAAATTCTTGACTTAGAAGTTGAAGGAAAAGTTGTGCATGAAGGTTTTGACAACAACATGGATTGAAGTAATCTTTATATCCTTGTGAAAGAGACACTTGGATGGGAGAGAGCCGAAGATGAGGTGGAGTTTCAGATGGCTGCCGGAGACAGACCAGATAAAGGAAGAAAGAAAGGTGTGTCACAGACTAGAAAGAAATTGTTGCCTAGTTTGAAGTCCAAGTTTGGAGGAACTCTGAGGGTGGAATATGAAGGAAATGTGATAGACGAAACTAGAGATATGCGTACAACCAGAGCGTACTTGTTGTATATCCTTGGTACCATATTGTTCCCTGATAACTCAGGAAATAGGGTCAATGCTCATTTTCTACAATGGTTGAAGGATCTTCAGAAGACCAAAGAGTATTCCTGGGGCACTACCACAATACTTGTTTGTTTTGTATGTACAATCCATTTGAAGCACTTGATGAGAGTACCGTTCCAACTTCATAAACTCGGGATTAGCCAATAAAAAATACTTTATTTGTTTATCCCCAACTTCTTCATGGAACATCGTGTAATTATGTTTCTCCCAAATACATTAGTTGTTGTATTTGGTCCCTTTCTTCCCATTTCTCACTTTTCAATTTTTCTTTTGCGTTTTAGATGATCTCCAAAGTAGATTCATTATTTGGATTTCTATGCTTTAAGTGACCGAGTTACGTTTTTGGGTCATGGAATCTACGATCACCTTTTCTTCATCAGTGAACCGTTCTGCATAAGGATGTGTTAGAAAACTCTCTAGTAGTAGGTGGTTATGACGACCACATATAAATTAGATAAAACCATTTTTTTCCCGATGTTGATCTCAAATTGGAGCTTGAAAGGGCATCCGGTCTTCTTAGTGAAAGTAGTATTCTTCTTCCTCGTCTTTCCTACAAACATGATACCCTTCTTCGTATGACTTATATGTTTTCTACTACACTCGCAAACCTTTTGGAAGCGACGCTTATTCACTTGATTGTTACAATCGATCACATATATATATTTAATTTGCTATGTTCTCTAGCCCACTTTTTTTGCATCGTGTTTGTTTTTCCATGTCTACATGATCCAAGAATACAAAACTAGAAGAAAAAACAACTTTGCAATATGGTCCAAAGGAGTGAACAACATATCTGCCAACCTACCAAGTCGTTCAAATAGTGATTAGTAGTATCTTCAGTTATAATATTGTTTGGAGTAGGTTGATCATACATTGGGTGAGGTACAAGCACGCGCTGAACCGAAAATATCACAACAATAGTCAATAGAATACACGAACATAAAAACACCTACAATTGGTTTTCCCCCTAAACCCAACTATATAAAAAAAACTACAGAAATAATTACGGTTGGGAAAGAAATATACGACCTAACCGTAAATGTGGTTACAGTTGGATAATTTTTTGAAAACCCAAACGTAACTGGTGCAATAAATAACAATAAATACCATACACATAATGAGTTACAGTTGGGTTCGAGGTACCAAAACTCAACCATAAAAATATTACGATTGAGTTTTCCCAATTTTTCCCCAATTACAGTTAGGAGTTCATCAAAATCTAACCATAAATTTTTGTCTTACGGTTGGTTAAAAGAGGAAAACCCAGCCGTAAATTGGCCTGAATAACTTAAAAAATCTATCTTTTTACGTACTTTAATCAATTTTGAGCAATATAAATGACATATGAGCTAAGTTAGAGGTATACCTGACTACTTTCGACCATTGATTATTCTTCACTTTGATTGTTTGTTTCTTCATTTGGTTGAGATTCACCGTCACCACTTTGGGTTAAAAACTCTTTACCATCCAAGAGAACAACCATAGTTGGATCTCCATCAGTGGCTATGTAAAATCTGGTTTCTCTATCATATAAGGGATCACCCACCTCAAATTTGTCACTAGAATCGCTCATTTTGGTTGAGTGAATCAAAATCTAGGTTTATTCAAAAAATCTCCGAGATTTTTTCTCTTTTTTCTTCTATTTTTCTTCCCACCAAAACAAAACAATTAAAAATCGGACCTTATTTAATTAAGTATAATATAATTTTATTAATCTAATCTATTAGCTAATTAGATAATTATTACTAATTAAACATGGATAGTTCAGTCATTATTAAAATATTCTAGATTGAATTTTTTGAATTTACTAACTAATAATCCTATTTTATTTTATATAGAAATCCTTTCTATTAGAACCATAAGCACTATACGATGGTTTCAGGTGAAGTGATCATTAACATGAGTAGTTTGTCAGCATAACCAGTTTCCCTTTTCCTGGAAAACAAGTTCTTGTTTTTCCATTTCAAGTTGAAACCGAGAAAGCTTGTCTGGATTGCCATTTTCATGAGCACCTTGCTTGAGTCAGCTCCTTTTGTGGAAAAATATACGGACTCCCCCCTACGGCAGGTTATTTCTTGCTCGAGTTTGTTCCTCTAGTCGAATAATATCAGGACCCCCCCCCTAGGGAAGGTTATTTTTTGTGTGAGATCATTCGAGTGTACAACATAAATCCTCTTGAATTTCTCCCGCATAAAATGTTCAATATTGGCAAAATGAAACATTCAGGGATCCGACATTTGGACTTGAGACTATTAACTTATTTATATGATCTCAACCATGAAGAAACTAAAAAACATAAGATCGATCGGATTCTGCCAGCGCCAGGGTCCTAAATATGGGATTTCTTTGGGAGCTTAGTTTCGCCTAATTTGAGCACTTTTGTTACACGAGTATCAGCAGCAGAAATTGCTGTTGTCCTAGTTAATTAACTAAAATTTCATAACGTAGATAAGTACACTGAAGGTTTAATATGGTCAATCTCCTTGGAATGCACTGGTCTTCACCACCTGAATTTCTTCTTCTTGATTTGGAGAAATGCTCTATTCACGCAACTCAGAAATTCTGAAATGAATCTTTTTTCTAAAAAAAGAAAAAAATAATCAAAAATAAAAAAAATAAAAAATAGAAAAACAAACTTAAATATTGTTAGACCGAGTCCTTAAGCATTTTTAATTATGCTTTTGTTTTATAGTATTTAGATTGAATGTCCATTGGAATTTTGTACAATGTAACATGGAATTTTGAGTATAAAAAACCAGGGGTTTTTAAGGGCTATTAAAAATTCATTTGGGGCGATTAATAAAACAAAATAAGGTCATTATGAAATAATATCAATATATCCCTTATCCATATATTTTCTTTAATGACTAATTTGTCCTTATTTAATTAGTATTAATGTTGATTAATTAGTTAATTAAGTTGGCTATAGTTATTGTTAGATGATGAATTTGAGTTATAGTTTTAGAATAGAAATAGAAAGTGTTTTAGAAGAAGAAGAAGAAGAAGAAGAAGAAGAAGTTTGGAAAAACTAGGTTTTACCTAAAATCAATAACAAACATGGATGAGTATGAGGAAGAAGGTGAGAAACATCATGAAGAACATAATATTGAAGGTTCAAAGACGTTTAGACATGACGATTTGGAATATTTGTTGGATGATCCAAATTTTGGCGTGGAAGAAAACCTAGACGATGAATCACATCAAGATGAAGATAATAATGCATCAAACAATCAGGTATTGTGTTAACAAACTTACAAACCCACTTTGTATGCATTAGCATGTGATCGGTAACAAAAAAAAATATTCATTTTTGCATTCATTTAATGCCATGGACGTCCCAGAATCGGTAGATAATGTAGTACCATAAACTACCGATTATACTTATGTTCCAAAATAATTATATAATCGCTAGTCTCGTGAAGATTACTTACTACCGATTATACAAAATCCCCAAATTGATTTTTTTTTTGAATTTTTGTTTGCATAATCGGTAGATTATGAATACTTATTATCTACCGATTATGTTAGTCGCCCCAAAAATGAATTTTTCCAAACCTACAAAGTTTTTATTTTGTAAACTTTATAATCGGTAGTATATGGTATATCGTTATCTACCGATTATATTGCAATCGTTAGTTGTTTAACAAATTCAACCTCCGATTATACTTGTTTTTGTGTACAAAACTTGACTTGATTTCTTTCTATAATCGGTAGTAAAGGAACATAATTAACTATCGATTGTTGATAATCGGTAGCATGGGGATATTATTATCTACCGATTGTTGTTAATCGGTAGTAAGGTAACATAATTATCTACAGACTATCATTGTCTAACTCATTGCTATTTTACATAGATTATTGAATGGGTTAATCTTGTTTCATACGAGGGTCCTGATACTTCCCTACACTATGCAAATAATTTGATACGCTACCTACCCACTCTTAACTTGTTCTAAGAATGTATGTTACATGATTAGGCTTATGATATTTGTTTTGTTATATGCGCATTAAGACATTTGGAAGTAAGGCGGAGGCAAGGGAATGGCTTATCAACAAAGGCAAAAGAGAAGATGTGTGTTGTAGTTCAGAACAATTGTGTGAGAGTTGATCGATTTGAAATGATTTGTGAGAGAGGTGGCGAGCGAAAGAGTCACGTAGGAAAGGATCGTAAATACATAAAGAAGACGGAGAGGATATACCGAGGTAATTCAAAGAAGATTGGATTCCCATTTAAGATTATCTTCCATAAGCCCGACGGTAAGAAAGGTAAAGCATGGAAAATGTTTAGAGTTGCTAATGGTCGTCACAACCACGAAGATCCGGAAAGTGTTTTTGGGAACGTAATGGTTGCCAAGTTAAAACCAAAGGAATGAAGACGGTGAAGTCTATGAGGAACGTAATGAAAAAGAGTGCAATCATATCTACGATAAAGGCGGACGACCCCAACAACTTGTCTTCGTTGTCTATAATTTGGTCGACGCTAGCAACAATCAAAAGGAAGGAATGGGATGGTCGAATGGTTATGCAACAATCAGAGTGGTTATCCGAGAAACACAATTACACATTGAGAAAAGAAGAAAGGGATGATCCAATTGACTCAATGCTTTTATCAAATTTTGTTGATAGATGCTACTTACAAGAAAAACATGTACAACATGTCGTTGTTGAACATTGCTTGCCACACTTTGGAAAAATGCACATTTACGGTGGCTTGGGGTTTAATGGATGATGAGAACGATATGAGTTTCATACGGATGTTGCAAACATTAATGTCGATTTATAATGGCGAGCATTTTCCAAGGGTTATTGTAACGGATAACGATCAAGCCTTGATGAATGCAATAAAGGTAGTGTTTCCGGAAGCCCAGAATTTGCTTTGTACGTGGCACATTCAATGCAACATCAAATCCAATTGCAGACATCATATCCAAGCTAAAAAACGAAACAAAGGTACAAAGAGGTCGAAGGAAGAGGATAAACGTATTAGTAAACGAACGGTGGAAGAACGAGAAGAAGAGAAAAGGTTGGCCGATGAAAAGTGGGTTGAGGATGGAATAAAGTGGTATTTATATCTAAAAGCATGGGATAAGATAGTTTGGTCGATGACGGAGGAAGTTTATGAATACAACTTGAAGAACTTTGAGGATGAATGGGGCAAGAACTATCCCAAACCAGTTAAGTATTGCAAAACACAATGGTTGGGACCGCATAAGGATAAGTTTATGTTTGCATGGACATATGAATATCGGAACTTCAAGAACGAGGCAACAAGCATTGCAGAGGGGTCCCATGGCCGATTAAAGAACATACTAGTCGGTAGTCAAAATGAGGTTGTGTCGGTACAAGAAGCAATCCATGAGTTCACCAATCGTAACCTTACTAAGATTTATGGTTCAATGGAAAAAAGTCGGCATAGATTCCCGTTGGCACATTTAAAACATAAAAATCTTCTAAGGGGTATAGTTTATAAAGTTTCTTGGTGGGAAATAATTTTCATGATAAAACAATTGGAGTTGTACAGAGATCACGATGATGAGACTACGGTTTGCAACTGCAAGACGATGATAGGTATTGGACTCCCGTGTCGTCACATGCTTGGAAGGTATATTTAAGTGATTGACATTAATGATATTCATCCCTTTTGGAAGCAATTAACTTTCACTCCAAGCACCCAAGTGGTTGATGGTGTGTCGTTCGTGGAGATGGAAATATTTGCACGAATACTTGAGCGTTACTCTACGTCAAATGGGGCACATAAACAAATATTGATGCACTATTTAGAGGAATCCCTTCACCCATGTCTAAAGGTTGTTCAGGAACGAATGAAAGGAAAGGCGATGGGTAGGACGAATACCGAAAAGCCGAGGTCAATTCAAAGAAAATAGTTGAAGGAATAGTTATCTAGTCAACGTGACCTTTCTAGGCATGAACATACTGAAGATGAGTATGAAGATATGCCTTCTCTAAGGAAAATGGGTCATCCAAGGAAGGATCAAGGTTGACCAAGCTCACGACAAGTCAAACCTAAGGTCTTTACGATTCCTTCCCAACTAAGTCAAACCCAACATATACACGATGAGTATTTGGAACAACTCCCTCTACTCATTATACCATTTGTTTTTTCCACTGACGATGTCGATGGGGATGGCAACTGTGGTTTTCACGTTGCTTCGAAAAAAATAGGAGACTTTATGAGGCGGTTACCGAGAATATCACCCAATGGCATTATTTAAGAAATAAGATGGCCGTAAAATTATTGGAGGATAAGGAATTTTATATTGAAATGATGAGAGAAGGAGATAAACATGTTAGATAACAAGAGATAAAAGAGTTATATACTCGTGTAAAATGTCGAAACGGATTGGAGACAATCGGATCCAGGTATTGGATGGTAATGCCGATATGTGGGTATCTTTTAGCGGATGTATTGAACTGCGTGGTACATTATTTATGTCCTCCTTCATTAGGAGTGAGTGCTACATTTACACCCACAAGGACGGTGTGTGATGAGTCGGTCAAGGATAGACGAATCATTATGACATGGGTTAATATCAATCATTTACTTCTTGGAACATTTGGTTGAGTTCCTTCGGTGATAACAATTCCGCTAGCGCTCTTTTATCTTCTTGCACTAGCAGTTACTTTCTTACCCCCTTCATGACGAGGCCCCGAAACAATTGTATCTTGGGCTTGCTTAGATCGCATTTCCCTAAAAAAAATAAAGTAAAGAACAATTAGTTCCAAGAAGATACCGTTTAATCACTACATAAACGGGAGTAAATTAAACAAAGTAACTACCTATTGCGCATAATCGGTAGCTCGGGCTCTACATTATCTACCGATTGTGCATAATCGGTAGCACGGGCTCTATATTATCTACCGATTATGCATAAAAATTGGAACAGAAAAATCTAAGCTATGGACACACATACAATCGGTAGTTACATAAAAAGATTAACTACCGATTATGCCTAAATTTTGGTCCAGGATTATAATTGGTAGTTAATGACTAAATATAACTACCGATTATGTAGTATGTTTTGAGGAATCACTAACTTTCATAATCTGGAGTTTATCCCTATAAGAAACTACCGATTATACCTAAATTTTGGTCTAGGAATATAATCGGTAGTTAATGACTAAATATAACTACCGATTATGGTTGATATTCATGAGCAATGAAGAACACTAACATAATCCGTAGTTAAATACAAACACGAAACTAAAGATTATGACATATAACCTAAAACCCTTGATATTCTATTGACGATTTCATTCGATGAAACATAATAAACACAAATAATGGTAAACCCTTACCTTATTGGAGCCCTTACATAGTGCTGGAGAGGATGATTGTCGGAATCAGTCTCTGTATCTAGATCATCATCTTCGTGTTCTTCGTGTTCTTCATATTCCTCATTATGTTCTTCAACAATCTCTCTATTTCTTATTCTCTCGGCAAAATTCGGCCAATTAGTATTATCAGGTTGATGGGTGGTTTGTTTTTTCGAGCCATCTTTTGATTGTAATGACGAAAATAAATTGGTTTACGATTAATCGGTTTATGATGAAATAATTTAGCCACAATCGGTAGTTTGAAAACAAGAGAAGAAGAAGAGAAAACAGGCTCAATCGGTTGGAATAGAAATAGTAAAGGTTTAGGTTTAGGTTTTTATACTTTTATTAGTGAAAGGGTTAATGGTATTTGTTTGATTACTGAGAGGGTATATAGGTATATTTACATACCATTAGGCTATCCCATAGCCACTTATATTGGATGGGTTTAAAATAGTCGCCCCAAATTAGTTTTAAGTAGCCCTAAAAAACGCCAGGATAAAATTCTAGTAGATCTGTATATACTAGCAATTTTTTCTGGTGTCTAGGGAAAGAGGGAAATCGCCCCAAACCAAATGTTTGTTGGATATTCTAAAAGTGTTGCTTTTTTGTTTGCCGCTATGACGTTTTTTTTTTTGGGCGTCAGCCCCTCCGGTCAGGTCGTGGGGTCTAGAGGGAAGCACTCTTTAGCAGAGTGTGAGACAGTGTCTCGTAGAAAATTTTCTAGTTTATTCTGGAAACCTAATTCAAATTTAAACTAAATTTGGAGGTTTTGTCCCATAAGCCACCATTGATGTCTTTTGGAGGTGTTTATTGGAGATGAAAAGGTATCTCCAATGTACATGAATCTCCCTATAAGTAGTGAAGGATGTTCTTCCATTCAATCACATTATCAAAAATCTATCTGTTTTCTTTCTTCTAAGCATCATTAGAAACTTTTTTATGAAGTATTCTCGGTTAGATCAAGGGGTACAAACCTTGAATCCAATTACGTTGTTATAGAAGCCTCATGTAGGGGTTGTTGGAAACACTAGAGGGTCTTTCCATGTAAAACAAAATAGGGTCACCAGTTTATAAAATCAAAAACCCCATATCCCAAATATTTTCATAATATCTAAACTGCCCCTGTTTAATTAGCGGTAATTATCTAATTAGCTAATAGATTAGATTAATGAATTTCTTTTATAATTAGTGAAACCAAATCAGATCAAGTATGTTGTGTTAGTGTAAAAAAAAAAGAAGAAATAAAAGAGAAATTTTGGGAGATTTTTTGAAAAAACCTAGATTTTGATTCACTCAACCAAAATAAGTGATTCTAGTGAGAAATTTGAGCTAATAAAAAAAACTTAGATTTTGATTAGCTCCAGTGTCCTTTTTATTGTTCAAAATTGGTTAAAGTACGTAAAAAAATGATTTTTTTTGCTTTTCAGACCCGTTTACGGTTGGGTTTTCGCTTTCCTAACCAACCATAAGAAAAATGTACGGTTAGGTGACGATGAACTCCTAACCGTAACTGGGTAAAACTGGAGAAATCCAACTATAAACAAATTACGACTAGTTTGATCAACACGAACCAAACCGTAAAAGCACTTGGACAAAGATTTGAAGTTCCATGATTTTTTACGTTTAGCTTATAAAAAGACGAAACAAACCGTAAAAATATTACGATTGATAAACCTAGCCGTGAAAAAACTTGAGAAAAAATGGAACACTAGGATTTTTATTGTTAGCTTTTAAAGAAATAAACTGTAGATTGGCTTACGGTTACAAACCTAACCGTAACATCACATGCAAATATATTTTTTTAATTTACGGATAGTAGTTATAATTCCTAACCGTACAACTTTAGAGATTGATATTACGGTTAGGAATTAAGAACTCCTAACCATAAATAATTCTGTAAACCTAATTTTTTTTTCATTGATTTCAATCAATCTAACACTTTTCAAACACAAAAAGAAAAAAAGAAGAAGATGGTTTGTCGAATCATACCTAACATAACCCATGCGTGGTTGTTGAGGAGTTTAAAATTGTGCATCGATTTGTTCTTGGATTTCTTGATTGGGATCTTGATGATGATTAATCTATTGGTTGGGCTGTTGTTGATTACCATTACTGCCATTAGGTTTGAAATAGAATTAGATTTTAATTTTAGTTATTAATTAGTTTTTTTATTTTAGATGGAGGGTAACTTAGACATATTGCCTTAGGATACCCTCTAACCAACTATTTAGTCACTATGAATCCTGGATAAGCCCCTCTAGTGTTTTCAACAGCTCCTATATGAGGTTTCTTATTATAGAGATTCATTGTATCCTGAAGACATTATTTCACATACCCGTTGTAATCGACAATTTGATTGGAAGGGTCGAAATAATTATCTAAAAGAAATTTTATAGAACCTTAAAGTCGGAAGTACAACATCTCTGATAGTGTTTTCATCCTCTATTTTAGTGCGATTTTCTAACATTGTCTCCCGAGCTGAACTTATCTTTTCTTTATCTGCTTGAGGTGGCAGGAGTATATCAGTGCTGCTCACCTAGCAAACTGGTGTGAATGTATTTGATTTAGGGGTGAAAGATGAAGAAGCATTATTATCAAGTTTTGATTTGGGATTTGCTGCTTGGAAACTGATGGAGACTCGAAGTGAGATATTACCTTGGTCAACATTTTCTATGAATAATAATAAATTATGAGTATCGATGGATCATCGATTAAAAAAAATGGAATCAAAGAAACATAAAGATAACAAAATGATTAATGTGGTTCGGCATTAATAACCTATATCAACAAGCAAAACCTCATAGGATGAAATATTATTGATCTCCAGACTAATTATACTAGGATATTTTTCAATTACACTAACACACTTTATTTATAAATTATACAAAAATAATTAAGATAAATCTCATTATTGAGAATATATCCTAGTTAATTAGAATATAGAATTCTTGGAAACTTGATTAATCTTCGTCGATTTTCTATTTGTTTGATCTTTGCCGATTTCTGATAGCTTAAGTGTGATCACTTCATCTTGACTTTAACTTTGTCTTGAACTTGACCACCTTGATATTCATCCTGGTCTGTATATTCTAACAAGAAGAAATGATATTTTGTATCAGTACTTCTTTTTTTCGTAACAAAAAATTTGATTAAATAAATTAAGAGTTTACATGGTTCATATTCTCTAGTAATTGAATGTTTATATTACTATGAGGTGTTTGAATTCATACTCCACTCGTTTTATCTATTCTAGCTAGCTTTGACAAAATGTCCTACTTTATTCGTTTCCTTTGGCACATAGCTACAATGCCAAGAGCTAAAATTTCTGAGAATCAACTTAATGTCTTGAACCATGTTATGAAGCCTCCAGTCTATATTGTAAACTTCAGACTAAACTTCAGAGTTAACTGCATCTACCACGAGCTTTGAATCTATATGAAAAAAGACCTTCTCCAACTGCTACTCTTCAGCCCATTTTACGACCTCCTATGGTCCTCTACATTCTGCTTGTTCTGCACTATTTGCTTCCTGTAAATAGAGATACTTTTTTTAGGGGCGCAATTTTCAAAAGTGAATTTATTCGTTGCACAGACTATCACAACAACCACAACACCATGGTTGCACCTGCCACCATTACACGTATGGAGCAGTTGCCATGGTTGCACATATGGAGCCAATTCTTTCATCTTTTAGTTCATTTGATTTCTCGTAAATATGTTGTAGCAGTTGGATTTCATTAGCAATTTAGCATAATGGGTGTGTACATTTGAAGTTCCCTGCTGACCTTCAAATGAAGGTATGGTGGATCACGAAATTCCCAAGAAATGGTGAAACCTAATACACAGTTTGGAGATAATATATTCTACTATGGAATTAACTAGAACTTCTGCAAACAGGATACTCTAAACTCCAAAAACATTTTCTTCCTATTTTTTTTCTTTTCTATTCTTTTCTATTCTTTTCTCACCGTGTGGTTTGTAAAGTAAAATATGTTCATGTCAAGACTGATAACAGAGTACAAAGCTTCAGGATTCGGCAATCAAATTGTCCTCATCTTCGATCTCAACTGTTTTCATTTCTTTGTTCTTTGTCTTCTGTGTCCCATCCTGGAATATTAGCTGTTGCTTCATTGACCTTCTTTACCAGAGTGACCTGCAAATTTAAGCGTTCACAAATTAAAAATGAAATAATAAACTATTTCCCAGGTAAGGTTAAGTTGAATGCAGTTAGAGCCAATCCACACCCATAACCCCCTTTATTTATAGTTACTAAGGAACTCCTCAAAAGGCTTCTCCAAGGTCCTAGAGAGGTCCCATTTTTATTCATTTTAAAACTCATATACTAATTAGTGAATGCAATCAGATATCAGTTTCAAATGTTGGAATTTCATCCATCAAACTATCACACTTTCTGGGACTTATAAAGATGAAACACGGGAGAAAAAAAAAGCAAAGCTAAAGAAAAACACACAAACATATACCAAAGTGATAGTAGGATATATAAAAGAAAGAAAGAAGGAAAGAAAGAAAGAAATGAATTGAGGAAATAAGCATACCACACTTTCTGGGACTCCAGGAGGAGGCAGTGGGAGATTCTTAGGTGGTGGACCACGAAGATATGATCTCTTGTCAAAGCGCCACTCTCCGATTTTACCATATGTTAGCTCACCCTGACGAATATATGACTCTTATAAGTAAAAACAATGAACCATTAAATAAACCTCAAGACAGTTCACGGGAGTGTGCTAATAAAAGATGGATTTTGCTAATAAAGATGGGTTTTGTACCCTCAACACATGCAAGAGGGTACAATTTAAAAATCATAATCACATTATCACCATGTTCATGGATAAGGATAGAGAGGAGAATAGCCTTACTTTTAAAGAGTAGTCACATCCATAAGTGAAATGGATTATAAAAGTTTTGCCAATCTCTGTATCCCACGGGGTCTAGAAACAAACATACGGCATCTCTTAATCACTAATCCTGATATATTGCATCGATAAGAAAAAGATGGGAGTTTTGGCAGATAAGCTTCATCCTACCTGTATCATAAAGTCTTTCCGAAGAATATGTTGTACTCCATGCAGTGCAGAAGCAACGGCATATCCATACATTGGTTCAGTAAATAAATGAATGGATGCTATAAACAACCCGTGGAATGAAACCAGCAATTTATTACAATTTCTAAGAGAAATCTCACAATTCTAGTACCCGGCCGAAAGCTTTATCAGTTTCTGGATCATCTTTCATTCCTAACGATACATTCATCCATGTAGGTGCTATTTTTTTCAGCAAGGTCTGTTAATAGGAATAAGTTAATATCGAAAACGTGTAAAACGGCGAACAAACTTCCATTCATTGATCAATTTCCCCCCTAACTATATAAAAAAACAAGAAGCTCTCTAACCCTAATTGCCAATAGGGTCAATATCTGTCACCGGTCCCTTCTCCTCCGGATAGAACTTTCGCAAGTTTTTCTCATTTTCAGCAGGCTTAATATAAAAAAATGTGAATGCCACTGGATACTTTTCACTCGCCAAGTTAGGCAGTGGTTTTACAAAGATGTGGTCAGGTTCTGCCATCAATATGTATCTGCAACCAAGATTTAACTATCAAGCTTTCACATAGATTTCAAGAAAAACCAACTAAACAGAAAAACTTGTACATAAACTCACTCCTCCGGGATATTTGCCTTTTCCAACCATTGCACAAAAGCCCATGGTCTATTTAAGACAATATAACCCTGAAACACAAAATGAATACAATTCAATAGAAAAATAAAACAATAAACCAAACAAATGTTGGAATTTCATCCATCAAATTATCTGGTTTTCCCGAATGTAAAACTCGTGTAAACCCTCCCATATCCGATCCAGTCAAATCCTTCACTTTCTTATACCAATAGTACATAATTCGACACTGCCATTGGCTATAACTAGAATCAGTTGCAGTTAGTGCAATGTGGAAGGGTAACTTAGGATTCTCAGCTAGTTTCACTTTCCGTGGCATCTGTATAACTGGATCGATCACATTCTGTTCCGATATACTATCTAAATCATCAACTTCTCTACCCTTGTGGCCAATTGTAGTTGTTAATAAGTTATATGTCCCAAAGAAAAACCCTAGTATCAGAAGTATCAGAAGTAGAGGCGATTAGCGTCCCATGTTTTTTCTTCCAATCATTATAAGTTATGCCTTAACTGCAATCCAACTTTTTTCTATTGAATTATTATCATTAAAACACTAAGAGCCTACTTGTTACTGTTTTTAAAAACAATTTTTCATTTTTAAAAACACTAAAAACAGAAAAGGCTAAAAAACATGTTTGGTGGGGGTATTTTTAGAAAATATTTTTCATCCATTTTCTGTTTTCAAAAATGAAAAAATGAAAACGATTATTAATTGTTTTCCCTTTTTTTTTTCCTCTATTTCAGACTCGTCTTCGCATTTCTGTGGAGCTCATTCTTCACAACATATCTCAGGTAATTAGCTCATTATTCCGCAAAATTTCTTCAATACTCTCTCTCTGTCTTTCTGTAAGATTCAAGTTCTGTTTTAGGTTTTTTTTGTTTTTGTATGTGTGTGTTGATGTTGTTGTTGTTGTTGCAGGCGGCTGAGAGGAGGCAATATAGACATAAGCCAGGAACAAAAGCACTTAGAGAGATCAGGAAGTTTCAGAAGAGTACTGATCTTTGTTACCTGCAGCCCCTTTTATTAGAATTGTAAGTAAGAATTTTTGAATTTCTTTTATTTTAGGTCTAAATTTTTGATTTAACTAAAATTGCTTTGCAGGTGTTTGTTTAAATGCTCGAATGAATGATTTGGTTCAGTTTGAGTAGAATCAGACCTAGAAATGTGTGTATTACCTGTTGGGTTTTACTTGGTTAGTTAGTTTTCTGTGTTTGGTTTGTTCTTTTTCTTCATTGATCTGTTTTCTATTGTACGTTTGTCTTAGGTGAAAGAGATCTTTAATAATTTTAGTAAAGAAGTTTCTCGTTGGCAAGCGGAAGCTTTACAAGCACTTCAAGAGGTATTTTTGTATTTTTAACTAAGCAAGTTATTCATTTATGGTGAATGTGCACACTCATGTATCTTTCTGTACTGCAGTCCTGTCAAATGTGATATAGAATTCTATCTTTAGTTGCTTTGAAAGGTTATAGAAGTACTTGTGAAAGTTGTAATGTAAGTAGCATTATAGAATATAAAGACAATGATTACCTAAACAATTGTGCTTTAACTGTTTTGCTGAAAGTTCAAACGACATGACTAGTAGAGATGACTTAGATTGAGGAAACATTATGGATTATGTCAACTCCAAGACATTGTGACTCAGAATTAGATGAATGTACACTCTTTTAGTCAGTCACAACTAGGTACCTACTTTTCCTAAAAACTTGGACAGTATAGACCATTTTTTTTCCAGACTATTACAATGATAAAATATATAAAAGGGAAGATAGTGATTAAAGATTTGATAGCAATTTTACATTTTTAAGCATTGATTTATGAATGAGATTGAAGGAAGGAAGCAAGAACTCTTTAAGTTTCCCTATGATATCTCTTGAGTAGGTTTAACAACATTCAATTCAAAATATTCAACTCAAATTTGCTAACTTGGAGATCCTATTACTAAAGGTCAATCATGTAGTTTCGACTAGACAAAAAACTTTGTCCTAGAATATTTTGTAAACCAGTATTATAATATATGAACCCTCTAACTTCTCCTCAGATGCTTATTATGTATTATTTCAATTCTATTATTTTATATATTTGAAAATAAAATATATAAGTGCTACCTTTTGGAAGCCAATAGGGCATAATAATGCACCCAATCGACATTGTTAGACAATTAAGGTTGTGTTTCGTATAAGCTAGTTTGAGACTTGTGATTGCCTGCTATTTGTTGCATTTTTGTTTGGGTGGTAATAAGGTTTATACCTTATTGTCTTTCTGTTGAATTTTCGGGTGTTTATATTTTTTGCTAATTGTGATTCGATTGAATCTAGTACCAATAATTTTTGGTAGCACTACTAATCTGCAACGTGGGGTAGTTAGAATAAACTAATCCCTGTCATATATTCTGCATAAGGTTTTATTTATAAAACAAGAAGAGAGCATTTTTTTTTTATTTCTTACTTTAGCTAGTTGTTTAATTTATGTCTTTCGCATTGCTAGTTCTTTATATGTGACACAGAGGAAAACCTATCTGAATCTCTGTGCAGGCATATAGGCATTTAACATTACTGCACTACGTAAATATAAATATTTAGCTCCTCTGATAATCATCGAACATGGAGATTTCTTACGCATAAGTTTGGCTTGAATTTTGACCGCCACATTGATTTATACAGAATAAGAAATGGATCCCTACCACTTATCTAGAAATTATAGGTTCTATGACTAATGCCTATCTCGAAAAGCATATTTCTCAATTGAGGAAAAGTCTATGATGAATATGTTTGCGCTGTGTTTGCTGGTAGTATGTGTACAACACTTGATGTCATTGCTTGGCATGTTCATATTTGACCAAACATTTCTTGTGGTGTGTTTCCTTACCAGTTTTATTCTGTCTCTAGCTTAGTAGGTTCATACTTTCATCTTAATCGTACGAGTTACATTAGTGGTAAGTTATCTTTCAGGTAACACTTCGGATTAATCGTAGGTTCTGATCAGTTTGCTGCATTCCAGTAAATTTTGTTTAATGCATTAAGATAAAAGATTTCTTTCTTAGATAATCATCGTTCGTTGTATATATATTTAAATTATAGTGACAAAAATGTTGTTAGATGGGTAGGCAGTTAAAATCTAGCACACGGTGAGTTTCTACTTAATTTTCCTCTTACTACAGTTAGGTTTCTTGCATGTTGGTGTGTGCGCCTATGCTTGATTTCTCCCCCAATTTTCTCTTCCTGCATTATCCTCGGTCTTTCTTCTAAGCATATTCAAAAGAGATATTACTTCCTTGATATATTCATTATACTGGCCTAATCATTGGTCTATTCTAATAGTAGCTTTGTTTACTGCTGGCGTTTGTGATAGAAGCGACAATAGGCTGCTTACTTCAAGCATGTTCCTTAATTTTGATCTGCAGCACATTTTTATCTTTCGTGATGCTTACTGCTTAAACCAATGAACAGTTCATTGTGAATGTATTTTCTAAGTCTTTTTACTGTTTACAGTTTGATGGTTTGTCTACAAAGTTCTTAACTGCTGTGTTTGCTCTTTGTTTAATGTTCATTTCATTTCCTCTATTGTTTTAAGTCTGGTTTTCTCTAGTATTTTACTATTTACTGCATATGAATTTTCCTCTGGATGAAATATAAATCACATCTATTCTAACTGATTAGAAGACAGATAGAATCACGAAGCAGTAATCTATATTGCTTCTATTTTGATGATTGGTAGCCAAATCCACAGATGGAAACTATGCAACTTTATAAGTTGTAGCTATTTTGATGATTGGTAGTCAAAGAATACTTAGTTGAATTATTTTGAAAAAGGCTTATAACTAATTTTTGAATTATCAATTTTAACTTATAATTAATTTTTGAAAAATATGTTTTTAAAAACAGTCATACCAAACATTTTTTTGAAATTTATTAGAAAATAAAAACAAGAAAAAAGGTTATGTTTTAAAAACACTAGAAAATGATTTTTAAAAACTGTTTTTAAAAATCATACCAAGCACGCCCTAATGGCCGGGGGAAACTTCTCGGCCTTTCTCTCTGAATGATTAGAAAACAGTACCTTATGATAACTCAAATGGAATTCAAAAGAGTATTTAACTTTTTTATATTACTCTCTTTGAGTTATACTTTCAAACAAAACAACGATGCCTTTATATAGGCATTAAACAAAAGAAAAACTAAAGACTAATAAATCCTATTCAAGAGAAACTGAAGACTAATAAATCCTATTAAAGCTACAAAAACTCTTTACATTTTATTTTCTCCATTAACTTCTAAATTTAAGACCCATTAAGAATAGATTTTAAGTTTATTCAACAAAACTCCACAGTAAACTTAAATGTATCTACCATCCATCATGCCGATCATCTTCTTGAATTTGTCAAAAAATACTTTCGGTAACAGTTTTGTGAAGATATCCGCAACTTGATCCTGACTTGCTACATGCACCAATTCCACACTTCTTTCCTTAACATGATCTCAGATAAAGTGAAAACGAACATCGATGTGTTTGCTTCTTTCATAGTTCACTGGATTCTTTGTTAACTCAATTGCTGATTTATTGTCAACTTGAATCACGGTTGCACCTTGTTTCTTTATCACCATCTTGCTCAACAATTTTCTAAGCCATATAGCTTGACATACACGCCAAGATGCTGCAACATATTCAGCTTCACAAGTCGAGAGTGTCATGATAGACACATTTTTGTGTCTAAATTACACTCGATTATCTATTTTGAAAGTGTTCGTTTTTGTACTTATTATGGCTTTTATGTCTTTGTAGGTATTTTTGAGAAATAAACATTTGCGGAAAAATCGGCTCGAAAAGTGATAAAGGCACCCCGGGAAGAATTGATTAAGGCACCCATAAGTTGGATTGGGGGCACCTCCCTTTGAATTTGAATTTACAAAAATGGCGGGAAGAAACCTTCTTTACGTGAGAAAGCTTCTGTGTTGATTTGCAACCGAGTTTTAAGGAGCTTAAACGTGTTCTTTCTATCTCAAATTGTTTAAACACTCAAAGGATTATAACACACGTCAACAAAGAGTTTTAGCCGGAAAAAATGGTTGGCAGAATTGAATCTGGACGAAAAATGGAGTTTGGTTATGTTTCGGATATCACACGAGATTTGAGTTTGGTTTGGATTTGTTTTTGGATCCTTATCGGTTCACAAGGGTTTCTAGGGTTTACTAACCCTATATATAGCTAAGAGAGTCGAAGGAAATCTCATCTAGAGGAACACAGAGCCACCGTAAAAAAATCAGGAAGAAAAGAAGTTTTTTGCTGCTGTTGCGAAGAGGAAGAACACGAAGAACATAAGGCTGAAGAGAACCGTCCTTTATTCTGTCGTTGTTTCAGTTGTAGCTTCAGCTGCTTCGGCAGTCTTATTTCTACTTCGGTAACAATCCGTCTTTCTTTCCTGTCTTCTTTCCTTCTTCTGTAACGCAAAACCACACTCTCTGTAATGCTTATAAGCGTATCAATTCATCTGTGTTACCTCTATTTCACCATTGTAAGCACTTTTTGAGCAATGAAAATCTATTTTGAGTGTGTTTCCATTACAATGAGTTAATCACTATCACTGGGGTGACGGAGGAAGTCGTTCTTCCAATAATTAAGTGGTATGTTCTATTTATTTATATTATTCTATAATTCTTTTATCATTAATTGCTTGAATTAAAATTGAAAAAAATGGTTTTTCTCAAATAATTGTGTTTTCTTCTGATAGGTCATACTTGGTTTTAAAACTCTTGATGTCTCATGCTCTGGATTAACAATTATTCTCTCGAAAACCTATCTTTGGCATATTTAGATTAAATTGAAAATAAGGATTGTTAGATGTTATCACTGAAGTATTGGTGAATGGTGGAATTTCAAGCCCTAGTTTTTCTTCATCCATTTTAAAATAAAATTGTTTTAATAATCTTTATTTTCTGTTATTAAAAACTAGGTCTAGAAATTAAATCTTCACAAGTCCGAGAATCAAACCCTTTTTACCACTGTATTAAAATCACATCATGTCACGATCAGTTGCTTCTTTGAAAACCAAATAAATGCAGTATCTCCCATAAAGAACACATATCCCGCGGTACTCCGATCGTCTATATCTTCGCGCCAATCGCTGTCGGAGTAACCAACCAACTTGTGATCTTCTTCTTTTGAGTAGAACAACCCGAGTGACAACGTTCCTTGGATGTACCGTAGGATTCGCTTCAACGCCTTCCAATGTGAATAAACTGGCTCCTCCATGAACCGACTTACAATGCCGATACTTAATGAAAGATCCGGCCTTGTGCATGTGAGATAGCGAAGACTTCCTATCAAACTCCGATATTTACTAGCATCTACACGTTCTCCTCCATCGAACTTCGAGAGTTTTGCACCTGGTTCCATTGGTGATGAAACAGGATTGCAATTTGCCATCTTGTACTTCTTCAAAATCTATTTTGCATAAGTCTTTTGTGATACAAAAATACCTGTCTCTACTTGTCTAACCTCCAAACCAAGAAAAAACTATATAGCCCAAATCTGTCATCTCAAATTCCTGTGTCATTGTGCCTTTAAACTCTTCTATCATCTCATCATTGTTTCCCATAAAAATAAGATCATCAACATACAGAGCAACAAATAACACGTTACCTCCATTCTTCTTTACATAAAGAACATGCTCATAGGGACATTGCTTGAACCGGCTCTCCTTGAAATATGAATCGATACGTGTATTCCATGCTCGCGGTGCTTGCTTCAACCCGTAAAGCGCCTTCTTCAATTTTAGCACCTTCTTCTCTTCTCCAACTTTTATATACCCGAGTGGTTGTTCGATGTAGACATCTTCTTAGAGCACACCATTCAAGAATGCCGATTTGACATCCATTTGATATATCGGCCATTTGAATTGAGCAGCTTGTGAAATGAGTAATCGGATTGTCTCCATTCTTGCAACATGAACAAATACTTCGTCATAGTCGATTCCTGCCTTTTGCATGTATCCTTTCGCAACAAGTCGCGCCTTGTACCGTTCTATCTCGCCTTGAGCATTCATCTTTTTATTAAACACCCACTTCACAACGATAGGATGACTACCTTTCGGTAATTCTGCTAGCTCCCATGTGTTGTTGCGGTCAATCGCCTTAACTTCCTCGTTCATAGCAGTTTGCGACTTCTTGTCTCGCACCGCCTCTTTAAAACTGATATTTTCAGCATCTTCCAAAAGACATACAAGGTGTACCTAATTTTTTGAATCATAGAAATCTTGTAAACTTCGTGTTTTGGGTTGTCGTGGTTCATCTTCATGATCGGTAGTTTCAGATTCTTGTTGTTTGCTTGTTGATGCAACGACGAATGATTCTCCAACTTTGATGTTAACTTCTGTTGAATTGTTCCAGTCCCATTCACTTGCTTCGTTTAGTTATACATCACGACTCACCATCACCTTCTTGCTTATCGGGTCCAGTAGCTTGTACCCTTTTGTCTTCTCATCATACCCAGTAAAAATGTACCTTTTGCTTTTGTCTTCAAACTTTGTTCTTCATTGACCCGGTACGTATGCATAAGCCATAATATCGAACACTTTGAGATGAGAAACTGTCGGTTTTTGTCCGCTTCATGCCTCTTGTGGTGTTTGATCATCTAACTTCACATGTGGACATCGATTCTGTACATAGATAGCAAACTGCACGGCTTCTGCCCAGAATTCCTTTGACATCTTCTTACTCTTGAGCATTGATCGAACCATGTCGAGAATAGTCCGATTCTTCCTCTCGGCCACACCGTTTTGTTAAGGAGAGTACGGTGCGGTTAGAAATCTCCTTATGCCTTGCTCCTCGCAATACTCCATGAAGGCCGTCGAAGTATACTCGCCACCTCTATCAGATCGTATGGCTTTGATATGTTTACCAGTTGCCTTCTCCACCATCACTTTGAACCTTTTGAACACCTCAAATGCCTCGGATTTTTCTTTCAAAAAATAAACCCAAGTTTTCCGTGAGAAATCATCGGTAAAGGAAATGAAGTACCTTTTACCGCTGAAAGATTCGGGGGTGATTGGTCCACATATGTCGGTATGAATCAATTCGAGAATATGTTTAGTACGATAATCTGCCTTCTATTGAAACGAGGTTCTCGCTTGCTTGCCAAGCACACATTCTTCACAAAATTTTCCCTCATAGTCCATGTCTGGCAGCCCGTGCACCATGTTCTTATTTGCTAACTTTTTTAGACCCCCATAATGTAGGTGAACAAAACGGAGATGCCACAACGACGCCTTGTCTTCTAAGTTGACTAGCAAACATTTTTCTCGCACGCTTTGCGAATTCAGTTTGTACATCCGATTTCTTCCCATCTCGACTCGAGCAACCAGACGCCCTTGCTTATCCTTCAAGTGTAGTACACGGTCTTCTAAGATTATCGAGTAACCTTTCTCTGTGAGCTGACCTAAATTCAAAATATTGGTCTTGAGATCTGGTACGTAATAAACATCTTGGATCGACCCTATCAGGCTATCCTTTTGTAAGTAACAAACTGTACCTTGGCCTTTGACATCCACCTTTGATGCATCCCAAACGATACATGACCATCTTCAATCTTTTGCATCTTTTTGAATAAGTACTCGTGACCACACATATGGTTGCTTGCCCCTGAGTCGAGATACCACAGAGTGTCATTGTTGATATTGTCTTCATTTTGAGCCATCAAGAGAAAACCTTCATTCTATTCATCTTTCAAGACCAGGTTAGTTGTTTCTTCCACCTTTTTATCGGCTCTACAATCTTTTGCAAAATGCCCCACTTTACCACAATTGTAACATTTGTCGGAGTTGCAATCCTTCGCGTAGTGACCATAATTGTGACACTTGTAGCACTCGATGTTGGAATAGTTTGATCGGACGCCTCTTCCTCGACCGTGTTCTCTTCCACGCCAGTTTGGTTGACTCGGCTATTCCTTCTCCTTATAGTACCCTTCACGACCGCTGCGACTATTTCCACGGCTTCCACGACCACGCCCTCTACCTCGAAAATTTTGAGAATAGAGTACCTTTTCTTCTTTAATTGTCGCCTTGGTTTGAAGTGCTTGCTCTAGTGTCTCCTCCTTCTTTTTCTTCTTACGTTGTTCGTGTGCCTCGGCAAGCTCGTCGACTGTAAGCGTCGCAAGGTCCTTTGACTCTTCTATCGCGCACACAACATTCTCAAAATTGTCGGTTAAAGATCTCAAAATCTTCTCCACAACTCGTGCATCGGTTACTGCTTCACCATTACGATTAAGTTGGTTTACCACGACTTGTACACGCGTGATATAGTCAGATACAACTTCTGACTCCTTCATCTTTATGCTCTCAAACTCGCCACGAAGAGTTTGGAGACGCACTTGCTTGACTCGGTCGGCTCCTTTGAACACTTTTTCTAAAATGTCCCACGCTTCTTTTGAAGTAGTTGCACCGGCAATCTTCTCAAAGCCTGACTCGTCAACGGCTCGGAACAACATGTATAGTGCCGCGTTATCCTTCAATCGTGTCTCTTTCAACGCCTTGTTTTGAGCCGCCGTATATCCCGTGGTATTTTTTGGTTCTTCGAAACCTTCTTTGACTATCTCCCACAAATCTTGAGATCCTAGAAGAGCTTTCATTTGAATGCTCAAATTCTCATAATTCTCCTTCGTTAGTCGTGGTAGCGACATTTGACCTGTCACATTCGCCATAAGCTTTGATACCAATTTGATAACTCAAATGGAATTCACAAGAGTATCTAACTTTTTTATATTATTCTCTTTGAGTTATACTTTCAAACAAAACAACGATGCCTTTATATAGACAACGATGCCATTATATAGACACTAAACAAAAGAAAAACTAAAGACTAATAAATCATATTCAAGAGAAACTGAAGACTAATAAATCCTATTAAAGCTACAAAAACTCTTAACATTTTATTTTCTCCATTAAGTGCTAATTAAGACCCATTAAGAATAGATTTTAAATTTATTCAACACCTTGTAACCAAATGCTTCTAAACCAAAATCCAAATGAGTATGAACCCTAAACTGCATTCAAATTACACAAAAATTACATTATACCAAACATAATAATTATGATACTAATTTAAATAGTGATGCCTAATCAAATTAACAGAAAAAAATTTCATACAAAAAAAAAATCCATTTATTGATAGAAACACAAACAAACATTTTCTTTATGGATGAAAAATTACCAAATTTCTTAAGAGAATACATAATTCAACTTCTAGAAGTAAGTTCCTGGACTAAATTTCAATAAATTGTTTTTTTTGTTTTGTTTTTGATCGGTTTCAATACATTGTTTTTTAAAAACCTAAGGAAGACACATTCATGAACCTACATTCAAGTAATTGGGAGAAAATTAAGGAAACGCAGATCTATAATTTCTTACCGAAGTACATTAACATGCAAACTGAATGGGAAAAAAGAGAGTAGACAACTTGAAAATTTTCCATGGAAAACAGGAACAAGATAAAAACAGAGGAAGAAAAATGTGGGTAGATGTAACACTGAGACAATACATAATTAAAAATGCAAATGAAAATGAAAAATAACAACATGAAATTATAAGAATTTCATTATTATACAGAAGAAGAAGGAAAAATTCATGAGAAAAGCATGTCACCTTAGAAACAGAGACAGTTCCAGAGAGACAGAGAAGAGAAGAAGAGAGTTGAAGAAGGGAGTTGTAAGATCCTAAACAGAGAAAGTTTGAAAAGTGTAGAATACCATGCCACTCTTTTGTCTTGTTTCTTTTTTATTATTAATTATCCCATTACTTTTAGTAGTATTTTAACTAACTTATAATAGCGTTAGAGTTTAATCCGTACCGTAACGATATATGCATGAATATAGATTTAAATGTATCTCTCAATCGTTATGTATTATTAATGGGAACGGAACTGAAATCGGGGCCGAAATTAAAATTGAAATTTCTATGGTCGTGCAACATAGAAATGAACCCAATCAAAACTTGTTAAACCAAAACAAATCTTATAACCGACCCGAATGTTCCGAAATAAAATTACCAAAAAAGTATTCTTGCTAACAATGTCTTGCATGAAAACCATGCGACCTGCGAAGCCGCTCCTCATTTAACATCATGTAAATGGCATGCCGTTAAATTCTTTTTTGGAAATGATGATGCGCTAGATCAGTGTGTTTTAGAATCCGCGCATACTACAATTCATCGTGTTTTATAAAATAATGTATTTCTCCATTCTTTTGGTTGCAAACAAAATAATTGACCTCTTTTTTAAACATTATAATATCTACGTGATAATAAAAATTATTTTTTCTTTAATGTATTTATGATGTTATCTAAACTTAGCCTGGTCTCCATGATCCAATCCTTTAATAGTTAACCATGCTAGATTCTCAAAGTTTTGTTTGTTTGTTTTGTTTTTTCATTGAATTTTTTTTTCTTTTAGTTTTTAAGTTTTTAGAAGGGAATAAGTTTTTTTTATTCTTGCTTAGAGGCAAAGAATGAACTTATAGTGTGTAAAGTATAAACCGTTAGACTATTACTTTGCATAACTTGTTTTTTTGGTTAGTTTGCTACTTTTTCTTCTTTTTTTTTAAGCAAAATAAAATTTATTATCTTACAATTTAGTAATTTACATTCTGGTTACTTCTACTAAAGTAAAATATCGAGTCGTTACACAGTAAGTTGAAAACTTTCCTTGGGATATTCTCGTGAGTGCGAGTTTCTGTCTTTCCACGTCTCTCTTCCTTTGCCACACAGCCCGTCACTTCATTTCCCTTTCTCCGTATATGAGAGAACTTGAATCCAGGGCGCCTTGATATCATCTCCTTCACTTCTTCTAGAAATCTTTTGCACTGGCAGTCCATATTTTGATGTTTCCCTTGAAGATAATTTGTCACCTCAAGATTGCCTCCTTCTAACATCACCTATTGCAACCTTGCTACTTTGTTATGTTTGAATCTCATTCCAAATTCCTCTCCATGATCAAACTAATTAACGGATAATAGTAACTCATTTACCACTTGATTTCTGGGTTATCCGAGCACCGATCCCAGTATGCCGAGGAAATTCAGATGTATGAGCATTTCCAAAATATTCAAATAACCACAAATCTATACAGTATTACAGATGGCCTTAAAGTATATATGTGATAGAGGTGCAAATGTTTGCAATGTGATAGAACCAGGATAATGATGAAATCCTAAAAGGGAAAAGGGAAAAAACGACAACAAAATGCAGAAAGAATAACAAAAATATATGACTACGGAAAAGTTTTATTTCATCATAATCCTAACACATAAAAACACTAGTTTTTTTAAAAGTTAAAGTGTGATGGTTCATCACGGACCTTGTCCAGGCAGGCCTTTTGGGGGGTTCATTCTTAGTAATCAAGGCTGCATCTTCTGGCTTCACGCACATAACTAATAATAACAACGTCTACCACTGTAGAATTTAAAAGAAATGAGTGCTTGATAATGTACCAGCAGGGATTGCGTCTAATTTGTTGGCCAACCACAAAGAATATGTCATGTTTCATGTTATGTGATTTCTGTGACTTTTTGACTTCAGAGATAAAAGACTTGTTTAGAAGAGTATTAGCGACATTTTTAATGTATTCCTATGTCACTTGATCAAAAATGTGTAGTGCAGCAAGATATAAGAGGAAGATAATATCCTAAACTGAGTGAGTAATAAACAAAGCATCAGCATGAAGTTTATCTGATTTTCAGTTTTAGGAAAGATACTAAACCTGGAATACTATCACTTTTGTCACCCGGTTAAAGAGACCATGTGCAATCGAATTTCCATATCTTTTTTGAGCATTCCACAACTCCAAAAGAGACCATCCTACGCCATCAAAACCATTGATATCATCATACCTAATTTGTTAGGTGGTAAATACAATTAGCATATAGTGCCAAGGATTTTACTTTTAATGTCTCTTTTTTCTGCCACTCTCTTTCAAGTGCCAATTGATTACTAATTCTAAGTGTTGATTCTGTCCATCTTGTAATTCTTGGATGGTCATAATGCAGCTAAGGAAGAAGTAGGAGTACCACTACTTACGCGGGACCGCATCTTAGTTGTAATCGCTCAAGATTACATTGATGAAGATAGAAGTGCAGTCTGCAGACTGCAAATTGCTTTACTCCACAAATTTTACACACACATGAGCTACATATATTCCCAACCATTTCCAGATATTCAGTAACATAGATTTTCAGATCATGCATCAAACTCCAAAACTATAAAATGAAACAAACCTGAGCACCTTTTTATCAATGAAAATGTACATGCATAAGAGCGGGAAATGGTTTGATACGTGCAAACAATGCTTACCAAGTCCAGGTACTTGATGATTATTAACAATTTCAAAGTTCTTAATTATAGGTGTGGCCGACAAAGTTGATGTCCTTGATGATCATCTCCAAGCAAAACAGGGCCAACAACATGTCAAAGTTCTCTCTCTGAATTTTTGCAGCTCACAAAATTTAAAGGTACAATCATGTTTACCGATACTATCAAGATCGAAATCAAAGTGGGTCATGGACTTACTTGCTTTTGCAGCCAACGCATTTTATATTTTTTGGTAAGTTAAGTAGCCCTCTGATATCTGCTCATAAACTCAAACATTTTATCCTGCAATCTTCCGCATGAGGTATACCTGTTTAGTTGGATGGTTATATAATTATTCCCCTAGTACGGCCGCCTACGACATGTTTTCTTCATTCATAAACTATGTTTACCAAACAAACCTGTGTGTAAGTAGAGAAAGAAAATCAGGTAACACAAAAGGAAATTATCTTAAGAAAAAAAATAAAGTAAATTATCACAATCTAAACAGAGCATAAACGTTACTTTAAGTCCATTTGTTGTGGAATTACCATCATTGAGCCACATACTCCATTATTTGAAAATCGGTGACCGAAGAATGAAACACTGACGTGTAGACAGTTTAGTTGCCTACAACAAAAGATTTGTCATAAAATGGCCTATAAAAATAGAATCACTTTGAACACTTAGCTTCCTCGAAATGCATTACAAAATAGTTTAATCAACAAATCATTAAAGATTAGTTTACAAAAACTAAAACAAAAAAAGTGTGGCTTACATGTACAATGTATGGTTTGTTACATCTCTAATTTATCCTCGGATCAAGAACAACATGAACTTATCAGCTACACTTGGTCAAGCACTACCTACCAGAAACATCTATGGTGACAGTTTTGGTTGCGTGCAAGTTGTGTGTGCAAAACAGGATCTGTAACCAAATTCTGAATTTCAGTTCCGCATCGCAATTGGGATCACCCATACTTTAAAAAACTCCTAAAAATGAAACATAACAATAACGACTTCATTGCATATTCTTATTAAAATAAATGTATGATATCAAAATGGCCAAGCGCGATTATACGTTGACTGCGGTTAATGGTTAATGTGCTTGATTACCCCAACCTGTTTTTTAGGTAATAATAAGAAACACAATTGTTTGAACTTTTGTTCCAACTAACACCCCAATCTAAATCCCCTATAGAAAATGTCCAAGAGATCAGTAAAAGTAAAACCCGAGAGAAAATGAGAGATTGCTTCAAGGTTTAGTATAGAAAAGCTAATAGTAAATAACTTAATGTAACTTGAAAATTGATAAGGTAATCGAGGATCATTCCAGGAGGAATTCTGACCAAGTAATAGCAGGCTATGTTCACATAAGCTACGGTACTTTGCCATACAGCACCAATAACAACCCCTGCAAATGAGTTTCAAAATATATAATCAGTTTCACTGGACTGTACATGCTATTAATGTTGAATGAAATAAGAAATATGAATTTTATGATGACCTGAGAGGTTTTAAACACTGTGAATAAGTATAGAGAAAGCACGAAAAGTTGATAGGGTATCTATCAACTTCTGTTGCGACAACTTCATCCATCGTAAATATGTAGGCTAATTGTCTTTTGTAAAACAAGAAAAACACAAACAGCCCAACCACAATTGTCAATGATGTAAGCGTCGATGCCATTATTGCAAATTTCGCTTCTTTTGAGCTCGTTCCACCGAGTTCATTAGACACCTGCACACTACAAAAAAAAAAATTGGTTAATAATAAGATAAATTATCCTATGAAGAAGAAGAAAAGGAGAAACAATATGTTAAACACATTTCACATTTCCAAAACCTATTTATTATGCACAACGAATACGAAGACCCACCCTCCCAGAGATATAATCGATACCTTGCTTCTGCCAAGAAACCAAGAGATATCATTATCTCCCGCCCGTTAATGTTTAAGCTGCGCATATGAGATATACAAATCTTTAGTTCGTTTAAACTTGCAGTTGCTCAGGATTCAGAAGAAAGTAAAATGAAAATTATAGGTATATACCATATTGCAATAGAACCAATGGCAACTTTGCTATTTTTCATGTTTCCTGTTAAGAGAACCAGTACAGAGTTGTACCATAATTCCAAACTTCACTTGTCAAGCAACCAAACCAAAAACATTCAAATTAGTTTTACATAGTATGATTTAATACTTGTACAGAAAAAATCAATAACACTTTTAATAATAGTGGTGCTGCTAAAATAACCAAAGCATGGCCTCAGATGACAGAGAAAGCTCTATAGTCGTCCAAATATCTTGAAAAGAAATAATATCGAGGAACCACTCCATGTATCAGGGAATCCACCACATGTGACAAACAAAAGATGTGGCCACATTTGGAATCCAGTATGCGATAACTGTAGCATATCATATGTAACATAAAAGATCCATAAGAGAACGATGTGGCAACAATTAATAGAAATTACATTGTTCATTTCACTTGACAAATTTTTTAAAAACTAAACACGACGACATAAACCTATTTATAGAGAGAAAATGAAAGTTATGATTATAGAGGATCTCCTGATTGTGACTTCCTAAAACAAAGTATTAACTGAACAATTAAGGTGTTTGTCAGTTCACAATTGTAGATTGTAGCATTATTACCAATTCTACTATGTATGTACTGTGTAATCTTGTAGACCTCACAATCTGAATATGTCTTTATGGGATCTGCATTAGATGCATATGTTTTATACATCAGATGTTACTTTCTTGTTTTGTTAAAACCATGTTATGGTTTAGGCCTAAAAAAAGGGACTTGGCAATTATTATTAAAAGAGGTTCTGAGACTACTTCGTGTCATATCTAAGTAATGCAGTTATTGTATTTCATTTGGTATGAGATTCTACCTTCCAAGTTAAATCTTTTGTAGAATTATTAGTTCTAAGTGGCTTCTCCCGAACAGCAGAAGGAAAAAGAGGTCATCGGCACCAATCTCCACAATAGCTTCTTGTACCCTAGTCTATTAAATTGATACATAAACCAGTCAATTAATTAACAATAGAGACAAATCAATAACCATTTGAAAGAAAAATTACCAAAACTGACTAAATTAATATTCGATTAAAACTCAGGAAATAAAGTTTGAGCAAAGATGTCAGCTTTACCTGTTTATGAGTATCCTACTACATTTCCTCAAATGAATGTAACCATATACTGTATTAAATACCTTACTTCCTGCTTAGAGCAAATAAGAAAAGATTATCAACTTCTAGAAAGAAATTTCCATAATAATAATTGATAAAATGAAAATTTCATGAAACAAAATTTCCAGATTAAGAAAGGAAAATGAAGGAGGTTTAACAGATCTCACAGTTTTAATAAGCTCAACATAACACTTTACTCACCCCATCAGACGACTATAACAAAAAAAAAACCTAATCAGCTCAAGAAATGTCCATTTTACTTACTAAAATAGAGAAGAGTATAGAAAAAAAAAACACATGAGCGGAAAAATGCCCCAAAACCTAAGTTAAACCAATTGAATTTATAAAAAAACAACAAAGAAAAAAATGTCCACACTAAAATGGTGGTTTAGAAAATAGCGAGAACCTTTGGAAAATTTCTTCTTTTGAGGTTTATGGTAATTAACGTAAGACAATTTTCACCAGATAGGAAGTGTACTCTAACAATTACGACTTTTGTTGGCAGTTTATCTTAAAGTTGATCATACAACACAGGATCAGAAAGTGGACAAACTGCAATAATACATTTTTAGTTGTGAAGTAGCTCTAAGTGAACACTTACTCCATTGGGAGGACCATCTGTCCATAAAATCAAAAAGTTTGTCAAAATTTTACCAAGCCAAGAAAGATCCATCCAAGTTCATCTCCAAACAGTTAGCAAAAGCCCAATTCGCAGCATCAAAATAACAATTGAAATCCCAAATCTCCCAGAGATATGCGTGTGGGTTTAGAAGATTCCATTCCACCGAAAAGAAGAACTAATGGTCTTTCTGGGAGCTTATGAGCTTCAACTCAATTAAGTTTATGAAATTTAATTCAATTTATTCGAAAACATGAAACGACTCCGGGTTTTTTTTTCGAGCCTCCATAGAAGGAAATTAGGGCAACAAATCCTGACCACTCTTTACACATCTCATGAACAGATCCTGGCCTTCCTTTATCCCTCCTCAAAACACATCACAATCTCTCTTTATCTAAAACTTTATATCCAGACCGCTCTTTATCAGCACCTAAAAATAGATCCTATAATCCTGGCCACTAATTATACCCCCGAAAACCCTATTCCAACCGCTCTTTATCTTTTCTCAAACGAAATCTCAGCGTTATTTATACCTACGTTGTGCTTTATATTCTTGATGTATATAAGCGGTTTTATTTAAGACTCTTTTTTGAACGGCTTGAACTTCGAAATGTATTTGCAGTAGATTTGGACCAATAAGATTATTTATAGGTTAGTATTATTATTATCATTTGTTTTTTAATGATAATATCTTTTTGTTAGAGTATTAATTTCTTATTAATTTCACTTTGGATCCCAAAAATACATATCAACTATTCAATTTACATACTTTACAATTAATGACCTTATTAAGATGTTTCATCGTCTTTTAACGTATATAAACCTGTTAACAAAATATTTTGTTGTGACCATTATCTTATTAAAAGATAAATTTCTAAATTAAATGATGCTATTCTCTTTATATTAAAAACAAGGACTTAACATGTGCCGTAACAACATAGATTTTAGTATTTGTGGAGATGTATATTTTAACGGTAATATATTGAGAATGATGTATTGAATTTTTTAATTATAGTGTTTACTATAAAAAAATATTTTTTTACAAACATAATTTATGGAATCATTAAACCAATATGGTTTTTATAAACCAAATATATGGATTTATAAATGGGGATACCCAAGGAAGATTTCCGGACGCATAATTAATTTGACCTTATTAAAAATATTTTCCGCTATTTCTTTATATCTTTAAATTCACTTAGTTTTGTCATTATCTTTCCTGTCAAAAAACCCATCGACAAGGGAACTTCTACACTTAATGGTTTCGTTATATCCGTAAGATCTTATTATTTTAGTATGAATGACTCCAAAGATTATTTCATTATAATTAAAGCACAAAAATTGAAATCTCTTCAACTTTGTACTAAAACGGCTTTTACAACAGTAGATAATGAATAGAAAGAAAAGAATTGTCAAATTTCTCAAATGAATAACTAATAACCCCTGTAGCTTAATGGTTGCACTGCTGCCATTAACATTAGTGACACAGTCTTTGAGAAAAAAAATGCATGCTTTACATCCTTCGTAACATTGCACTGTAAATTTTTTTCACTTTTTTTATTGTGCAATTTATAGACAAAGAACGTACGGAAGAAGCATCCAACTATATACATTTCTAGCAGGAGAGGAATGCCTTTCTCAAAAATGATGCTTACCACTAACTCACACCCCTTTGACCACAAAACTTAATGGTTCCAAACCAAGAAATACCAGCAAGATACACCCGTAAAACGCGGACCTTTGGTTTACAACGGTAAAAAGACTGGGAACAAACATCAATTAGAACATAATAAAGGCACAAAGCATCCACTCACCCAGGCGGCATATGATGTGCAAGAACTGTCATTGGCCATGTTCTAAAAACTGAAGGGTGGGTGTAAGAACTGTCATTGGCAAATGTTTAGTAAAGGCGGAACAAATTCATGGACTTTTCCAAAATGTGGTACCAAAACTACGCAGTACTGGTTTTGAACGGTAACCGCAGGTATGTGGATTCACTCCATTATCAAAGATTCAAAGTCTCAAAATATGCCAGACAAATCCCCTGGCAGAGTTCCTAGACCCAAAAAAAAACTGCATATTATCGTTCCTCGTGTCCAGATTTTATATGGAACCATTGCTCAATTGTAAAAGCAATAAAAAATAAATCATTTAAACAATGTCTAACAAATACAATTAAGGATTACAAATTTTGGTTCCACTTGAAACTCGTACAGTGCTCAACTGACCCAACATCTTTTAGCATTTAAAGCATTAAAGACTCCACCTGTTTATCCAACTTGAATCCTGCCTTTTCAATCTTCTTGCAAAGCTCCTTACACCTACTTGGCCAACCTTCCTGACACTGCATAAACCTTTATCATATCCCTGTAAATGTCATAACTGTTTGGGTTTGTGATGACAGGGTCATTAACCATAAAATTTAGTTTATGTGATATTTTACTTCTGAAATAAGAAGGAAGGAGTACTCCTATGATAAGTGTACATAAAAAATATATCACATAAACCATGTTGTATGATTAGTGATCCTATCACCACAAACCTACAAAATATTGCCCTCCTCATCTATAAAAGAACTTAGCATTTGTTAATGCAGATGTTCTGGCATCAATACATAGTGCGGCACAATTAAATTATCCATATCAACTCTATGTGAAAACATTGTGATACGCTGGTACTTATATTACTGATTGTAAGTTAGTGATTCAAATACCGAAATGGTTACCATAGAGGACTGAATATGGTGTGAATCGAACACACAACCTTCTAACTTGATGTCAGATGCAGTACTATTATGCTACAGACTCATATTCATTAATGAACTAGTTTGAACCATGAAATTTTGTTGTAAAACAAATTAAACATGTCAAAATCAAAAAACTAAAGGAAGAAGAACATCGCTGCTTTTGTGAATCTACCAAAACGCAATTGCACCCTTATGGCGGAGCATAAATAAATTACGTGGTGTTGGTGTTGTTGCAGCGGTAGTGATGGTAGCACAGCCGACTCCGCGTCAGAAGATGCGTGTTCGATTCACGTCAGTTTCATTCATCCAAGTATCATTTTTGGTGTCAACTTTTGTTGTTGACACAAGATTTTGGAGTCAACTTTGGGTTGTTGACACTAGATTATAATATCAACAACATATTTTTTTTCTGAATTTTCAGTTTTGGTGTCAACTTTGGATTGTTAACACCAAA
Organism: Papaver californicum; assembly: GCA_023531435.1. Lineage (NCBI taxonomy): Eukaryota > Viridiplantae > Streptophyta > Magnoliopsida > Ranunculales > Papaveraceae > Papaver > Papaver californicum. Next base: position 851,225 of record JAJJMC010006896.1, read on the forward strand.
TTTTGGTGTCAACTTGGTTTTGTTGACACCAAATTTTGGTGTCAACAGATTATGACTTCAACAACATGAATTTTTTCTGAATTTTTCAGTTTTGTTGTCAACTTGGGTTTGTTCTGGTGTCAACAACATAATTATTTTTGAATTTTCAGTTTTTGTGTCAACTTTGACTTGTTGCCACTAGATTTTGGTGTCAACTTGGGTTTGTTGACACCAGATTATGATGCGAACAACAAATTTTTTTTCCTGAATTTTCAGTTTTGGTGTCAACTTTGGCTTGTTGACACCAGATTATGATGTCAACAACATAACTTTTTTTTTCCTTCTGAATTTTCAATTTTGGTGTCAACTTGGGTTTGCTGACACCAGATTATGATATCAACAACATAACTTTTTTTTTCTGAATTTACAGTTTTGGTGTCAACTTTGGCTTGTTGATACCAGATTTTGGTATCAACTTGGCTTGAGTTAGTGGTGGCGGTGCTAGAGAAGGCGGCGGTGGTGGTGGTGGTGGTAGAATGGTGGCGGTGGTGTTTGTGGTGTGGTGGTGGTGCGGTAGAGTATTGATGGTAGAATGGTGGTGGTGGTGGAATGTTGGTGCTGGTGGTGGTGGAGTGGTAGTGGAAAGGTGGTGGCTGTGGTGTTGTTGGTGGTGGTGGAGTTGGATATTGTGAAACGATGGTGGTGGTTAAGTGATAGAGAAATGAATTTGTTGTTTTCTGAAATAAAAAAAAACATGTTATATGTGATAGATAAGGAAAAAATTATATATGTGAGGGTATTAAGGTAATCTAATTTTAAGTGGATAAAGTTTCTAGAAGGTGAAGGGTATAATTATAATATGTATGGGTATATTTGAAGGGTCTATTTCTATGGGTATTTAATTAATGTACCCTATTTTTCTAATTTTGATATCTAAAATAATTTTTCCTAAAACTGCTGTAGATCTTAAACCTACAAGATTTTACAACACATCTTACAAAATTATCTAAGTTGATTGCAAATAAACTTAAAATTCTTATCAGCAAAATCTTCTCTTTAATCAGGTTGTTTTTGTTTAAAATAGACTCATGACAAATAACATTGTGAGTGCCCATAAATTAGTTGACACAATGAGAAAAAATAAGTCTAAAAGAGGTTTAATGGATGTTAGATAAACATAAAGCAAAAACTTTGATAAGATGGAATTGTCATTCTTGTTAGATTGCGTTGGAATCCATGGGTTTAGTTCTGATTAGTGCCAACTTCTTTAGCAGCGCGGCCAAAGTGTCTCATTCTGTTTGTGAATGGTGCTATTGGAGACCAATATTGGCCATCTAGAGGTTTACGAAAAGAAGACCATCTATCTCCTTATCTTTTTATCTTATGCATGGATGTGTTTTTTTTAAGTCTTTCATTCACACTGAAAACAACAACTTTTATCAGAGGTATCAAAGTTATTAAGATTAGGCCCGCTATTACTCACATTTTTTCTGTAGATGTTTGTCTGATATTTACTAAGGCTAATCTTAGAGAGGTAATCAAGAAATCTAAAATCTATCATACAAAACTTTAGCAGGGTGTCAGGACAAGCTATCAATTTTGATAAATTTGGGCTTGTTTTTTGTCATAAAATTGATAACCAGATTAAGCTAACCATCACTAATATTCCCAACATTAAAATAATATTAAAGTAGTATATATTGATGATGTGATGAATTGCTTTGGGAAGCTAACCTAAGCATCTTCCACAAGTCTGAATGCTACATCACAAAATGCTTCTTCTGGGGGTTTGAGGGATGAATTTAAGAAACCTGTCAAACATGTACCAATTGGTATGATACTTTTTTGCTAAAGCTCGTTGCTCGCCTTGATGGCTCAATCCAGATTATATTGTCTACAATATATATAAGGGGTATCCTAATAGATAACAAAAGTATAAATTACACCTTTATTAATATATCACTATATTTCCCTTCATTCAAAATTACAATCTTAAATCTATTCCTATTCAAAAAAGCAAAACAAACCTAAATTTATCTCCTTCTTCTATACTGTTTTGTTGCTTTTGATTGCTTAAGTAGGTTAGATTTGACCAAATTAGAATTCAGTTTTCAACTTCTCGAATTACCCAGGCTAGGAATTGATGAATTCATAGTCGTAGAAAACAAATTACGGTTGGGGATTGATGACTACCAAACCTTCAGTTGGATATTTTTTTCATTGCAGATGGGAAATGATGAACTCCCAATCGTAAGTGACTATGAAAAACTTGATTTCTTTTAAAATTTTCTAGCCGTAAAAAAATACAATGAAACCAAAAAGAAAAATCTTTCTAAAATTCCTTGTCGATACGAGTTATTCCTAGCCGTGGGGGTTTTTATGGTTAGGTCATGGGCTTTTACGTCTAGGTTGATTACTCAAAAACCCAGTCGTAGGTGACTCTGGAATTACTATACGGCTAAGTTACCTAGCCATAAGCCAGTAAAAAGGTTTTTTCTATGGCTTGGAGTTCATGATGTCCCAGTCGTGGGAGTAGGTTATGGCTAGGAGTTCGACATAAAATACAACCTTTGTTCCGGTTATTAGGGTTACCGGTTTAAGTACATAAGTTTTCATGGACGCTATTCCAAAAGGTCATACTTATTGAGTCATTATGCATTCGTTCTTGACCCCTTGTTGGATAGTATACTACTAAGTTTCGACAAAACGATAAATCTACCTCTACGGTAAACTCAACAGGGTTAATATATGGTTGAGCCATATTCTAAGACGTTGAATGAAATAATAATTTTTTAGTAGGATATCAATGTGGTTTGTTAATGTAATGTGTAGATTGTGGAAGCTATAAAAAAAAGAAACCGGAGTCTGTTAGGATTATGATGATATTTGGTGCACCTGCATTTGCATAAGGAGGACATTACCATGATTTTCCCATTTTATGCTCATACTGTCATTGTTTGATCATGTTAACACTATCATTTTGTAGTAAGGTCCAATCTTAACATTGGCTAAGTCGATCAATTTTTTATTTTCTACCTCATCTTTTTTGTCTACTAGTCCATCATCACCATTCAATGGTATGAATTTGAAATAACACATATTTGGAACAAGGGTAAACGCCACTTCATCTGGTTTGCATAAAGGTTTTAAGTTTATACCGAAGTAAGACTTCGACGAAGTATATATAATACCAACCAAAGGTATTTTTCTAGCAGTATAGTACTCTTAAGGCTATGAATACTGTGTTATGGTTCCAATAACTACAATTTCTATGTATTTGGTCTTGAGCCATAAATAACCTATTATCCCTTCCCACGACTCACGACAACATACTTTTTGGATTTCTGCAGCTGCCTTTGGATCTTGAGATTTTAACACATTCGCCATTGATGAACGACAGCCCACGTCCGTGTTTAATGACCCTAATTGACCTGTTCTTATATCCTTGAACATGTCATCCCAGTTATCTTTAAGAAGTTCCCGCTTCGAATCGGATGACATGTTTGCGATGTCCTAGGCAAGCCAACAACTTGCATTACATGCTCTGTAGGCTGTCTATGCATAATATAGTTTGATCGGGGTTGGTTTTGTCTTCTTGGAACTCATGATTGCTGAAACGTGTTCATGTTGTTAGTTATGCTCAAATTCGTCCTTATATCCTCTTGAACTTCATTAGCATTACTTGTCAAGTGTTCAAGAGCTTTGAAAGCGTGATCACCTTTAGGGTCGTTGATAGATCTATGTAGTTAATTTCGGCCGAAATTTCGCCGAAATTTCGGATTTCTGGATGAAACAAAGACGAAATCCGAAATTTCGACCAACGATATTTGACCAAAATATCGGCCGATATGGACCAAAATATCGGCCGATATGGATAAAATGGTCAATCAATTTTATTATAAGAAAAAAGAGTGTTTGTGTAGCCTTATTGTTTTAGGGTGAAAATAAATATACTGCAAAATGGTACTTTCAGGTAGGTTCGAGAGATCAAGATCGAATAGGACAAGCCTAAACCAAGAAATAACAGTTCACGTCCTGTTTCGATCACAAAGGTGGAGAAGATTGGTAGGTCTTAGGGAAGAGAAGCAAAGAAGGTTGGACAATATCAGTTTGATGAGTAATTGTAGTGTATTGTGAAGAATGTATTATCTCTGGGATAGATCGCTAATTTTGTATATCTTGTCTCTTGGTTCTTCTTGAGTTCGAATAGATGAAGCCATTTATTTATAATTTAGAGAAGACACACTGATTTCTTGTAAGTGGTGGAAGTTACAGAAGAAGTGGAAGAGTAACGATTGTGTAGATTGTAGTGGAGTCATGTCCGGAAAATAGAAAGGACTTGTATGACCACTACTCCTCGTGCTTTCAACTAATCTATAACTGTCCCACTACTTGTTACCTTCTTGTTCGTGGATGTGTTTCCACAACACACGATTGCCGTAAACCGCCAGACCAATACCCCAATGGTAATCCCCCATATGTTGTATTTGAAATCTCATGGAAATAGTGGAGTCGTGGACTACCACTTTGTTTTAAGTCAAGTCAATAGCTTGCTAAGTCAGTGAGGCAAGTTGCGCAACTTACTAGATTGATAATCAGACTGATTAGTGTCGAGTCTGATAAGTTTAGTGGTCATGTACTAGCTTGGGAGTAACATGGCATAATTTTAATGCACAAATATCAACTTAGAAGTGATGTGGCGTAAATCTGGAAGCGCTTAAGCCAAGGCGCGAAAGTTCCAAAAGACCAGTCGTAGCGTATTTCCGGAAACTTGTGCAAAAGACTTGTCGAACAACCATATAGGGTTGGCGCTAACATTAATCCAACGCAAAGTAGTGGCGCGTCCCTGGGGCGTGTCTTAGAAGAAGGATGGTGCTGGCACTAGGCCAGCGCTAATGACTAGTGACGCGTCTCTAAGGACGCGTCAAAATGAAGCTGGCGCAGGCTTTGGCCAGTGCCTATAGGTAGTGACGCGTCCCTAGGGATGCGTCTTTGGACAAGCTAGGCTGGCCTCAACATATTTCTTTTATGTCCTGCTGCTAGGCAGATGGAGATTTTACAATTCTAGCCCTTGCTAAAAACTCATCATCTATATTAAGTCCTCTTCTTAGTGAGGAATAGTAATGTTGCACAGTAAGCACTAGACGGTAAAAATATGCTTATAACAATTATATATGCATAATCGAAATTTTAAGAAAAGTGTAGTGAAATGTACTTAGGTTCTGGCTTCTGGGTACTGTGATAAGTGCCCCTTAGCATTAACCTTGGATGGGATTATCAGATGCCCGCGTTCTTGTCAGGAATGCTAGCATGCCCTGAGTAGAGAGGGGATGTTGTTGGTGCTAGATGTTTTTTGGATTTTAGATTAGTTTCATGATCCAATAAGGATGATAACCCTTCTTTTCACGTTTGCGCATATATATATCATCCCCCTCTATTCATAACGTCATCTTTATTTTCTCTTTGTTTTCTCACAAACAACCACGTCATCGTTCCCTTTCTCTCCTCCTTGTTTGCTGACAGAAGAAGACGACGCGTCCTCGAGAAGGCAGCAGCGTCAGCGGTACATTCCTCGAGAACACAACAGTGATGGGAGGTTCGTTACTTGGGAACACAGCAGCAGGAGAATTCATGTGCTCGAGTACGCGGCAGTTGCAGGGGAAGTCATTCGTTGAGCACGGGTTGTTGGTTGGAGCCGCTTCCTCAAGTTCGTGTTGCTGGCTGAGAGTAAATGTGAATGTCTCGACCATTATTTTATTTTATTTTCTTGTCACCCTAGCTTTAGCTCACGAAGTACCAATAAGGGTTTGTTCTCATAGTCTTGCAAATCATCGCTTTGGACAAGCTAGGGTTTTGATTCTGGTTTTGTGTTTTTATACAATATAAGAAGTCCAATACTATAGTTTCTTTCTTTTAAGAAAACTTGAACCAATTACAGATGAGTACCAAACACGATGATGAGACTGGTATGTTCTCGTTATTGATATGGTTTCAAAGTTTTCTTCGGGTAGAACTATCTTGTTAAAGATGTTCATACTTCTTAAATGAGAAAAAATCTAGTTTTCACTTATCTTGTTATTAGCAAGATTGACATTAGAAAATTGTGGGAATTTGATCATTGCTATACAAATGATATGTTATGGATGAAATGGTTTAACCTAATATTTCAATCTTATCATAACATGAATTGAATCTTGAGTGTTTGAAATATGAGATTTTATCATGATTTTGCGAATTTAATGAGTTAGTGATGAGTATGAGCATGATATGTTTTCCTATAAACTTTTTGAAATTTTGAGTGACATGTATGTAATCTTACCTAACTCAACAAAACATTTAGACCCCGAGATTGGCACAACAAAGGTGAGATTTCTGATACAACATATCATGAAAGCATACCTCATACTCTTGATAGATTCTTTGAGCATATTTCTGAAGAAGTCAACATATTATCCCTAAATCTGAGAAGTATGCTATTACTCAGAGAGTTGCTCTTGAGACCGTTCCAAGATTTTGTTTGCAGAGAGGAGATTATATAGTTTCTTATGTTGAGTTTAAGACACACCAAATTTGTATGAAAAAGTGGGTAAGTGATAGACACATTTTTGTGTCTAATTTGTCTTAAATTATTTCTATTGATAGTGCTCGATTGTATATAAACTGTGTTATTTTATGTATTTGTAGATACTTTTGGGAAATAAATAATTATAGAAAAATTGGCTAAAAAGTTATAAAGGCACCCAAGAAATTGCTAAGGGCACCCACCAGTTGAATAAGGACATCCATCTTTTCAAATTCAAACATGAATATTGGTGGCAAAACTTAGTTACAAATTATGGAGGTTCCTGTTCGAGTTTTTTTTGGAAAGATTTGGAATTTTAAGACAAAGAATATTCTTGTCTTATTTATATAAGAGTTGAATATGTTTTGGAAACTTGGAAAATCAAAACAATCTCGTGATTTATACCAAAACAAGGAGAGGATAATATCTCAGGTAACTTCTCTTCCTTATTCGCATGATATTGTTCCTTCCATATAAGTATTATCTGGGATAAAAATTGGGTAACAGAATCATCTAGAAGAAAATCAGAAGCAAGTTTGATTGTGGAGAGAAAGAAAATAATCACCGAGATTATCTTGGTTTACTGCTGAGATATTGTAAATTAAATAGGAGATATTCGAGAGATTTAAATAGGTACTAATTCTAAATTATAAATAGAGAGTCGAATGGAAGCATTAGGGGGCTGGCAGAGGCCAGAGAGGAAGAAATCAAAAATCAGAAAAATCTGCTCGTGAAGAAGATGAAGAAATCGTTACAAAAAGGTTGAAGAAACCGTGTCCAAAAGTTTGAAGAATATGTTGCTAAAACTTTTAATCTTTGCAACATTTATCTTCAATTTGCAACACTTGATTTGTAACAGCGAGTCTGTAACATCCATACACCATTGCAAACTCGTTGTTTTTATTATTTTCTCTTCTTTTCACCTTTGTAAACACCATTTGAGCTATGAATAAATCTTTTGAGGGTGTTTTCAACATGAGGAGCTAAACTCCAACACTGGAACAATAAAGGAAGCTATTTTTCACAATTGTTTGGTAACTATATTCAGTTCTTGATGACTTTTTGCACTTATTTTAATTGATTTATGATTTTCATTAATTATTTGTGATTTTGTTTGATGGTGTATGCTTAGACTTAAGAGTTTTTGATGCACCGACATGCTTATGATTTACAAGTAATGTTTTAGAAATCTATCTTTGGAAAAGAAATAGAGTCCATAAAAGAGCTATAATTGTAGGAATTGATATTTGCATCACTCGACTATGAATAATGGTGGAATCCTAAGTCCCAGTCTCTTATAATATTGTTATCATTTTGTATATATTTGCTAGATCAAAATTAAATTAGGTCTAAAATCTATTCTTCACAAGTTTTAGTGTTTGAACCCTTATTTACCACTTGTCTATAATCACATCAATTTTTAGCGCCGCCGACGTGAACTTGTTTTTAGGTTAGGGTTTCAGATTTTTTTTTTAGGTTAATTAGGATTTATTTTATTTTTATTTTTATTTTTGTTTCTTTTTTATTTTTAAATTTTATGTGGGTATTTTTCTTAGCTTGATGTCCACAAGCCTTAACCTTGTACCTTTGACCAGTCTTTGAATGTAGGTATATTCTGCTAAGGTAACCTGATCTTACCTATTTTAATCGAACCTGCATTTGCGCGTGCACTAAAATATATCGAACTGGTATTATGATAGCCAATACAATGATTATCGACCCGAATTTCAAAATGGAAATTACCCGTACTATGACCATAGTATGGATAGTACTTGGGACCACTACCAACCCTCTGGAGTTTATAGTTTATACCATAGTGATCCCAATTACTATTCGCATGCTCACCAGTCGTACGAACGGGTAAATGAACAGTATTATATGGATCAAAATGTTAGTTATATTTCTCTAGAAGAGGCTCTCAAGCAGTTAACTGAGTCGACACCTAGGAGTGAGAAGTTAATGAAGGAATTTTATGAAGAGTCATTAAAAAAAAATAAAGAACTTGCAGCTTTAACTACCGCTCTCATTGAGCTTAAGACACATTTAGATGAAATTGAAGAAGAAGAACGGTTAGCTGCTAATATTGCTCAAAATGAATTTAATTGCCAAAATAGTGTTTCCAATTTTACCCTTGATAATAATGACAAATATTTACCTAATATAGAGACGAGGTTAAAATTGCAGATACTACTTGTTCAAATAAGTTTCAATCATCTTTATATTATTGTGATGATGAGGATACTGTTGATGAGGAAATAAAAATCCGTAGTCATAATGATGAGGAAATTTTTACAACAATTGAGCTTCACGATAATATTGATGTTTCGAGTTCCAATCCTAATAATGTTGATGATTATTTGCCTATTCAAGAGGAAAAGGATTTAACTAGAGATACCATTGTTATAGACGGTGAAATATTTTCTTATTATTATGAAGACGGTGATGGTTTAGAGGAACAAGTTTGTCTTGAGACTAGTAATTTAGAGTCTAACGATTCAAAAATAATAGTTTCTGATGAAGATGATAGACTCGTAGAGATTTTAAATATGAGTGAGGATGTTGACATAAAATGTAGGAATTTTCATGATCCTTTACAAAGCAATGTGTTTAAAAATCCTTTATATGAATGTATAAACCTTTTTGGATCACTGAATTAGAAGAAGAGGCTTTTAAGAACACCTTGGATAACCCATTGTATGATTTTGATGATGATGTTCTTTTGGATCATTTGGGTAACCAGTCCTCGGAAGAATCTAAGTGTAGTTCTGACATTAAGTACATTAAAACCTAACCAATAGTTTTTGGTCCATATGAGAGTAATTTCCAACCTAAGTTTTGGGGTACCGATGACTCTTGTGATTTTCAAGTATCCCTGCTTAAATTCCCCCACTCGGGACTTGACACATGTGCCTCTACCATTTTAAAAGATTATCTTCATACATTTTTTTCCGAGCCTGATTTTGTCCATAATAAAATTCAGTTGTTAGAAACCCAATCTCTGGTTGGTGTAGTTTACCCAGGCGATAATACCATCATTGAATTTGTTTTCCTACCAAATATTTTTCTACCAAATGTGGGAACATCTAAACTTCATATGTGTAAATTCGTAAACTTTGGAACCAAACATAATTATTTTAGGAAGTTTAAATTGATACATTTTCATGAGAATGACCACCAATTTCATTTATTCCATTGTGGTCAGCTATATAATTCAAAACTTATTGACTTTAAGGATCCAAAATAATTCAGATTATTATTGTATGATTCGTAAATTGTAATTAATCCTTTCTTGGTCTGGATGACGACTTTAAACTTAGCGTTCTATGGGAGGCAACCCATATGCGTTTGGTAAACGGTGATGTTAATATTTTTCCCTATCTATTTACTATGATCATTATTAATCTTTGTTTATGTTCTCCTTCATTTATCTTTAGAACACCGAGGACTATGTTCAGTTTAAGTTTGGGGGTAAGGGAGAAAAATTTAAATTTTTTAGTTGTACCAAAAACTCAAAAATCTAGAAACTTGTGAACAATTCTTTGACACTGACCATTCTAAATGGATGGAAACAAATTTCTTGGCTGTAGGAGTTGAGTGATAGACATATTTTTATATCTGATTTGTGTCAATTCTAAATATTGTTAGTGTTCATTTTTGTACTAATTTTGGCAATTTATTATGTTTGCAGGTATTTTTGGAAGAATAAATAATCATGGAGAAATCAGATAAAAAGTGCTAAAAACACCCCATTAAAAGTGATAAAGGAATCCAAGAAATTGTTAAAGGAACCCCCTTGGATTTGATAAAGGCACCCACTCTTCAAATTCAAATTTTTAGTTTTGGCGGGAAAAGTACTCCCTTAAATGAGAGAATCTGTGAAGCTTTGTACGAATTTATTTGGAGATTTCCTTGGATTTTATGTCATGCATATACTCTTGCCTAAATATAAGGAGTTTCTATAACATGAAACACTTAAAAATCAAAGGAAATCTCGCCAACCGATTAACTTTTGCATTAAATATGGAAATAATATTTCTTGTTACTGAAACAAAAGATTTTGTTCTCGAGTTTCTCTGGATATATAAACATCACATTTGAAAAGGAAACAACATCAACAAAATCATCGAGTTTTAAATAAGATCTAGAACGAAGATATTGCCGAGAAGGAAACAATTTTTATTCCGAGATTATATTCGTTAAAGTGGAGATTTGGGGAAGATTCAAGAGAAGATATGGGAGATATTGAGGTGGTAGTATAAATAGAAGGGTCGATCGAGAGTTCTGGTGGGGCTTGCAGAGGCCATAAAGGGAGAAATAAAAAAAAATCAGAAAAATCTGTTCATGATCGTGATGAAGAAGATGAAGGAATCGTTGCTAAAAGATTGAAGCTTCCGTGGCTAAAAAGTTGAAGATTCTGTTGCTAAAGCTTTTAACTTTGCAACATTTATTTTCACTTTGCAACGTTTATCTTCAGTGATATACTTTTCCCTCTGTAACAGTGAGTCAGTAACACTTATAAACGTTGCGAATTTCCTGTTTATCATTATTTTCACTCTTTTTCATCATTTGTAAACATTTTGAGCCATGAACCATTATTTTGAGCAAGTGATTAATATGAGGAGCTAAACCCCTTTGCTGAGGCGACGGAGGAGGCCATTGTTCCAAGAAAAGTGGTATATTTCTATTTTAATTAATTTTTGCAATTTCTTTTATGATTATTTGCTTTGATTAAAAATTAATTTAAGGATTTTTCTTTAAAAATTGTGATTTCTTTTGATAGAGCATGCTTAGACTAGGGTTTTTGATGTTCTATAATTTCGATTTACAATTTTTGCTTTGAAAATCTGCTTTTGCAACATATTAGAATCACTTTAAACTTAAAGAATTGCATGAATATTGATTAGATTGAATCACTTTAATTGGTCAATGGTGAAATGCATAACCTCAGTATTTGTGAATATTACTTTCATCTTTTCTGTATTTTTTCTAGTTTAAAATTTAATTTATTAAATGTAAAATCAATCTTTACAAGTTCGAGAGTTTGAAACCCTTTCTTACCACAACTACAAACCACATTATTGAGGGACAAAAGATCAGGTGTTAGAAATAACATGATAGTCATCACCATATATCGGAGTCATCACCATATCACGTTCTATTTTTATTTTTGCAACCTTTTGTGTTTCTCTAAGTGATTTGGTGGGGCAGTAGTATCGTGTTGTTGTCGTCGCTAGGATGAAGTAGAGTGATTGAGATCAAGCCCTATTATTTTAATTGAACTTCACCAAAATTAAAAAATTAAAAAAAAATTGACACTTGGATAGAAATATGTGTGTGTTATTCCTATCTCCGTCGCCTAAGCAAGCGTGAAACGCAGGATCCAAGGGAACTATCATGTAATCTGCTGAAAAGGAGCATGAACTTAGATTCGAAAGATCTAATCATGTTGTCAAAAAAATAAATAATAAAGTAATAAAAAAATAATCATATGATATTATTCCTTCCATATAAATATTATTTGGGATAAATATTGCGCAACAGAATCATCTAGAAGAAAATCAGAAGCAAGTTTGATCATGGAGAGAAAGAAAATAATCACCGAGATTATCTTGGTTTACTGCCGAGATATTGTGAATTAAATAGGAGATATTCGAGATAATTGAAGAGGTACTAATGTTACATTATAAATAGAGAGTCGAAGGGAAGCATTGGGGGGCTGGGAGAGGCCAGAGAGGAAGAAATAAAAAATCAGAAAAATTTGCTAGTGAAGAAGATGAAGAAATCGTTACAAAAAGGTTGAAGAAACCTGGCCAAAAGTTTGAAGAATCTTTTGTTAAAACTTTAAGTCTTTGCAACGTTTATCTTCAATTTGTAACAGCGAGTCTGTAACATCTATATAACGTTGCAAATTCGTTGCTTTTATTATTTTCTCTTCTTTTCACCTTTGTAAACACCATTTGAGCTTCGAATAAATATTTTGAGAGTGTTTTCAACATGAGGAGCTAAACCCCAACATTGGGACGATGGAGGAAGCTATTTTCCACAATTGTTTGGTAACTATATTCAATTCTTGATGACTTTTTGCACTTATTTTAATTGATTTATGATTTTCATTAATTATTTGTGATTTTTTTTTATGGTGTATGCTTAGAATTAAGAGTTTTTGATGCACCGGCATGCTTATGATTTACAAGTAATGTTTTAGAAATCTACCTTTGGCAAAGAAATAAAGTTCATAAAAGAGCTATAATTGTAAGAATTGATATTTGCATCACTCGGCTATGAATAATGGTGGAATCCTGAGTCCCAGACTCTCATAATATTGTACCATTTTGTATATATTTTCTAGATTAAAATTAAATTAGGTCTAAAATCCATTCTTCACAAGTTTTATTGTTTGAACCTTTATTTACCACTTGTCTATAATCATATCAGTAAGCTGGTGTAAAGTAATGTTGAATGATTCTTGAGTGGTTAAAGCCTTCATAGATGCTCGAATACTTCATGTTGTAAGAATGTCTGAACCTTTGCGGGTTAGTAAGGATGTAGAAGGTCTTTTAACTTTTGTTTCGCGTTAGTGTGAACCAACCTATTCTGTTATATGCACCTGGGGTGAGCTAACGATTACTCTTGAAGATGTATTTAGTTTGTTAAGGCTCTGATAGGCTCTTAACTTATACAATTCTATCACCTTATTTATATTTTCTAGTTACTATTATTGTATTAAATTAACCATTTTATTGTTAAGAGGGTGTTCGCATAAAACCCGAAGTTATAAGTTAAACACGGTTAAAATAGGTGTTAATTGGCGTTTGCGCACGAAACACAACTCAAATGCTGTTCACGAAAAAGAAATGTGAACTGGATAAACTCAGTTGAACGGACGTGAGTTGGTTTTGGGAGTAGGTTCCGTTGAAGTTTAGAGTTGACTGTCTGGAATGATTAAGTCTGACAGACAAGAGAAGTGGGACATTAACAGAGCCTGACGCAGAGCCAGGAGACAAGGTCAGAGAAATGTACTACGACTGTGAAGGCTGGTTCTTCTGCTCTTGTGAGTGGACGTTAATTGGAGAGATTGATACCGTACAATAGAGAGGTTGAAGGGGACAAGAAGTAGATGGGTCTGTTTTTGGTAACACGTGAAAGTGAACGTACAGAAGGCAGGCAGTAGGCAAGAAGTGGCTAGGTTGTAGGCGTAGGAAAAAGTTGTACGTGTGATTAGTGGAGTTGTTGAAAGAAAAGAGAAAAGGTGTGACAGACATACACACGTGAGACTTCTTTGAACTGTACTAGGTTTCGAAAAGGGGAGTATAAAAGCGGAGCGAGAAAGAAAGAAAAGGGAGGCAGCGTACAAGAGCTTTCTGGGTTCTTTTTGGGGATAGTTTTTTGTACAGTTTTGGGAGGCGTGAAGGAGGTCTGTACATGCAACAGCGTTGGAGAGCAGCGTGGAGACGGATTCGACTACAGTGACGCTATCGACTATCGGTTTAATCTTTTTCCTACTTTTCTTAATCATTTTTATGTGTTTTAAGAAACCCATCTTCATGTTCTAATTAATCTGTAACTAGGGTTTTATGTTGAAACCACTTTTAGTACTAGACCAATTGAATTGAATTATTTGGTAATAGACTGTTATGATTTGAATAGATTAATTCTTGATATTGTTTATTTATTTAATGAAAAATTAGTTGTTGCTTCACAGGTTCTGTACAATACAGTAACCTATGCGCAGAATCAATAGGACAACAAATATGTTTTCCTACTTATTTGATATTCCATGCTTTGGTTAAATCTTTAGATGGGGTATGTTTAGAAGAGCCGGATATTATTTGTGAACCTATAATTAGCTTCGTATTATTTTTTCGCTAACGCAATTAGATGGTGTATGCTTCAGACTAGGGCTTTTGATGTGCCATGCTTAGGGCATCCCAATGACATTTGCGATTTTAATACTTATAGTAGGTGATGTCGATAGAACGAACAATAAATGAATATTCATGAGTTATGTTTCACTTCAGTAATTAAATAAAAATACTGAAAACCCTGGTTACCGACTCTCCCATTTGATTTATTTTATTAGTTTAGTTAATTTTATTATTTTATTCATTAATCTAAAAATCCCTAAATATTATCTTGATTGGTCAATTGAGATATTGATTGCAATATTTTCCCGTTCCCTGTGGGTTCGACCCGTACTTGCCGTTGTCTACTAGTTAGACGCCGTGCGATTGCGGTTATTTATATAGGGTAATAAGCATCCCTTTCTTATGTCTAGGTAGGAAATCTCGAGTGTCATCCATGTACACACGCTTCTAGAATGAAGAGAGGAGTCGCTTTAGAGAGTTCATCTCAGAACTTCCGTTGATGATGAGTGGTGTTCCTTCCAAGAGGGACAAAGCTTACGGTCCCAATTTGCAAAAAATCAAACAAAGTCAAGAGGAAGCTCATTATTGATGCAGCTCAGCAGGTAATGATCTTCTCTTTAACTTCTTAATCTTAAAATATGGCTATTATGATTCTTATTTTTATTCTTTCTACAGACGTGTGTCGTGCGTCCTCGAGTGGATGTTATTTATGATGCTGATGATAGTCCCCAGCCTATAAGGCAAGGACCACAGATGATTCTTCCTGGAAGCAAGGCTCGTCCCCGTGGTAATGTAAGTATTCTACCTGTTATTCTTGATATTTTTGTATTTTGTAAAAATAATATGCGTTATCGTCTTGTTCTAGCATGTGAGTACAAACGTTTGTGCTGATCCTATTGACGCTCCTGAGGCCTCGGGAGACACCGAAAGCATGGAAAATGGACACGAGTCTGAGAACAAGAAGCTTGAAGAAGCGTCTTGTACATAGGAGATTTATGAATAATCTGAATCTACTACTGTTGATGATGAAGTAAGCAATTGAGATGCAGTAGTGCCGGACTCTTCCAATAACTTGGATCTATCTCAAGTAAGTTTTATTCTCTTTATGGCCATAATAAACCATGTGGACTCTTCGAAATTCTCATATAAACATGACTATGCTCGAATTTTCAAAGTATTTATAGATTTCCATCATTAGAAAATGTCAAAATTATAGTGCTTGGGAAAAACGCCGTAGAATCTTCGTACGACTTTCGTTTTTGATGATTGACCCCTCTATATTTATAAGAAAACGATTTCCTACGCCCCCGTTGAAGCAAAAATCCAGGTTTTGAGCTTGTTTAGGGCGTCAAAACGACCCAACAGTAAAATTCAGGAAGTATCAAGGGAAATTCTGACCGTTTTCAGACCCGACACCGCTTGTTGTTTTGGTCATAACTCTTAGATCGTTTATCCGATTGACAGACCCTTTTAATATATTGTAGTATAAATCCATAAGAAACTTTTGACATAAAACTCATGCTCAGATACTTTACCAATTCTTGCCAGCTTCAGAGTTTCTAGGCGGCAGTGTAAATTGCTCCCGATGCGTTTTTTGTATAACATCTTGTAATAGCTCCAACTCACATAATTCTTCGAATACCACTTTTTAATGAATATATATGATATTTTTATGAGTATTATAGTGATTTTTATGATTCATGATAAAAAAAAAATTGTGTTTGAGACGTTCTGACCTAATATGCATATATTCTCTTTATTTTTAGGGGGAGAATGACCAAAATCATAGAGTTAAACCTACGAGTGAAGGAACAAGGGTTACTGTTAATACCAACGTAAATGACGTCTCCTCCGACTCTGAGAATCATAGGAGGTATCATGCTCGCATACTTGTTAAGTATAATGCTTCCACTGATGTCGTTATGCAGAACAACAATGCAGTAGAGAGTGCCAACTGAGTATCCTAATACGGGTATTAGTGTTGGATTCCACTTAAGTAGGATTCTTTCTGGGTATTCATGTGTTCAAGCATTTTCTGTTCTATCCATTTATACTGAACTGTATATGAAGGTATGGAAGAAGTTCGGTCACTTCTTTATAGATAATTCAAGGAATTACAGAGTTTTAGAACGAGACATGTACAACTTGCTACCAATCATATAGGAAATGATCTCTCTTCCTCAGAATGAAATCTCTGGAGTAGTCTTCAAGGAATGGGAGGAAGCTGTGAATGAAGCTGAGAGCTCTGGTCTTCATGTCACATGGGTTTGTCGTCATCTGGGAGCTATATGAGAGTATCTTGCTGAAGTAGGTGAATTTGCTAGTTTGGAGGCAGTGACCAAGGCTAGGGGAGAGTTTGAAAGGATTTCCCAGGAACTGAAGCTAGCGACTGAAGTTCTTGGAAGAATGGAAAAGTGGTATTCTGAAGGGACTGAACCAGTCTTCAAGGATTTTTTCTAGATTTATCGTTTTATGAAACACATTTATGGCTTTCTTTTAGATTTTGGGTAGATAGGTTTGACAAGTTACAAGTGAAGAGATAAATCTTTTTTTTTTAATGATAATGATATTAAACTTGAAATCCTAAGTATGAATGCAGAATATTGCAATCATTTTAGAGGAATTAAAAAACGTTCCACAAAATATGAAACTATTTGAAATATAATAACAGAGCATTCAAGCTTCGTAAGCTTTGAGCCAATTTCCATGAATTACTACCCCCTCTAGCTTGTCAACGTTTATGAGTTTTTAGCAACCACCTAATATAGCCTCAACGATTATATAAGTTTCTCCTTCAATAGCTGGAGAAACCAATACAGGGAGTTGTGTGCTTTTAGTAACTTTTGTGGCTGTGTTTCTGTAGATGATGAGTTTTTGACAAGGGCTAGAATTATAAAATTTTCATCTTCCTAGCAGCAGGAACATAAAAGTATATGCGCATATTTATGCGCATATGTCCTAGCTTTATACCAAAACATGAAACACTACATCTCTACTTATATATTTTACAAGCGAATTAAGAATACAGTTTCTACAAACAACTATAGGCATTCTAAACTGATCCTGTAACCTCTCTAATATTCACAGCATTTATGGCATATCAAATCAATCTCAAGTCGCATAAATTCTATGGTCGAATTCCTTGAACTTGACTCGAATGCGCGTCGATGTTCCAATAACATCTATCAAATATGGGAATAGCTAATGCTTATTCCCCAAAGATGGATTTTAGCTTAATACGTTCGCAAAGAACACATCACAAATTGTTTTCCTGAGCCTAAAATATGCCATTTTAGCATTTTGCTCAAGGACAAGCCACAAATTATATATCGTTCCTCTTGGACGTGCCACAAGAAAAGAGCAATGCCTCCAAAGACGCAATGTGCCTCTGAGATAGGCGAGCCCTAGATTTTTCCTACTCTAGCACCAAGATAGCACTAGCCTCGCTAAAGCAGCGTCTCAGGGACGCATCATATTCTCACTGGCTAAAGCCATCGCTAGCTTTTGTTTTTGCTAGCAGCATCCCAGGGACGCGTTACCATTTGCGATAAGGAGCTAGCACTAGCTTGCTAGCTACTTCCTTAGCGGCGCATTAGCATTTGCGATAAGGATCTAGCACTAGCTAGCTAGCTACTTCCTTTAGCGACGTATTAGCATTTTCACTAAGGAGCTAGCGCTAGCCTTGGTAGCTACTCCCTTAGCGACGTATTAGTATTTGTGCGAAGGAGCTAGCGCTAGCCTTTCTAGCTACTCTTTAGCGACGGGTTACCATTTTGCGCTAAGGAGCTAGTGCTAGCTTGCTAGCTACACTTTAGCGACGCGTTAGCATTTGCGTTAAGAAGCTAGCGCTAGCTTGCTAGCTACTCCTTAGCGGCGTGTTAGCATTTGCGCTAAGGAACTAGCGCTAGCTTACTAGTTACTCTCTTAGCGGCGCATCACTATTTGCGTTAAGGAGCTAGCGCTATTCTTGATAGCTGCTTCCCTAAGTGATGCATTGCTTGGCAATAAGAAGCCATCCCTAGCTCTGCTAGATACTTCCCTTAGAGATGCACCATTATTTTTAGGCGCTGGTCTAATGCCAGCTCTAGCCCTATATGATTATCTAATAATCATTTTGGTTAGGAACCTCCTCGCAATTTTGGCTTCAAATACTTCCAGAATTGTGCCTTGCCACTTCCAAGCTGACCTATGGATATTAAAACAACTATGTTACTTCTAAGTTAATACATGACCATTAAACTTACCAGACTTGGCACTAATCAGTCTGATTATCAGTTCAGTGAGTTGCGCAACTTGCCTCACTTACTTAGCAAGTCATTGCCTTGACCTGGCCTAATCAAAACAGTAGTGGTTCACGACTCCACTAATATTCTACAAGATATCAAATACAACACATGGGAGATTCCTATTGGGGTACTGGTCTGGCGGTCTACGACAACCGTGCGTTGTGGCAACACATCCACGAACAAAAAAGTAATAAGTAGTGAGAAAGTTACAAAACAGTTTAGAGCACGAGGAGGAGTGGTCATACAAGTACTCCCTATTTTTCGGACATGACTCCACTACAATCTCCACAATCATTATTCATCCACTTCTTTTGTAACTTCTACCACTTACGAGAACTCAATGTGTCTCCTCCAAACTATAAATAGATGGCTTCATGACCAATACTCATATAAGAATCCCCCCATGTGTTGTATTTGAAATCTCGCGGAAATGGTGGAGTCATGGACTACCACTTTGTTTTAAGTCAAGTCAATATCTTGTTAATTCAGTGAGGCAAGTGGCGCAACTCACTAGACCGGTAATCAGACTGATTAGTGTCGAGTCTGATAAGTTTAGTGGTCATATAATAGCTTGGGAGTAACATGTCATAATTTTAATGGCCAAATATCAACTTAGAAGTGACGTGGCGTAAATATGGAAGCGCTTGAAGCAAAATATGTGCGAAAGTTCCAAAAGACCAGTCGTGGCGTATTTTCGGAAACTTGTGCAAAAGGCTTGTCAAACAACCATATAGTGTTGGCGCTGGATGATAAGTGCATATTTTACATATTTAGATTTTCAATTTCATGCACTTATTTTCTATATTTCTTGTGAATTATTGTATATTACGTTGTTTTTTTTTTATCTTTTAGTAGGTGAATCATCCAAAAAGGAGCTACAAAGTGTTCGCTTGTGCATGAAGAGAAGTGCTACAAAGGAAGAAGAGCCAAAGACCAAGTGGAAGTCGTACAAATTCATGACTTCTAATCACTATATTGAAGAGAACGAAGAAACGAAACCAACGACGAAAGAATGAGGTCATTCCGACTTCATAAGAAGAAGTTATAAGAAAAACAAGTTCAAGATTTTTTCGAAGGGTCAAGCCATCGACAAAATCAATATTCTCAATGGGATGACCCATCGAGAAAAGAAGAAATCTCGATGGGTCGAGCCATCGAGAAACTGAGCGTGAAGATTTGGCTTTGACCTATTTTTGGCATATTTTGGAGTTTTGGAAACCTATTTTGACCGGGATTCGAGTACGGTCACTTCTACAATTTGGAACCTATATAAGGGAAAATTCTAATACTTTTGGATATATCACTTCTACACACATATATTCTTAGACCTAGGTTTTCCATCGAGAAAAGAGATTTTTTCCATATAGGGTTTACCCTTTGGGAGGAAACCATGCTATTTCTTCTTCTTTCTTGTATCATGAGTAGCTAATTCTTGTTGATTAAGGATGAATTCAATGTACTAAGCGTGAAGCTTTATTAGTAATACAAGATTATTTGGAGTTTTAATTATTATCGGGTTTTTCACTATATCTAGGATTTATGATTGATTTCTATATCTTTCAAGTGTACAATTGGATTAATTTATTAATCAGTTTAATGCTAGTATTGAGTTATGAGATAAGTAATCGTCCATCAACTCATACACAAGTAGAAATAGTGAGACCTTGCAGAGGGATTCTGTGGAGCATTTGCGAGTGAAGACAACATCATCAAGTGGATCTTTATCTAAGAGTTTAACTACTGGGATCAACCTAAATTCACAAAGCTTAAAGCATTCGATTGGGTTACACCTTGAGTGATATACTACTTAGTGGTTCAGACAAATAGAATATGGTAGTCGAGAACTTCTGTATCCAGTGATATAAGGAGTTTTGGGGATAGTACTAATCTAGATGTTATTCTACGGTTGGTGATGCAGGGTTCTAACGAAAGATAGATAAGTATACTAATTCCTTTAACTTTTGGTAACGGCGAAGGACTCCTTAATTATCTTTCTTGTTATCTTTTTATTATCTTTTTATTTAGTTAATTAATCTACAAACCTTTTTTTTTAGTATTTATTCCAGTTTTGCTAATCTAAATAACCTATTATTTTAAAGTAAAAAACAAATGTACTGCACATTGGTACTTTTAAGTAGGTTCGAGAGATCAAGCTCGAACAAGACGAGCCTAAACCAAGAAATGGCCATTCACGTACTGCTTCCATTATAAAAATGGAAAGGATTTGGGTAGGTCTTAGGAGAGGGAAGCAAAGAAGGTTGGGAAATATCAGTAGTGTGTGAAGAAAAATGGATTCTCCGTAGAGGAATCGCTATTTCTGTAAGGTTTGGTTTCTTTAGACTGATTGTGCGTTTGTCTCGTTCTTGTCTTGTTTCAAATAGATGAGAATCATCTATTTTTAGTTTGAAGAGGACACACTGATATTCTCGTAAGTCGTGGAAGTTAGGAAGAGGTGGAGAAGTGATGACTGTGGAGATTGTAGTGGGGCCACTACACCATTTTCCTGATTAGTAATAAAATTTTACAACAGCTTTGCCCCTGTTATGAATTTTATGTTGCAAATTTCAGCTGTAAAAAATTTGCGACAGTTTTACTTGGTTACAAAAAGAGTTGCGAGTCGCAACAAATTGGAGTGCACATGTGCGACTCGTGAGTGTGGCTGCCCATACTTTTAAGCTGACTCGGTTTCAGCCCATTCAGATGTGAAACTGACTCGGGTTTAACCTATTATTATCGAACTTAAATCTCATTATATATCGTTCTCTTCTCTCTTTTCTGAAATTCGAATGATTTGTTTATTTCAGAGATCTCAAATCCTAAATCAAGCCGACCAATTTATTTTTCGCCTCAAGGTTTTGAGGTTTACATATAAAAGTTGTTTTAGGGTCATTCTCTCTTCCCTGTCTCCAAAAACTCTCAAGAGAAATAACACAAAGAAAAAGAAATTAAATCCCTAAACTTCTCATTTCCTTGTAAGTATAATAAAGTGTCTCGCTTGATTTCATCCTTATGTTTGATTTTTTATTCTGGGTTTGATTGAATCTGATCTTGTGTGAAATCCCTTTTCTGCTAGGTTAAGAAGAAAATGACAACAGTACCAGGGTCTTTGATTTGGGGGATCGTGAAGAGGAACAAATCTATCATCGTCAAAGAGTTTGGAAATGGAAATAAGATGGTTTAGATGCGTCAAGAACCTAACAATCTCTACAATGTTAACTCCTTCAAACACTCTAGTAAGAAAAATAAACACAACTCGTCTTCTACTTTTGAGTTATGAATTGGGTTTGTTTTAATTTTGTTGTGTTTTTTAGGGATTTTGTTAATGATTTTTGTTGGTGGCAATTTGGGGTAAACCTCTATTTCTATCCCATCCTCGCATGGCTGAAACTGAGCACCTAAACATGGCAATTCTTATCTCAATCCACGTCTCCCTACTCATATTCTTCCCTCTCATGACCCAATTGTACCGTTGATTATTGTTAAATGTTTGTTTCTCACGTGATTTACAGGTAGGTGATTCAGTTGGGGACTTAGATCGTCATGTGCCCAATATCGTGAAAGAAGCGACTACCCAAGCTTATATAGCTGCTCAAAAGGCACCAGGACTGGCACGAGCTGTAGCTTCGGAGGTACAAAAAAGTGGTTTGATTGATACAGGGAAGGAGCTGAAAATGGTGAGGCTTAAGAGTGACTTTAAATTGGTACTTCTTGAGGCTACTCAAGATGATTAATTTAGTGGACCATTACTAAATTTTGTGTGTCCATTATCTTCCACTTTGCTGACTGAGTTTATATAAGTTTGAGTATCTTGAATTCAACATTTACTACTTTTTTTATATCTCATTTGTTGTTAACGATAATGATAGTAGTCTCGCTGAATTCCAGGTACGAGCTGGGTGCTTCTCTGAGATTCCACCGTAATTTTTACCAACACATCCACTTCTTCACTTTATCTTCAACTCTCTGCAGGCAGTAAGTAACGAATGTTAATGGAGATGAGAAAGAGCAGGGTACGTTCTTCATTCTGGGTTATGTCCTGGTAATGTTGTAACATTACATTTCATATATTCATTTCCTCTGATGTATATTCATTCTGGGTTATGTCATGGTAGCCTTTTATTTTTTCTTTTTAATAAGCCATTATGTTGTTCTGCATTGTTGATTGGTCTTTTGGTGCATTTAATACACGTATTTGATTGGTTAATTTTATATGCAGTCTTTGCAAAGTGTTGTTTTCAAGGATGTGAGTTTTCTATAACTGATACTCTATAATAAATTTCACTCATATTTCTATAGTAAAAATAGACAAACCTTAACTGCATTTTTATCTTCTCGTAGCAGGTAGATTTTTGAAAACCTTCATTGTCCTGTTTCACCATCGTACTAGTTTCTATCATATTATTTGACTAATGTTGCTATTTGTATCTCAGATTGCTTGTGGTTTAGATGATAAAGCAAAGAAGGACCCATTGTGGGCATAGATGATGGAGATGCTGTTTCACCTCATATTTCTACGCTTATATTGTACGTCAAATAATCGTAATGAAAAAAAGTAAGTATTATAGTTAAAGGGCCGGAGTCATCTTTTACTTCACATGATATATTTATCAGTTCATATGAGTTAACTACTTTGTAGACCTTGACTAGATAGGCTCATGTTTGAACTTTGATTCTGATTCTGCTAATTGGTAAGTTACTTCATGTATATAGCTTTCACTATAGCCATTTTTGCACTAAAAACCAACTTATTTTTACTGCAGGACAATTGCTCAAAATGCTAAAACCTTTCCTGCTTACAAGCTATAACAATTGAAAGTCGTGGTTAAAGTTGTTAACCTACAATAAAGCTGCAAGAACACCAGACTTATCTCAAAAAGAGCTAACTACCATACTCTCAAACTGAGCATCTTAAAGACAAGGCATAAGTTATTGGCCTTTGTGAGGATTCCTGACCTTTTCATATTTTGAGTCCTTTAACAGTCACTTTTTGTATAGGTTGT
>JAJJMC010006896.1:874926-907565 GCA_023531435.1 Papaver californicum
CTTTTCATATTTTGAGTCCTTTAACAGTCACTTTTTGTATAGGTTGTTAGCTTGTTGCTTATTTTTTGATCAATTGAGCATTCCCACCATCCAATGTTGTTGATTTTTTGTAAGTTATACACTGTGCATTGATTGGGTGCCATGTTGATAAAACTGACATCCCCACCAACAAGGGATTCATACTTTGAGTATGAAGGAAGTACATAGACAAGCCTTGGCCACTTGTATAACATGCTGTATTAGTTATTTAATATTGTCAATTTATTAAGATTCGACATTTCAGTGTTGACGTAGAGTTATAGGGGAAACTTATTTTGTATCAGGGGAACTACTTCAGGTAAAAATAAATAGTGGTTTTCACCAGGTCAATACCCCAATGAGAATCCCCCATGTTGTATTTGATATCTCGTAGAAATAGTGGAGTTATAAGTCACTATGGTTTTGATTAAGTCAAGTCAAGTCAAATGACTTGCTAAGTCAGTGAGGTAAGTTGTGCGACTCACTGGATTGATAGCCAGAATGATTAGTATCGAGTCTGGGGAGTTCAGTGACCATCTACTTTATTGAAAGTAATGTAACTTATTTAATGGCTAAGTATTAGCTCAGAAGTGACTTAGTGTAAGTCCGAGAGGCATTTGAGGTCAAATGGTGGAGAGGGATCCTTGAGCAAGGAGACCCACTGGAATTCGTATAAAACTCAATGTTGAACCTATATTGAAAAAAAAGGCGTATTTCTGAGGAAAGTAATTAGCAAAGCCAACGCTATCTACTTACCACAAATAAGAAGGTATTAACTCGTTTAACGTAAAAGGCTAGTGTGCTAATATCTCAGGAATAAGGTCAATATGCACAACCTCTAGTAAATGTTATTTGTACTAGGGTTATGAGGTTGGTATCAAGAAGGTTTGAAGTTAGCACTTTAGTTATATAGTTAGCTCTGAGGTTTTAGTATTGATGTACTTGTTACTAAGTCGCTAAGTATGGTTAGGAACGCATCGGCCTTGGTTGTGGACGCGCTAGGCTAGCATGGGACGCATTGGCCTGGTGAAGCACTAGCTTGGAGACGCTACGGCCTTGGACGCGCTGGCTAACAACGGACGCAGGGGATCTATGACACTGAGGAGTTAGCCAGAGACGCGGAGGAGCTATGGCATTGATGCTAGCTAGGGGCGCATCGGCCTTAGAGGCGCATAGGCCTCAGCGACGTGCATGGATGGCTAGGGGTGTATTGGAGCTAGGATGCGCATGAGCTTTTGCTAGAGACGCACTAGGAGTCAAGGGCGCCAAGGAGAAGCCACGGGCGTTAGGGAGGAGCCAAGGGAGTCACGGAGGAGCCATGGACGTCACGGAGGATCCATGGGCGTCATGGAGGAGCCATGGGCATTGCGGAGGATCCAAGGGCGTCAAAAAGCTAGGACGCGGCTTTGGAGACGCATAGGCCTTGTGGCGCACTTGACCACTAATGTTAATGCATTTGGCGCTTAGATTAGGGTTAGCACTTTGGTGCTAGGGTTTAGTTTCCAAGGTGATGATAAGCTATCTAAGGCCTTATTAGGCTAAATGTGCTAGCTAAGACCATTTTTATTTAGTTAGCACTTCTCAGGCGCTAGAGTTCTGTACCAGGAAAGTTAGCACTATTGTGGATAATTGGTGCCAATGTGGTGTTAAGCCAAATATCTAGTGCTAACTTGGCGCTAATATGAGAAAAGGCTAGGGTTAGCCTAGCTGAGAGATTCCATGCATATTTTATGGCATCGCTTCTTAGTTGTGGCACGTCCGAGAGGAGTGGCGCATTATTTGTGGCTTAAATTTAAGCAAAGTGCTAGAGTAACATATTTATGCTCAAAAGAGAAATTTGAGACAAGTTCGTTGTGAACGAAGCGTTAAGCTAGAATATATTTTGGGGTTAAGCATTAGCGATTCCCGAATTTGGTAGATATTACCAGAACATCGATGTGCACTTGAGACAAGTTCAAGGAATTCAACGGTGGAATTTTATGCGACTTAAGACTAGTTCGATATGGCATATATATTGTGAGTATTGAGGAGGCTACGAGGCCAGTTTATTATGTTTGTAGTTGTTCAGAGAAGACTCAAGTTTGCTCTATACTAGTAGTTAATCCATCTAGGAGGTTGAGACTTATTATGTAGAGATTATATACTACATTGTTAGCATGGAATGCTTGTAGCCTTTTGTAGAGACTGTATCTTCAATTCGCTTACAAAATATAAGAAGGAATACAGTATTTTATGTTTTGAGGTGAAGTCAGAAGTATCCTCAAAGTATGTGCGGATATTTCTATGTTCCTGCAACTAGACAGAAGGGTGATTTTTACAATTTTACACTTATCAATTACACAACTCTCTGTAGGAACGATCCTTACTACCGCTATATTACTAGTTAATTGGTGGTAAATATATTGATTAATTTTGCACTTACGACACGCATCAAATTTTAGCGCCGCTGCCGGGGAGCAGTGGTTAATTGATTTTTTATTTGTTTTTAGATTGTTTTAGTAGTTTAGAATGTTTTTCACGTTTTTCTTTAGTGTTTTTCAGATTATTAGGTTTCTATGGTGTTAAAAACCCGTTGAAGGTGTTCAAATCTCGTCAAAAGCGGGAGGTAAATTCTGAAAATAGGTTGTAAGTATCACTTTTTATTTTTAGATTTTGTTTAGATTTTTCTTGGTTTTCTTGTTCTTGTGAGTCATCATGTTTCCTTACGAAAATAATATGTACGGGGCACAAGATCAATCATATCATAGTGGTAATCAATACAATTTTCAAGCTCATTCTTATGACAACTACCAACCATACCAAAGGTATAATCAAAACCAATCATTTGGTTACGATCAATATCCTACAGAACCTTATAATTATTCTCATACGTATGAACAACCTTATGACAGGTATGTACGTTAACGATCACAAGGATGGGAGGATAGTTACGCTACTAATCATGTTTCTTCTAGTTTGGCAGATGAATTCCGACATTATAAAACACATATGGATTCAATTTTAGAGATATTTTCATGAACCGAACCTAACTATAATATTCTCGCCCCGATTCCCGATCATATTCATGATCATTTACCCATTCAAAGGGAGGAGATTCTTGCTAGAGATATTTTAGTAAGTGAAAGGATAAGATATCTTAACTTAGAAGATGACATTACCAGTTGTTTGAACAGTTTGAGCAGAGGAATCACAAGACTAAAGATACACTCCAAGAACTTCAAATGACTATCAAAATCCTGAAGAATCATGTTGGTCAACTTAAAGAAGAAATAATGGAGGAGGAAGTTTGGTCTTAAAGCCAAAATAATTCTGACTTTTCCACGGTTAGTAATGAGTATACGATCGATGCTGAAGATGATGAACCTTATGAAAGTTCATCCAACAATGATACAATTGTTCCAACTCCGGATCATAATAATGATCATTCACATTCAAAAGGAGGAGATTGGGTATGAGATATCTATTGTCATAAATGGTGTAACGTACTCAGACGAAGATATTAGGAGCTGCACCAATGAATGGGTCGATCCATCGAGAAACTAAGCGTGAAGATTTGCCTTTGACCTATTTTTGGCATATTTTGGAGTTTTGGAAACCTATTTCGACCGGGTTTCGAGTACGGGCACTTCTAAAATTTGGCACTTATATAAGGGACAATTCTAATAATTTTGGATATATCACTTCTACACACATATATTCTTACACCTAGGTTTTACATAGAGAAGAGAGATTTTTTCCATATTCTAGGGTTTACCCTTTTTGGAGGAAACCATGTTATTTCTTTTTCTTTCTTGTACCATGAGTAGCTAATTCTTATTGATTAAAGATGAATTCAATGTTCTAAGCGTGAAGCTTTATTAGTAATACAAGTTTATTTGGAGTTTTAATCATTATCGTTTATTTTCACTATATCTAGGGTTTATGATTGATTTCTATATATTTCAAGTGTACAATTGGATTAATCTATTGATCAGTTTAATGCTAGTATTGAGTTATGAGATAAGTAATCGTCCATCGACTCGTACACAAGTAGAAATTGTAAGATCTTGCAGAGGGATTCTGTGGAGCAATTGCGAGTGGAGACAACATCAGCAAGTGGACCTTGATCTAAGAGTTTAACTAACTGGATCAACCTAAATTCACAAAGCTTAAAGCATTCAATTGGATTACACCTTGAGTGATCTACTACTTGGTGGTTCAGACGAATAAAATCTGGTAGTCGAGAACTTTCGTATCCAGTAATAGAAGGAGTTTTAGGGATAACACTGATCTAGTTTTTATTCTACGATTGGTGATGCATGGTTCTAACGAAAGATAGATAAGTATACTAATTCAGTCAACGTTTGGTAACGGCGAAGGACTCCTTAATCATCTTTATTATTATCTTTTTATTGTCTTTTTATTTAGTTAATTAATCTATAAACCCCTCTTTTTAGTATTTATCCTAGTTTTTCTAATCTAAATAACCTATCAATTACACAGCTCTCTGTGGGAATGATCCTTACTACCGCTATATTACTAGTTAATTAGTGAGAAATATATTGATTAATTTTTTGCACTTACGACACGCACCAAATTTCGGCGCCGCTGCCGGGGAGCATTGGTTAATTGATTGGTTATTTGTTTTTAGCTTGTTTTCGTAGTTTAAAATATTTTCACGTGTTTCTTTAGTGTTTTTTCAGATTATTAGGATTCGTGGTGT
Source organism: Papaver californicum (assembly GCA_023531435.1). NCBI lineage: Eukaryota > Viridiplantae > Streptophyta > Magnoliopsida > Ranunculales > Papaveraceae > Papaver > Papaver californicum. The sequence goes on from JAJJMC010006896.1 coordinate 879,647, forward strand.
TAACAACCCGTTGAAGGTGTTTGAATCTCGTCAAAAGCGGGAGGTAAATTCTGAAAACAGGTTGTAAGTATCACTTTTTGTTTTTGTTTTTAGATTTTTGTTTAGATTTTTCTTGTTTTTCTTGTTCTTGTGAAACAACATGTATGGTGCACAAGATCAATCATATCATAGTGGTAATCAATACAATTTTTCAATCTCAGTCTTATGATAACTACCAACCATACCAAGGTGTTGGTACCTAAAAATTGATCCTAGGCAAAACAATGTACTGTTGAAATACTGTTTAGGTTCGAGGATCAAAATCGTACAAAACGAATTCAAACAAGTAGAATGTCTATATACGTTCTGCTTCGGTTACAAAGAGAGGAGATGGGTTGATCTTAGGGGAGGGAAGCAAAGAAAGTTGAAGGAATTTTATGTGTGTTGAGTGGTATGTAGAGGTAGAGAATAAAAAAGTTTGTGAGAATGATTTTCTATATGTTCTCCATTATGTCTTTTGAAATGGGTTATGTATCCTATTTATAATGGTTGGTACCGCACATTTTCCTTGTAAAGTAGTGGAGGTTTTGGTGAGATAGAGAGATGGAGGTGTTGGGAATAACCGTCCACTTTGCCTTGGATATTTCTGGAAACTTCTAACCCATTACTCAATATCTCTTCAACCTCTTCAACTTACCACTTACTTTATAACTTCCTTAGCATGGGGTGTTGCTACGCCCATGTTGCTGTAGCCGCCAAACCAAAACCCATGTTTAATCCCCCCATGTAATATGATTTAATTTCTCGTAGAATTTAGTGGAGTCATGGACTCAAAGCATGTGAGTTTTTTGTAAGATAATGCTACCACCAAGTTTTATACTAACTTATCGTGGCAATGACATATTTGTGACATGTTCTGAACATGCAAGTTGTGCTGGCAGCAATAGAAAAAGGTGTTGGCAGCGCAGCAAGGGGGGCCGGCAGCAGCACGGCAAGGGAATGGAAGCATCTAGCAACATGGGTGATGGCAGCGTAGGGAAAATGGGGCTGGCAACACGGCAAGGGGCTTGCAACGCAGCAAGGGTGCTGGCAGCATATGCATGGTAGTGCGGCAAGGGGCTGGAAGCACGATAAGGGTGCTGGCAGTGCATTTATGGAAGCTCGGCAAGGGGATGGCAGTGCAGCAAGGATGCTAGCATTAGCACTCTTGCATCAACGCTAATGTTGGCTGGTCTAGCACGTGAGCCAATTGGTGTTAACGCGTTCATGCTGGAATCATGGCTAGGGCTTACTAAGGTCTGTACTTCCTAGTGCCAGGGATATTGCCTATATTCCATTATCATTGGAATTTACTAATGCCATGACCATGACTGTGGCCTATTTATGGCTTCTCAGTCTTATCAGATTTAATTTTTAATATTTATGCTTAATTTTTATGCAGTGCATACAGAACATATTCAAGAGATTCAGCCGTAGAAGTTTGCAGCTCGGTATAATGCTTGATGCGACTCTACAATTAGATGGTATGCCTCTAATTAGTGTTTTATTCAGATATGCCATAGCCTATGTTCCAAATGTTCACAATTTTGTACAATCAACGTGTTTTGATTAATACAAATAGTTTTGATTAACTAGGGTCGAGCCATCGAGAAACTGAGCGGGAAGATTTGGCTTTGACCTATTTTTGGCATATTTTGAAGTTTCGGAAACCTATTTCGACCGGGATTCGAGTACGGGCACTTCTACAATTTGGCACCTATATAAGGGACAATTCTAATACTTTTGGATATATCACTTCTACACACATATATTCTTACACCTAGGTTTTACATAGAGAAGAGAGATTTTTTCCATATTCTAGGGTTTACCCTTTTTGGGGGAAACCATGCTATTTCTTCTTCTTTCTTGTATCATGAGTAGCTAATTCTTATTGATTAAGGATGAATTCAACGTTCTAATCGTGAAGCTTTATTAGTAATACAATTTTATTTTAGTTTTAATCATTATCGTTTATTTTCACTATATCTAGGGTTTATGATTGATTTCTAGATTGTTCAAGTGTACAATTGGATTAATCTATTGATCAGTTTAATGCTAGTATTGAGTTATGACATAAGTAATCGTCCATCGACTCGTACACAAGTAGAAATCGTGAGACCTTGCAGAGGGATTCTGTGGAGCAATTGCGAGTGGAGACAACATCATCAAGTGGACCTTGATCTAAGAGTTTAACTAACTGGATCAACCTAAATTCACAAAACTTAAAGCATTCAATTGGATTACACCTTGAGTGATCTACTACTTGGTGGTTCAGACGAATAAAATCTGGTAGTCGAGAACTTTCACATCCAGTAATAGAAGGAGTTTTAGGGATAACACTGATGCATGGTTCTAACGAAAGATAGATAAGTATATAATTCAGTCAACGTTTGGTAACGGCGAAGGACTCCTTAATAATCTTTATTATTATCTTTTTATTGTCTTTTTATTTAGTTAATTAATCTTCAAACCCTTCTTTTTAGTATTTATTCTAGTTTTGCTAATCTAAATAACCTATCAATTACATAACTTTCTGTGGAAACGATCCTTACTACCAATATATTACTAGTTAATTAGTGGGAAATATATTGATTAATTTTTGCACTTACGGCACGCATCACTAGCATTAGGCCAGCGCAAAGTAGGTGTGCATCCCTGGGGTGCGTTTTAGAAGAAGACTGGCGTTGGCACTAGGACAACGCTAATGACTAGGACGCATCTCTAGGGACGCATCTTTGGACAAGCTAGCGTTGGCCTCATCCAGTGGTTTGGAAGAGATGGTGTGTACCTAGGGACGCACCTTGCTCAAGTTAGCATGTTCTTTTTCGTGAAGCTCTCTGGGGCAGTGCTATTTGGTGGTGGTGATTCCCAGAGGAATGACGCATAATTTGTGACACGTCCTTGAGTAAAATGCTAAAGTGGCATATTTTAGGGACAGGACGATGAATTGTGATTTGTTCTTTGCAAACAGGGACTTAAGATGAAATGCGTCTTAGGCGATCAAGCATTAACTTTTCCCTGATTTGATAGATGTTATTGGAACATCGATCCGCATTCAAGACGAGTTCAATGAATTCAGTTGTGGAATTTATGCAACTTGAGACTGGTTCGATATGGCATAAACATTGTGAATATTAGAGAGACTATAGGATCAGTTTACAATGTTTGTAGTTATTTCCAGAAACTGTATTCTTAATTCGCCTGCGGAATATAAGTAGAGATATATTATTTCATGTATTGATATAAAGCTAGAAATATGTGCATATACTTCTATGTTCCTTCTGCTAGGCAGATGGCGATTTTACAATTCTATCCCTTTTTAAAAACTCACAATCTATACTTATATATCTGATCGTCGAAATCGTCATCCTACAACACGGATCGATTGGTTTATAAGGTATATATCCATTCGTTTAGTCATAGTATATATTCGTCCATTCAGAAATAAATCTATGGCCGAGATTTTATTTCTTTGGACGGTAGAGATTATGTCATGGTCCGGGACAAAGCTAACCCTAATTTAACCATTAATCCTAAACACAACTATTCTTAGGTTTGCCATGACTAAATTTCCTAATATAATTAGATTTCTTAATTTAACTTAATTTCCTGATTAAAAACCGTTAACCTTGATACCAAATATTAATTTTTAAAAGAATTTAAGGGGCACGGTGGGGGCCGTAGTCCCCGACTAATTTGATCCGACCAACACAACACCAGGGCCGTCGGCCCAGTTAATACCTAGTTTTTATATATGTATATATTAAAAACTAAATATATATTTAAATTTTTTAAAAATGAAATTATTTCAATTATTTTTAAAACCAATAAATTAGAATAAATATAAGATAAACATTTTTTTTTATCATTTGTTACAACAAAAATAGTTGAACATGATATTTACCAAACACAATTTGATTCATATTCTAATTTGCTTTACCTTTTGGTTTATAGTTGAATAAACGTTCAACTGCTTATTTTACAAAGCACAACAAAGCAGAAAAGTGTTTTTATAAAATTCACAGCAATACCAAACTAAGCCTTAAATTATTTAGTTTGTTAAATTTTTTAACTTAATTAAACGATCTTGAGGGTTTTCTTCCATCATTGGAGTTTCGACAACGTTGAATCATGTTTCTATATTGTGAAATTTTTATCAAAGGTTATCATTACATATTTATGGTTGATATCATTTTCTCGTAACCACATGAAAACAATCATCCTACCACTGGCAATGAGTTTACCATTTCGAGACGTTTGTTGAGCCATATGGTCACCATTAAGAACAAAAGATCATGAAGAGTCAATTGATGTAGTTTACCCCAATAATCCTCTCATAGCCTAAACCAAACATAACTAGGGTCGGCCTTGCCGTTTTGGAGAATCCTATATTGATAAGTGCATAATTTACACATTTTTAATGTCAATTTCATACTATTATTTCTTAGATTTCTTGTGAAATTATTGTATATTACGTTTGTTTTATAGTTTATGTCTTTTATTAGATGAACCATCCAAAAGGAGCTACAAAGTGTTAGATTGAGCAAGGAAAGAAAGTGTTGCAATGGAGGAAGAATTCAATACCAAGTGGAAGTTGTCCAAATTCAGGATTTCTCATCACCATATTGTAGAGAACGAAGAAAAAAATCAAACGGCGAAAGAATGAGGTCATTTCGACATCGTATGGAGAAGTTATGAGAAAACAAGTTCAGAGTTGCCTCGAAGGGCCAAGCCATCGAGGGAAAACTCAGGAAGAAATAATTTTCTCGGAGGGTCAGGCCATCGAGAAAGACAAAAATCTCGGAGGTTCAAGCCATCAAGAAAGGCAGAAATCTCGAAGGGTCAGGTGGTCGAGGCAGATACGTGAGCTAGGTATTTTGACGGGTTTTTATGCTATTTTTGAGTTTCCAAAACCTAGTATGAACGAGATTTGAGCATGGGACTCCTATACTTGGTTTCTTATATAAGAATACTTCCTAGATCTATCTTCTATCTATCATCATATCATCTACAACAAAAGAAAAAAGAGTTTTGACACTTTTTTCCTCTTCTCCCTCTTCTCTTGTATATTTTTCATGGGTTTTGAGAAATCCATGAGTAAGTAACTTTCTTTTATTGGTTAGGTATGTAATCCTAAGTCCCAGACATACAAATCAATATGGCTGGTTGGTTTTGATGTTAATGATATCTTTTATCGATTATGTTCTACTCTTTATATCGGCATGTATTATTGAAGAGTTGCTCGTTTAAGTTGTAAATTGAATAGTCATGTGTTCATATATAAATCTAAACTAGGGTTTGGATATACAGAATAGTCGATGGACCCTGTTACAAGTAACATGGTGTTATTACTGATTATATTCAAAACCTTCACGTAATTATATGTAGAAGCTTAACCTAGGTTAAATCCGTGTGGCTCTTGCGCCATATTGCTTAGAATAACCTCAACTCATAAAGACCATTGATTTCATTGGGTTAAACTTGAGTGGATCTTGCACCAAGTTATTCATTGGGAAGGATTCAAAGAGTGGCTCTTGCGCCTTTGATGATACAAGGAGTTTCGCCGGAGTAAACCTGCGATAGCATGCTCTAGGGTTATTGATATGAGAAGAATTGAACGTTAACTCAAATCGATTGACGAGAAGGTTTGGTGATGGAAGATGAAACCTCTAAACAATATTTTTTCTCCTCTAATAATCTTTATTTACTTTGTTTTTATTTTTGTTAGTTTATTTTAGTTTAATTCACTACAAACTCCCCTTGGTTACATGAGAAGTTGAAAACAAATAATAATTCACATCTCCTCATGGAACGATCCTTACTACGTTATATTACTTATTATTATTAGTGGAAAACATCTGAATTAATTTGTTGCACGTACGACACACATCATATATCCGTAAAGAGAGATAAAAATAGCCTTTTTGGAACAATTAATTCAAAAAAAAGAAAACCTTAAATGACTAAGATAAAATATGCTTTCCTTGACAAAAAGAGAAGAAATGGGGAAAAAAATAAAATAAATTAATCTTTTATTCTCCAAAATTCATTCTCAAGGAACATGTAATAACTGACCCGACATTTAAGTTGGGACGTATCAGTACAAGTAACTTATCTCTAAAAATGGGTTATCACGACTCAAAAGGAAAGACTTGTTATTTAGATGAAATGTCTATTCAGCTATTAAAGATTATTTATTTTTGGTTGGTTTTTTTTATTCTTCATCTCGAGTTGATAAGTTTCGAACTCCGGTTTCTGATATCATCATCTAAGTATTTTATCATTGTACTACAGTAACACCTGTCAGCTATTAAGGACTAGTTAATTAACATTCACACCTAAAATGGGATTCAAGAGTGGAACCCGGTTCACCCAGAGGTAAAGTCGACATGTTGAGGAACGATTCTCATCATGGCTCAGGTTTGCAAGCCCGTCGGAGTCGCAAGCTTATTTAGCCCATCGCTTTAGACGAACGTTATTCTCATCTTCTGTCATAACCAAAATGATTGGACGGTGGAAAATCTCGTCCCGACTCATGCTAAGGTCAAAGACATGCACCACCATGATCGGCCAATCTCCTACTATCACTAAAAAGAAGACATTCATTAGTATTAAGGGATAATTGTCTTCGTAGAGAAAATAGTAGAACTTCGAGAACAGACAGTGTCGAAGTCAGAGCTGAAGTCTGGATTTGTATCCAAACTCTCCATTTTCGACCTAACCATGATAAGGAAGAGTCTCAATAGGAGGACTTACTTGCTATACTTGAGTCCCCTTTGACGTTCGTATCAATCATTTCCCTTGGAGTGGTACCAAATTTCCCAAACGATATAGAACTAAGGACGATTGTAATTGGCTATAGCACGTCATTTATTTTCTAACTGTAAGAATATTTCTATAAGGTAAGAAATATATGGACCCATGTAGTAATCTTGACTAATCTAGATTATTGTTATATTTAAATAATTTTTTTAATGAGATTATTTTCTAATTATTTCATCCTTTATGGACGGTCAAAATTTAATATTAATATTAAATTCTTGAAATTTCGTTTTCTTTCTACCTATAAAAAAAACACAGTAGTCATATTAGTGTTAGAATCTAAAATTTACAACTCATAACGTTAAAAGGTCAAGAAGAAGAAACTAAAAAATTTATTACAAGGTATAACGATTCCTAGAGGATTACTAGTTTTCTACATCAATGGCTTCATCAGGTATTTCTCTAATATATATATATATATATACATAATGTGATTATCATGTTAGTTCAAAATCCTATCATCTGCATATAAAATAAAAGTTATATTACTTTCCATGCGTCATGTCACTTTGAGGCATCAACGACATTGGTCGTGAATCTCATGATTGATTTGGCTATACCGGTGGTCGACACCACCAGGGAAGAAATCCAAGTCATCCAAAGAATATTTCCATTTGAATACCAAGCAAAGACAAGATTGCTTAATAACGAAGGAAAAGAACATGGTAGAACCGGTGTGTGTTTCTTTTTCCTTGAGCCTGCGTGATGGAAGGAGATTTATGGAAAATAACTCTATTATCTTATTATTATTATTTATATTTTATTAATGTTATTTTTAGTAGAAAAATAATTTATTTTTGGATTTATTATTTAGGGTGATTTTATAAGAGTCTTGAAGTTTATTTTAAGAGTTTTAATAAGTTAGGAAAGTTGCCTAAAGGTAGTAGATACCTTGGGAAATAAGTTTATAGGTTTCTGATAAGTTTAGGGTTTGTTTAATAGGAGTTATCTATATAAGGAGCTCCAAAAACAAAAATTATGAGAGTTTTTGATTAATTAAAATTATTTTATTTTCATTAAACTTGTTGAGTTTATTGATTTTGATTTTTATTCATAGTTGGATTTACCGAAGTGTGAATACTAATCTCATATCTATAGTCGTTATTCGCAGTGAATTAACGAAGTCTAGATAATCCCGTAGATTTTAGAATATTTCTTTGAAGATCAACTAATTTCTATCGATTTATACCCATTCTACCGGTTACTTTTCAATAATTCTATTCCGCTGCGATTATTATCATCTTTACACGCTTTCGATCTGCATCAGTTGGTATCAGAGCAAAGTTTGATTCTAGGGTTAATAAGATGTTATTAAGACGAGTATTCAGGGTTAATAAATTATCACCAAGACGAGATCCGAGAAGATGTGAATATCTGATCAAATCAAAGAAGGAGATTCTGGAAGTGATAGAATGTTATTTGAAGAAGTTACTAAAATCTCGATCTAAACCATGCTCGCTTATAAAAGAAATAATAGTGCAGATAACGACGTTGAAGACTTGTTTGGTCGTTATGACAATGATGCAAAAAATCAAGTTATTTTTGAGAAATATACAACTCCAATCTTTGATAAATATTCCGATGAGGAGGAGGATATGAAATTTTCTTCCCAAAAAGGCGAAGAACATCCTGTTTCTGATAAATAAAAAACAGTCCCAAGAAGTTTCACATGATTTAATGGAGTTTCATGGTGAGTCATCTAATCCTTATAAACTTATTGATTTAGAAACTCCTGATATTGATGAGTTGTCTTTTCCCGAGAGTAAGCTAGTTGTTGACTATTGTGATACACAAATGATCTCTCATGTCTACCATAACAAGAGAGAATTTGTTGAATCAACTTATGAAGATCTTTTTGGGATTCCATCATACCTCATTCTTCTATATAGTGCATAAATTATTTTCTTACAACATCAATTCATGTGTATGAAGATTTTCATCAACGAGTTACACATGCAGAACATGGTACCGGCAAATGATCTCTCATGTCTACCATAACAAGAGAGAATTTGTTGAATCAACTTATGAAGATCCTTTTTGGGATTCCATCATACCTCATTCTTCTATATAGTGCATAAATTATTTTCTTACAACATCAATTCATGTGTATGAAGATTGTCATCAACGAGTTACACATGCAGAACATGGTACCGGCAAGATTCGAGGACGTATCTTCTCCAATACCGGTAGAATGATGGAGGGAGATTTATGGAAAATAACTATATTAGTTTATTATTATTTTTTATATTTTATTAATGTTATAACTGATGCAGTGGATAATAAAGAAAAGAAAGAAAAGAGAGGTTTTGTTCAGACTTCAAATATTCCTAGGAATATCGACTATGAACAACGATAATTATTTAGACTTCAGTTTCCCGACTTTAAATAATAATCAATTAAAATTGAACAACTTTACGAAAATAATTCTTATTAATAAAATTCAATTGCTTAAAACAATATATGGAGGACTCTTTTATATACTTGGGAAAAAATCCTAACTTGCTAGTCAAGAAAGGATGAAAAAACCTCTCTAAACCGACTCAAACCCTAATTTGTTATTTTTGGCAAATTTTGGTCGACCAAAAATAATGAAAATACTCATAAAATAAAACTATTTTCCACAAACGGCGACCCAAACAGACTCTTAACGAAGAAGTTATTAACAAAACAAAAACTTTCCTAAAATAGTAAAAACGCCTATTTGAAGCCCTAACCGATGGAATTTGGCTAAAATCTGAACACCATGCAACAAAGTTGCATGTATTGATCTTTGGCCTCTTTCCAATCAAAATGGACCCCTCCTGAGATAAATTACGACACTCGGGTCTTTAGCCTCCAAATAGGCTATAGCCTGCTCATCTGCATCATTCTCCCGGGGTTGAGAGAAATTCACCCTCAAATTTTCTTGGTCATCATCAGAATTATCATTATTATACGGCACCAAGTGTTTGACATTAAAAACATCAGAAGTCCTGATGTGACTTGGAAGCTTTAACTTGTAGGCATTAGGATTAATCTTCGCGAAAATTTCCAAGGGACCAATCTTGCGCGCCTTCAGTTTGTTATACTCGCCAACTGGAAAACGATCATTTGTCAATATTTCCCACAAGAAATCTATTACTGCAAAATCCACAACTCTGCGTTTCTTATCTGTCGCCTCTTTATACCTCTCATTAGCTCGAAGCAACTGTTCTTCAGCCAACTTGTGAACCTATTGCAACTGTTGGATACGTTCTTCAACACGAACTTCAATTCTCTTTAGATCATGAACAGGTGCTAAATCTACTGGTGCTCGTGGATTATAACCATAAACAACCTCAAACAGAGTCATACCCATACTACGGTTTACTGAATGATTAAAATGCAAATTCAGCTTGGCAAAGTTTCTGATCCCAACTCTTCGGATTATCTCCAACTATACACCGTTGTATATCACCCAGCGAACGATTCACAACTTCTGCATGGCCATCACTTTAAGGATGATACGCACTACTGAAGTGGAGCCTTTATTAGCTAATTTCCAGAAGGTTTTCCAGAAATAACTAAGGAATCTTGTGTCTCGATCACTAATAATTGAACATGGTAATCCATTTAGACGATACACTTCACGAAAGAACAATTCAGCTACCTTCAGTGCATTAGTAGTCTTCTTGCAAGCAATAAAATGGGACATTTTTGAAAAACGATCAACAACTACGAAATCCAATACGAAATCCATGCTCAAATCTTCCCAGGGTTGACTTGGAACTTTCAATGGCATGTACATCCCTGCATTAGTTGCTTTTCCTTTTGAAACTTGACAGATTCGACATTTATCCACGAATTTAGCAACTTTACGCCTTATTATTGGCCAGGAATATGACTTCGAAACAACTTGGAAAGTCTTATCCCTTCCCATGTGCCCCTCGTCATGTAACTCCTTAATAATCTTCAATCGGAGACTAGAATCAGGAATCACAATTGGTTACCTTTGAAGACAAATCCTTCATGCATAAGGTAATCACTTCGTTTGCCTGAACTGATATCATCCACAATCTCCGAAAAGTTTGGATCAGTTAGAATATGGTCAGAATATGAATCAAAATCTATTACCTCAGTTTGCATGGTGTTGAGTATCATACTCCTTCGGCTTAAGGCATCAGCAACTTGATTTTGTGACCCAGTTTTGTTCTTTAGTACAAAGTGAACTCTTGCAAATAACCAGCCTACTTACCATCTCTAGAAGAAAGTTTCTCTTGACTGTTGATGTGCTTCAAAGAATCATGATCAGGAAACATAATGAACTCGTTATGAATTAGATAGTGACGCCAGTGCTTCAAGGCTTGAACTATAGCATAAAACTCCACATCATAAGTATTATAGTTGAGCTTAGCACCATTCAAATTCTCACTGAAATACGCTACAGTTCCTCCTTCCTGACTCAAAACAGCTCCAATTCCCACCTTCGATGCATCACAGTGTAGTTCAAACGGCTTGCTAAAATCAGGTAAAACCAACAGTGGTGCAGTTATCAGCTTCAAAGGCTTCGTCATCTTCCTCAGACCATGAAAACTTTCCTCCTTTCATGCATTCAGTAATGGGTGCCATAATGGTGCTGAAGTGGGGCATAAAGTGCGGTAAAAAGAAGCAAAACCATGGAAAATTCTTACCTCGTGTAATGTATTAGGTGTAGTCCAATTTCTCACATCTTCAACCTTGGACTCATCTACCTTGATTCCATCCTTGGTGACGACATAACCAAGAAATACAACTCGATCTGTCATGAATGAACACTTTTTGATGCCCGCAAATAATTTCTCCCTGAGTAGAACTGAGAGCACTTCTCGAATATGTTGAACATGCAAGTCCATGTTAGCACAATAGAGAAGAATATCATCAAAATAAACAACCACAAAAGTACCGATAAAGGGTCTGAGTAATTGATTCATGATATGCATGAATGTACTTGGCGCATTGGTCAATCCGAATGGCATAACCAACCACTCATATAATCCTTCTCGAGTTTTGAAAGCAGTCTTCCACTCATCACCTTCACCAATTCTGATCTGATGGTACCCACTCTTCAAGTCGAGTTTGCTAAACACCTTCGCTCCATACAACTGATCTAACAAGTCATTCAATCTGGGAATTGGAAAACGATATTTGACTGTGATTTTGTTGATGGATCGACTGTCAACACACATTCTCCATGTTCCATCTTTCTTTGGAATAAGCAAGGCAGGTACTGCACAAGGACTTAGACTCTGTCGGATCAATCCTTTCTGTAGAAAATCTTCCACTTGACGAACATGCTCCTTAGGAATCATTCTGTAATGCGCTTTATTTGGCATGCTTGATCCAGGAACGAGATCAATACGATGTTGTATATTCCGGAGAGGTGATAGCTCGTCCGGCAACTCGTTAGGAAAAATATCCATAAATTCCTTAATTAAAGGTTGAGCTGCAATTGGGATACTACTTTCATCATGTTGTTCTTCTTTGCCAATCCACACATACAATTCACCTGCATCGTCTACCTCATCTTCAAACTGCTTAAATGACAAGAGATTGGTAGCTTCTCCAGTAGATGGTGTAGGTGCAATCTCTTTACTGGGTACAAGTAATATACGTACATCGTTCCATAAAAAACTGTAGGTATTCTTATACCCGTCATGACTACTTTTCCTGTCAAAATCCTATGGATGACCCAACAACAAGTGACAAGCATCCATACTAGTAACATCACACCATATTTTATCTTTATATTTTTTACCAATTGAAAAAGAAATCAAGCAACGTTTGTTTACTTTTACCTTATTCCCTTTCTTAAGCCAAGAAAGCTTGTATGGATGTGGATGTGCCTTGGTTTCCAGCTTGAATCCTTTCATGGCCTCTTTATCAACAATATTCTCGCAACTTCCAGGATCAATAACTAGACGATAAACTTTTCATTCGATCGTACATGTCGACTGGAATATATTGTTACGCAACCAGCTGTCGCCCTCATCTTTACGTGGAGTGAGACAACTTCTTCTTACTACAAAGTTCACTCCTTTATCTCCAGCAACTACTTTATCGACAAGTTCAGAATCATCCTCATGATTTCCTCCATAATCAGTGACCCGGTCATCTTCTTCACGGTCGTTTTCAGTGAAAAATACCTTGTTCGCTCGTTCTGCTTTTTGACAGTCACTGGCTTTCTGCCCAGATTCTCCGGACTTATTACACCTACCTCCAAAAGTGGTAACTGGGGTTTTATTTGGTGTTGACGAAGAATTAAGTTTACTAGCATTACTAGGTGTTGAAGTACTACGGTTACTTGCTGGAGATGCGTCCACTTGGTACCCCAATTTAAGCTTCTACGCCCTACTTTTTTCTCTATATTCCTTGCTCTATGATGTGCATCCGAAATAGAGCAGCAATCAAACATGTTGAGTATATCCTGATATTGTTGAGGGAGATCACTTATATAGCGAGCGACTTTTTGCTCATCTGACTCTGACAAGTAGTTAAGAGAAAGTAGTCGGTAAAACTCCTTGGCGTAATCGTCTATAGAACGTACTCTCTTGCGTAGGTTTTGCAGTTGCTAGTACATCAATCCAATGTAGTTATGTGGTAAAAACTATGTTCTCATGTGTTTCTTCAACTTCTCTCATGATACTAACTTTTGTTTTCCCTTACGACTGCGTAGCATCTTGTATTGTTGCCACCACGAATTAGCCCTCCCATGAAACATAGTCGCCACCAACGAAACTCGTTTGTTATCTGGTACTTCTTTGAATTCCAATACTTCCTCAACCGTATTCACCCAGGAGAGAAACTCTCCTGGTTCCAAACCACCATAAAATTCTGGGATCTTTACTTTTATTCCTGCCTTCCAGCGATCAGAATCATCTCGGTGATTTATTCTACCTTCGCGATGCCCTCTAGAAAAAGGGTTGGTGTTATCATCTTCTTCTTCCTGCCGAAGGTTATACCGACCCAGCAAATCTTGGACGTCTTCAATGAATTCTTCTCTAGATCTCCATGGAATGAAACCTTCAGAACCTCCTCCTCGACCTCGACCCTAGCCGATTGCTACTCTTGGTGCCATCTTATCAACCCTAGAATCGACTTCGCTCTGATACCAACTAATGCAACGGATAATAAATAAAAGAAAGAAAAGAGAGATTTTGTTCATACTTCAAATATTCCTAGGAATATTAAATATGAACAACGATAATTATTTAGACTTCGGTTTCCCGACTTTAAATAATAATCAATTAAATTTGAACAAATTTACGAAAATAATTCTTATTAATAAAATTCAACTGCTTAAAACAATATATGGATGACTATTTTATATCCTTGGGGAAAAACCCTAACTTGCTAGTCAAGAAAGGATGAAAAAACCCCTCTCAACCGACTCAAACCCTAATTTGCTATTTTTGTAAAATTTTGGTCGACCAAAAATAATGAAAGTACTCATAAAATAAAACTATTTGCCGCAAACGGAGACCCAAACGGACTCCTAACAAAGAAGTTATTAACAAAACAAAAATTTTCCTAAAATAGCAAAAACGCCTGTTTGAAACCCTAAACGATGGAATTTGGCTAAAATCTGAAGACCATGCGACAAAGTTGCATGTCTTGATCGTTGGCCCGTTTTCAATCAAAATGAAACTTTCTTGCGCTAAATTACGACACTCGGATCTTTAGCCTCCAAATAGGTTATAGTCTGCTTATCTGCATCACTGTGGGAGTGCGACACTCACTTGTTTGAGATAAACCGCTACTGGAATGTCTTCTCGGTGCAGTCAGATGAGACTGATTTGTTTGAGATGGATGAACCCATACTGGATTGTCTTCCTCCGTATAGTCAAATGTCTTTTCGTTTGGGACCACTTGTAACACACTTTATTTTATGGATGAACGTAAAGAATCATTTCCCATCAACACCTTATCGGATGGAAAGAATAAAATTGTTATCAGTTTTTGTACCTCGTTCAAATCAACCAATCATTTGTGCCCTTAAGTCTTTTTTTATTCTTAACTCTTAAGTCATAAGGGCGTCCACAGTGGGACGGGTATCCCAAACGACCAAAGACTAAAAATTTTAGTCTTTGTTCCGGCCCAAGAACAGTGGTATATGGACGGGCAGTGCTCTAAAATAACGCCTGGTGTTGGGCGGTGCCCTAGCGTATCGCTTGTTGAGACGGGCGTGATCCTAGCATAACGCTTGCGCCAGGCGGTCTCCTAGATGAACGCTCGATGTAGGGCGGAAACGTAAGATAACGCCTGAGAGTGGACGGTCTCCTAGAACCACGCCCAAGAGACGGACGGAGCACTAGACAATCGCCTGATGGGACGGTGTGCCAGCATCACGCCTGATCAAGTAACCCTTGTGCGAATGGATCGTGTGAGAAGAAAGGGACGGGTGGTGTCCTAGCGCCTCGCCTAGAATTCCAAGCGGAATGCTAGCGGCCCGCCCCATCTTCTCTTCTTTCTTCTTCAGCCGCAACTTCCCCTGAACCCTCCATTTTTCTCCTGAACCCTATTTTGTTCAACCGTAAATTATCCAGGCGGACTCCTAGGGGGGCGCCTAGAACTGAGCGGACGCCTAGGGAGCGCCTATAACTGAGCGGTGACTTAGCGTGACGTTTAGGTATGGGCGGTATCCTAGGGTTAGCTCAAACTGGGCGGTATTCTAGCGTTACGCCTGTTAGTGGGCGTGATCCTAGAGCCTCGTTCCATCAGGCGTAGTCCTAGGTTAGCGCTTGATCAGGCGTATTCCTATGTTACCGCCCGTATTTTTTAGCGTTGTCCTAGAATAACGCTTGATGCCAGGCGGTTCACTACGAAGCCTCTTGATGCTAGGCGCTTCACTACGATGCTGCTCGACTAAACGAAGTTTAGTCCAGAAAAAAAGACCAGATTTAGTCTGTTACAGTCGATTTTCTGGACCAACCCCAAATATACTCGTCCCGCTGCGCCTCACAATTCCGGACCAAAGACTAGTTTTGATCTTTAGTCCATGTTTTGATCGTCCCATTGTGGACGCTCTAAGCCACCTTTGATTCTCTCTCCAAAGACTTTATCAACCACTTCGAGCTTTCTTTCCCAAGGAAAACATAAATTCTTTGTCTTTTGTTTCATTGGAGATTATGGTTTTCCTTTTCCATTATTATCGGGCCCTCAATTACCACTCCTTACGTTCATCTGCAATTTCGGCCTATACAACTTCATACCTTACCGATGAAGACCAAGACCAAGACGCAGGCAGAATGACAAACCGTTTTTTTATCCTTTCCTTACCGCATCTACCCATGATATTGCAACCACTGCTGCTACTTCGTAACTACCCACTACCACCGCTGAGTTGGATATATATTCGATGAGGATCTGTATAATTAGCCTCCCACACCTAGACAACTGCTCGCTATGTATGATGAGAAGGGGCCTAAAGCCACTCCGATCCTACGAAGAACCAGAAACTTAGAAAACTTTTGGGTCATTTATTGATATGCTCCCACATTTGAGTCCTTATTATAAATTTATCCCATTTTTTACTTTTCCATCTAGGTTTATTGAAATGAAGTTAAACGGCTGTTTTGTGCCAGATGTATTGTCTTTTACTCTGAACCAAAGACTAATCTACCCTAATCACTTTCTCCTACTCAGGTTAGTAAAGAAAGTAACAAGTCAAGAAACAGTGGCGACTACCCAAACCACTGACATGTCCGATGATGAGTATGTAAACACGTCATTTTTACATCTTAATTTATATTTTTTTAGTTTTTTATTTTTTACATATTTAATGGTTTTTGTTTAGTTTTGCAGTTATAGGAAATAAAGCTCGATGGACTAAAATGCGTAATTAGTTCATAAAATGAAGGAAATGAAGTAATGGGATAAGCCCGAAAGGAAAAAACATGGAGAATTATTTCATTGGACCAATTATTTGGATATGGGAGTGTGGGAAGCATGCCACAACGTGTGTAGAAAGTGCAGAGATCATTTGGTGGATATTAATTATAAAAGTTAATTTTAAGATATTTTGTATAATGAAGAAAAAAATCAAAATAAAGAAAAAAATAAAGATCATGGAAAAAAAATATTATTCTTTATGGTTGGAGTTAGTAAAGAATAATATATTTTCCAAATAAAGAAAATCGTGACTTCATGATGAGATATTATTCAACAGATGGCGCATTCTTATTTGATGATAATGTGGTAGTGGAAACGGAAAAGGAAAGTGGTTTCCTTTAAAGCTATATAAATAGTGGTGGAAGCAGAGGGAAAAGGGGGGAATTCATTTTTCTAGCCTAGTGGAGCAAGTAGTTTTAGTTTATTTCTTTTATTTTTATTTTTCCTTTGTAATGAAATAATCTCTTCACTAGGCTTTGGATGAAGCCCTATGATGTCTATTAAGAGAGTTCTAATTCATTCTTCAATAATAATTCTTCTTGGTCCTATTTTCTTGCTTAGTAATGATAATAATTATTTTTATATGTCCTTCTTCTTTAATCAAATCTTTTATATTCTTATTTTATTAATCAACACCTTAAGTAAAAGGAATTATTAGTATTTTGAGAAATTTAATTGAGTATAATGTTTTATCTTTCGAGGCGTACATATTGGTCATAAATCGTCTCGAGCAATTTTATGAAGAATTTTATAGAAAATATGTTGAATAATCTAGTATACATAATAGTGGTGAAATTCTAAGCCCTGGGTTTTTATTATCTTCTTATTTTATTTATTAGCTTTACTTATATTTCATCTTTTATTATTCTTTTTAGCATTTTATTTAATTAGAAATTAAAAGTAACAGTAGTTAGTCCCAGTGGAACGACCCGTGCTTACATACTATCCAATCGATAGCCGTGCACTTGCGGTACACGATTTAAATCTCATCATGCGGCCTAGATTGGTCTTAACTTTTCTAATGGTCGCCTTATTTATCTTCTCTTTTCTATAAGGATAGAACCCTAACCGACATTAATATATTCTCGATCTGAATCTTGAAGCAAAATTAGTATATTTGTCATTTATGCGTCAATAAGATGGAGATTCCTGGTAACAATTCTAAAACCCAGAGTTCTAAATTTAAGCAAACACACATACTTACCAATCTAAACTCTCTAACATACTAGAGATGCAGATATGGATGTGGGGAGAAAATCAACGAGTGTGGATGTTGTTTTTCAAAGAGTGTTTGGCGAGAATATGAGCCACTTCATTGGTTTCTCGCTTGACGAATTTAAACTGGATGGAGCTAAAGAGGAGGAACCGAGCTTGAATATCTCCAATTATACGTCGAACTTCCCAAGGGATAACTGTAGTTTCTTTATTGAGGATGTGGATGGCGTTCTGCAATCCTCATCAATAACGACCTCTTGCACCTTAAACTTAAGATTTAAATCAATATATATCAAGATAGATACCTTGGACTTCAGCCACTTAGGGAACGATTTGAGTCATTAGAACTGAAGCAGCTGCTAGAAATAGTCAACTAGAACTTCTCGTAACTACTGCAGTAGATGAGTTGGAAATCAATAGTCGCGCCATCAAAGTTGATCTTCATGAAATACCTCTTCCTATAGAGGCCAAATTGCAGTGTGATGTGATTGTAGATTGTGGTAAATAGGGTTTGTTTTCGAACTTGTGAAAAATTATTTTTAAATCTAATTTCTAAGACTAAAAATAGCAAAACTCAAATAAAATTATTAACAAAGTTGAGAGAGAACTGATGCTATGATTCCACTAATTTCCAATTTTTAAAATGATTAAATTCAATAATTATAATTATGCAATTCTACGTTTAATTGGATTCTAAAATATAGCAACAAGTAGATTTTCGAAAGAACAATTGTATAACAAAAGCATGGAACATCTAAAACCTAGGCCAAAGCATGTACCATCTAACGAAATCAAAATTGCTTAGCAAAAATCATTAATTCAATTTTTAACCAAGGCTATTAATCATAAATAAATTGCATAAATTAATTAATAAACATTACCACATAATCTTTGGAAAATTAGCTTCCTCCGTCGCCTCAGAGATGGGGTTTAGCTCTTCATTATATTGGAAACACACTCAAAATAGATTTTCATAGCTCAAAAAGTGTTTACAAAGATGAATTAATAGTAACACAGGGTAACAGAAACGCTTATAAGCGTTACAGAGACTTGTTCTCCGCGTTACAGAAGAAAGAAAAGAAAACAGAAATAAAGGACGGACTTCTGGTGATGTTTGAAATAAGACTGCTTCAGCAACACTATCAGCGACAGTTTCTTGACGCCTTATGTTCTTCCTGTTCTTCCCACCAGCAGAAAAGGAAATATTTTTCCTGATTTTTTTTCTTTCGATCTCTGGCTACTCTGAGCTCTCCACAATACTCTCTGCTCCTCATATGACTCGAACATATCCTATTTATACACCACATGCCATCAAATCTCCAAAAATCATCATTAACAGCAAACGATACTCGGGAATATTTTCTCATAAACATCTTGATCTAATTTGATATTTTCTCTTGATTTTTTGTGTATCTTTTGATTATGTGCAATCAATCTTGATATGGCCATAATAATCTCTGATTTTAATCCCAGAAATCACGGGAGAATCCCTTCCGAGATCAATACAGAATATCAATATATTAAAACGAGTTTTCCCGCCAAGAAATTCATTTGAATTCAAAAGATTGGGTGTATTTATAAAAAGCATGGGTGCCTTTATAACTTTTGTGGGTGCCTTTATCAATTTAGTGGGTGCCTTTATAATTTTTTAGCCAACTTTTTCCACACTTATTAATTCTCCAAAATACCTACAATTATATAAAATGACACAATTAGTACACAATCGAGCTTAACAATATACAAATTAGGAACAAATTAGACACATAAATGTGTCTATCACAGTGGGGGATATGGAGATAACTAGATAAGTTCCACTATCATCATCAAGTTGATAGTAATGCTTGAAGATGGAAAATGACTGCTACGGGATCGAAATGATTGGAGTAGACTGGTTTTTGGAAGAAAAAAAATTATGTTCCTGAATCTCTAAATCTCCCATAGTAGAGTACCGACGTAACTGAATGTGTAGTATTTATGTTTGCCAATGTTTCTAGAAGCTCACCCAAGCTTCAGGATTACCTAATTCACCAATAAATGTACTTGTTATGTGCAGTAGAAAAAAAAGTGAGAACTCCTGGTTATCCTACAAATTCTAAAGAAAAAACACTAAGCATTTTTGTTTCTATTTTCTAAAATTTGTTTTTGGTTTAATTGATTGACATCCTTAACATTTGGGGATATCATTTAACATTGATGAGTTTATGAATCTAGCGCCTAAAGTTGTCAAGTTGGTATGTCAAACTTGAGTTTCTAGAATTAATATTAGTTCTTTCATACAAGTTAACATAATTGGGGCTAAAACTTTACTTGTGGTTCATGTTAGATACCTATCAAATAATTAAAATAGAAAAAAAATGTTGTTTTTGTGATTGTTGTTTCTTTTCGCTAACATTCAATGGTATTATTGATCATGCATCTTTGATCTGATATGTGAAAGAAAATCTGAACACTCACCATTTAATGCCCTTAGTAGTATAGTCATATTTTGTGATTTCTTTGAATCCAATACCAGTTCTCAGCTGGACAGGAGACATAACAGATTGCAGGCAAAAGTGTATCAATCATGTTCTCATTCAATTTGAAAATAAAAGGCAAGGAATGTATGAGTTATTATCATTCAATCAACAAATTTATAGCTCATAATCATACATGACATAATACCTACAGAGAAGAGCTCGATTTCATTTGATCCTACACCGTTGTTTTAGCTGAACTTGCTCAGACCTCATAATCCACCACCATCACCACTACTTGAACCTCCATTTGTATTATATTTCTCTCTAAAATTATAACAAACCAATTACTATCATCACAAGTTTCAACATCATTGACAATCATCAGAATCATCGAATTTACAAACTAAAAATCAGATTATAAATTGTGTAGTTATCAATTAAGTACAAGGTATATGTGCTTCAAGAAATTTGTGTATAGATTGACTGGAGCCTAAACCGTTATGAAAAGACACCATAAAAAAAACTCTAACCGCAGGTGCAATAGTCTACATACTTTAAACATTCCAAAGTCTTTTCCATGGAAGTACTTAAAATGATTTACTTCGAACAAGAAAATAAGGCAAAACCAGTACAAGAATATCATAACACAACCACGATTTAAGCAAATAATTTATGGTCAGATCATTAAATAAATTCATTGTAAATCCTTCTGATAATAAACACGAGACAAGTTCATTCTTGAATACCACCAAACTAACAGTACCAAAAATATCACTTCAATGATCACTGATTCATTGTTCTACCAATAATCAGCTAAGTCACCAAACTACAAATAATAATGTTAAACAAGAAAAAGAATAAGTTTAACCAAAGAAAAAAAACAACTTCAAAATACGATTCAACAACAAACATAAATAATATGCATAATTTAACAAAATTAAGTACAGGGTTAATTTGATTCATCGACTAGCACAATTAAAATCCTAAGCTTTGGAAGTAAAAGTAGTACCTTTTATGAAACAATCCCTTAGATATTCATCCACTTGGCTTAAGACTTCAATTATTCATTACCCAACAACAAGCTTAGGTTCAAGATGGTTTTCATCCATGTCTTCTAACTTGTTCAAGTATGCTCCCAACAAAAACTTTAGATCTTCTTCTAACGATTTTAAAGGAAAACCCCAAACTGTAATTTTCTAAAACCATGAAAAGATGGCAAAATTAGCTTAAAAAAACTAAGAAATCGACCAAGGATTCTTCGGATGTAAACATATAGATTATGTGTTGTTAATTTGTTTTCATTTTCTGTAAATTAGGTTTGAATTTGAAGAATATTAATTTTCTGTAAACTAGGAGATGAAAAATTGATGAGAGAAACCCAAGTAAAATCTCTAGTCGAACCTCTTCTACACCACCCCATATTTATCACAAATATACTTATCTTCCTTTACTTTTTTTCTTTCCTTATAATTGACCTTAGAAGTAATAAAGAATGAAATTCGGGTTGCTTAGTTGTTGAGAGGCTAGAGCTGACCAAAAAAGGACTTAAACTGTCGGTAGAGAATACAGTATTAGGGGGACGATCAATCATTAGTGGAGACTACCTATTATATCAAGCAAGGCACCAGACCTTCAATTCTTTGTAGCTTTCTAAAAAAAATTCTTTAGAGTATTTTAATGATACGCAAATTCCGGGTAGAATGATGAGCTACCCAACTTCGCACCAATTTCAGCACTACTTTTTGATATCTTGAATGTTATTTCTTCAATCACAAGGGTGCCATCAGAATTGCTAACTTACAACATCTTTTGTAATCTTGTTTGCAGTAGCACCGTTCTCTCTCGACAACAACAGGTTCAATAGAAACACCATTATCATCAACAAGCGGAGCATCACAAATTCGAAGAAAATTTGAAGATGTTCAAGGTTTACAAGCAATACGGTACCAGAAAGAGCATATTTCATATTCAAGTGAAGCAACAAGATAAAGAGCAAAATTATATATACATGTTGAAGACTTATATACAAGAGTGAAGGAAATCAAAAGATGAGAGTTAGTGAAGTTTATGATATCGAGACAATACAATTGTGAAGAATCAAGTGGTAAAATCTTTATCCCACGGTCATAGTAGTTTCTTTGTTTATTTTATTTTACAAGTTTGTATTCTATCATTCTTAGTATTAAAAAAATCACAAATTGAAAAGAAAAGAGAAATATATATATATATATATATATATATTAAAAATAAATCGTTTAGAATTTTTTTAGTGTTTGTTTGTTTTTATATTCATTCAATAAGGTGGTGGGGAAGAA
Organism: Papaver californicum; assembly: GCA_023531435.1. NCBI lineage: Eukaryota > Viridiplantae > Streptophyta > Magnoliopsida > Ranunculales > Papaveraceae > Papaver > Papaver californicum. The sequence goes on from JAJJMC010006896.1 coordinate 902,358, forward strand.
GAAATTAATAAAGAAGTTTCAAGCAACAAGGAATTGGGGAAAAGAGTTAGAATTGTCAAGGTTCTACGAAGTTCAAGAATTCATCATCAATATTTGAAGACCGAAGACGTTTCTATTGGATGTTGTGAGAGTGGTGTTAATTGTAGATCGTACGACAAGGTAAGTAGCGTTCCCATCCTCACATAGTGGTTGATTTCCTTTCTTAGAGATCATCAGGAAGAAAAAAAAATTATTTTTCGCTTCCACGTTTATATGGGATAACATCTTCATATAATTCGAAAGTTTCATTTTATGTAGTTATTGGTATTCAAATTCGTAAATTAAATGATTGTTTTACTAGGGCAACTACTGGCTTTCTTCTCTGTGTGGCTTGTTTGAATCCGACTGACTCTTTTTCTGATTTTGCCATCTTGCACAATTTAATCCAAGAGACTTTTCTCCATTTGATATTGTAATACTTGATGATCAACTCCAAAATAACATCATCGATATGAGATCAAGTGATGAGTTATCAAGATTAAATGGAAAACAGATCTTGCAAAGATGATGTTCAAGACAAATAAATACAAAGTTTACCCATCGGTTTATAAACTTTTAACACTAGCATTGATCTTGCGTGTTGCAACGGCTACAATTGAAAGGCTTTTTTAGGCTATGAAAATTTTAAAAAGTCGATTGCATAATCGAATGAGTGATGAATGATTGAATGATTGTTTACTTGCATATGCCGAAAGAGACATTTTCAACAGCATTAGTGAAGATACAATTACACAATGGTTTCAAAATATGAAAACAAATGGAGGATGGTTACTCTTGAGAATGGGCACGGGTTGATTACTATATTCGTATGTGTATGAATGGAAAAACATTTGTATTTTGGGAAAATTATGTTGTATTGGTTTGTGTATAAAAGAAAAATCATGCTACATTTACCTTTTTTTTTAGTAATATATATAATTCATTATGAATTTTGGCCAAAATAATTACAGTCATATGAAATTCCAATTTCAAGTGTTTTGGTTTATAATAAAAAAGCAAAGTAAAAAAGATACATTCCCACCATTACCATATTAATTTTTTCATCAAAACGAAAAAACCCATTAACTTAAAAAGAAATATCAAAGAGTTAAACTAATTAGGCAGTATACAATTAGTAATAAATAAAGTATTTTATACTGGATAAGTATTAAAGATAAACAAATGGATGAGGGAGTGATATATTACCTTACCAGTTGTAGTCGGTAAGCCAAGAGATGAAAATTAGACACGCTAGTAACTAGGGTATTTGGGCTAAATAGATATTCTTTTAATTTTACAATTTTATCTTCACTTATTCCCCCTCACGGTTTTATAAATTTTTACTAATACCCATAAATATGTAGCTAATTTACAAAACCTAATAGGGACCCTGGTCCCTTACTAAATCCGTCCATGGCCAAGTGTAATAATTCCCGGCTGAATTCCTTGGCATCAGGTTTTAATAGCAGTAATTCGACTCAAAATCCAACACTGGTGCAAAAGAGAAATGCATTGAAGTTCTAATATGCGCAGCGCGGGGCTAGTCGCAGCGTAAAAAACTTATTAATGCTATTAAAGCTAGCACATTGACAATGCACGACGCTGGGACTAGCCCAGTGATAAGTGCATAATTCATATGTTTTTAGTGTCAAATTCATACTAATATTTGCTATAATTATTGCATATTACTTGTTATTACGTTTTTTTTCTATCTTATATCTTATATTAGGTAAATCATTCCAATAAGAGTGAAAATGGATACAAAAGAACTAAGAAGTGAAGTAAGCCAAGTATTCAAGCATCCCAAGGCCAAAGAAGAAGAAAGGAGTTCATTGCGACATGAAATGAACAAGGAAGTTGAGTTCTACAAGTGAAGAAGGCCAAATACCAAATTCAAGTCATTCAAATCTAGGAATTCTTAAAACCAACTTGAATAAAACAAGAATACAAAGTGAATCCAAAACGAATGAGGTCATTCCGAGTTCGGACGAAGAAGTTATGGACAAAACAGTTGAGACGAAGAAAAGTGATCTACATCCCAACAATCGGCATTGCTCTAGCAATACCGACTGTGATATGATTTCGGAAATAAAACTTATATTTTTGGTCCCAACAATCACATTGCTCATAGGAATCCGACAATACCGACTGTAGCAAGTTTTGGGACAGAGAAATTGAGTTATTTTGGTTCTAAGTCGGCATTGCTCATGGGAATCGACCATGCCGACTGTGGCTAACCTATGGGGTCCATTTTGACGTGTTTTTAACTTTCAAATCAAGGAAACTTAGTTCCAATAGGATTCAGAAACCTAGAAGGAGAGGATACTTGAGGGACAAGCATCAAAGGCTATAAAGAAGACATCTAAAGCTCAAACAAGACATCTTTTAAGTAATCTCTACCTCTCACATCACACCTTCTACATCTTAAACCTAGGGTTTACCCCTTTAGGGGGAAACCATTCTTCTTTGTAATATGAGTATCTAAACCTTTTTTGTTGATTAAGGATGAATTCAATGTTCTAAGCGTGAAGCTTTATTAGTAACACAAGTTTATTCAAAGTTTTAATCATTATCGTTTGTTTTCACTACATCTTGGGTTTATGATTGATTTCTAGATTGTTCAAGTGTGCAATTGGATTATTCTATTGATAATTTTAATGTTAGTATTGAGTTATGAGATAAGTAATTTTCCATCGACTTGTACACAAGTAGAGAACGTGATACCTTGTAAAGGGATTCTGTGGAGCAATTACGAGTGAAGGCAACACCAGCAAGTGGACCTTAATCCAAGAGTTTTACTAATGGGATCAACTTAAATTCACAAAGCATAAAACATTCGATTGGGTTACACCTTGAGTGATCTACAACTTGGTGGTTCAGATGAATAGAATCTGGTAGTCGAGAGCTTCCGTATCCAGTGATAAAAGGAGTTTTGGGGATAACACTGATCTAGATGCTATTCTACGGTTGTTGATGAATGATTCTAACGAAAGATAGATTAGTTTCAGTTAACGTTTGGTTACGGCGAAGGACTCCTTATTCATCTATTTATTTTTATTATCTTTTTATTGTGTTTTAGTTATTCGTAATCCAATCCTCCCTTAGTATTGTTTTTATTATAGTTTTGCTAATCTAAATAACATATAAATTACATAGCTCTCTGTGGGAACGATCCTTACTTCCGTTATATTACTAGTTAATTAGTGGGAATTATATTGAGTAATTTGTTGCACTTACGACACACATGAAATTTGGTGTCGCTCCCGGAGAGCAGTTGCTAATTGATTTGTTATTTTTTTAGCTTGTTTTAGTAGTTTAAAATATTTTCACGTTTTATTTCCAGGTTTTTTAGGGTTTTTTTATGGTATTGACAACTTATTGAAGGTGTTGGCCGCTCATCAAAAGCTGGAGGTAAATTTTGAAAACAGGTTGTAAGTATCATTTTTTGTTTTTGTTTTTAGATTTCTGTTTAGATTTTCTCTTTTATTATTGTAAGTCGTCATGTTTCCATTCGGAAATTACATGTACGATGCACACGATCAATCATATATTAGTGGTAGTCGATATGGTTTTCAATCTCATTCTTATGACAACTATCAACCATATCAAGGGTATAATCAAAACCAATCATTTGGTTATAACCAATACCCTACAGAACCTTATGATTATTTTCATACATGCCAACAACCTTACAACGGGTATGTAAGTGAACAATCATGAGGGTGGGAGGATAGTTATACTTCTAATCAGTTGTTTGCTAGTAATGTACATATGTTAGAGAGTTTGGAACTCAAAACTTATGATAGTTAATTAAGATCTACTCCTCTTTATCATGTTCTTTCTTCACTTATTCCAAAAGAAGAGATATGGTCTGAAAATTCTATCGTGAGTAACGGCGGAAACGTATTAATATCATAAAATTTTCTAAGCAACGCGATCAATTGGAAAAAGACGGAGCATCAGAAGAGACTCTTCAGGAAATTAACAGGGTAATACAAATGGAACTCCAACGTCGTTGGGATATTGAAGATTATGAGGTTGACCCTGATTCTGAAGATGGGCAACCTTTCCAAGCTCCTTGTAACAATGATGAAGTTATTCCAACTCCGGATCATAATAACGATCATTCTCATATTCAAAAGAGGGAGAATGGATAAGACATAACCGTTGTTATAAATAGTGTAACGTACACAAACGAAGATCTTAGGATTTGCACCGATGAATTAGACTTCCTGGGAGAGGACTCTGATTCTGATGATTAGATTGTTGAATAAACTTTGATTGAGAATGAAACCAAATTGATTGATTTCGTGGAAGACCCAATTGAGCTTTTCAAGGATTATAATGATGCTGAGATTTCGGTTGAAGCAAAAACTGATGAACAATGGCTTTTAAAGAGTTTGATAGAGGACCACGATTTACATGAGGTAAATAATTTATTGGATTTTTTAAGAATGATGAGGATCCCGTAATACAAGAGATCATGAAAGGTTTGTCTAATCCTTTGCATAATTCTATATCTTTTGATCCTCCTCCCCCAATCGAAATAGTTCCCCAAAAAGTTGTTAACCCAATTTTTAGGGAGCTACCTCACTTAGGGTTGGGTATATGTGCTACAAAAATTCTTCAGAATTATTTTGCTTCTAACTATCCACAACTAGATGTGTTTGATTCTAGCATTGTGCAGGTTCACCGAGAGGAACCCAAAGAAGTTCCCGCATCCTATGTTCTCTATATACTTCCAAGTGTAGAAAAGACTAAGTGTAGGGGAAACATCCATAAAGTAACAGTTTCAATATTTATATTTTATTCTAACGTTTTTGTGAAGTTTTTATTAGAACTGCAAATTGTTGTCTGGGTGGATCCCCAAATTTTCAGATTGTTGGTTTACAGGCAATAACCAGAAGGTCAGGATGAGGACGTTAAACCAAGCGTTGAATGGGAGACAACCCACTAGTTTTGTATTTCTATCTTTTTTTTTTTTAATTTTTACTTTTTCATATATCATTACTTAATTCCCCATCTTGATTTTACATCGGAGGAGTCAGTTTACATTGAGGACAATGTCAAGTTTAAGTGTGGGGTGGTATTTTCATATAGAGTTTTTAACTTTTGCATGAATCTCCAACTTTTAGATATTTTAGAGTCACTTAGTATATTTCTAGCTAAGTCTACATACGGAATTCTTAC
>JAJJMC010006896.1:930259-941119 GCA_023531435.1 Papaver californicum
CAAGTTCGAGAATCGAACCTTTATTTACCACTTTCTAAACCACATCACCTGTGCGAGCTTCTTCACTTTTCCAAGGATCAACGTGTCTGCACCTTTGCTTCTCTCAACCGCATAGTCGTGGATACACACCTGATCCCGTCTCCAATGGAAATAGACACAATCATACCATACAGGTCAGCTACAAATAGCGTCACCTTCACCGAAAAAGATATGATGACTGAAGTAGGTCACAATCGAGCGTTGTATGTCACCTCTCATGTCAAGGAAAGCAAATTCAAGAGAGCCCTTATTGACACAGGAGCAACTACTAATGTTATTACACTCAGGATGCTCAAAGTTGCTCAGGTCCCTCAGAACCAGATTATACAACATCCCATAGTAATGATGAATTTCAAAGGTAACCGCACTAATTCCTATGGCCATGTTTATTTGAATTTACAAGTTGGTCCTATAATATCCAAGGTGAAGTTCCATGTTATTCAAAAGAACCCGAATATTACATGATATTAGGGCGCCCGTGGCTACACGATAACAAGGCAGTTCCCTTCATCTATCATCAATGCGTGAAAGCAGTACTGGATGGGAAAATCATCCGCATAACGGCGTCACCATCACCCTACACTCCAATATATGATGTTGAACTCTTCAAACCAGAGTATGATGCTGTCGAACCCTCCAACAAAGTCTACATAACGTCGTTTCCTGATTAGGCATCGATAGCAGACGAACCATTAATCTTCGATGCAAAGGTCGAGTCATCAAGAGAAACTCCCGGACCCTCTGGATGCCACCATGGGGTCCCTGGTGTCACAGCAGGGAAAAGTAGTTTACCTTCGCAATCGATGTTAGCAATTAGCAGAGGAGGCTTACGAAGAGTCCCACCAACAGATATGCAGACACAGTGAGGAGCAATAGAAGAGGTACAATATGCACCACGACAATTGCAAGACTGTACAAATGCTACAACTGACACACTTGAAGCTATCAATCTTGGAACTGAAGAAAATCCGCGACCAGTTTCAATTAGCTCGACCTTGCCACCAGAAGAAAAAAACAGGACTTATCAATCTACTCAAAGAATCTTAAGATGTCTTTGCTTGGACCTACGAAGAAATGCCAGGGTTAGACTATAAACTGGTGACTCATCACCAACATGTTGCTCCCGACGCCAAACCCATAAAGCAACATCTCAGACAGTTTAGGCATGAAGTCGAAGAACAAATCAAAACCGAAATCCTGAAATTACTAGCAGTTGGCTTCATCAAACCTAAGCAAAATCCCACATGGTTGGCTAACGTTGTCCCTGTCAAGAAAAAAAAAGGACAAATAAGATGTTGTGTGGACTTCAGGAACCTGAACAAAGCCTGTCCCAAGGATGACTTCCCTACAAAACATCGACATGCTTGTGGATGCTACTAGTGGACATGGTATGTTTTCATTCATGGATGGTTATAGTGGATACAATCAGATAAATATGTATGAGTACAATGTTGAGAAGACCGCGTTTCGAACTCCTATCGGGAACTTCTGTTACACGGTAATGCCCTTTGGATTGAAGAATGCCGGCGCGACTTACCAAAGAGCCATGACTGTAATCTTTCACGACATGATGCATAAACAAGTAGAAGACTACGTCGACGATGTGGTAGTAAAATTCAAAACCAGAGCATCCCATGTAGAATTCCTACGTCAAGTTTTTGAGAGATGTCGTGAGTACCATTTAAAGATGAAACCTCTAAACTGTGCTTTCGGTGTCTCATTCGGGAGATTCCTAGGATTTCAAGTAACAACAGAAGGGATCAAAGTGGACCCAACCAAAACATAGGCTATCACCACCATGCACCTCCACGAACTGTAAGGGAACTTAAATCTTTATGGGAAAAGTATCATACATTCGACGTTTTATTCCTGGATTAGCTCAATTTGTCGCTTCTTTTACACCCCTGTTGAAGAAAGAGGCAAATTTTATCTGGTCATCCATACAACAAAAGACATTTCATCAGATTCAATAATTTATATTATCACCAGTTGTTATGAAATATCCAACTCCTGGGAAGTCGTTACTTCTTTACACGACTTTCGATGAAGTGGCCATAGGGGCACTATTGGCTCAAGAAGGCGACATGGGGACTAAATATCCCATCTACTACCTCAGTCGTATACTAAGATATGCAAAGATGAGATACCCCAAAGTTGAAAGAGTGAATGTCGTTCAGAAGCTTCGGTATTATTTGTTGGCGAATAAAGTAATTTTGATAGCTAAGAATGGCCCTATAAAATTCTTTCTATCAAAACCTGCTCTCATAGGACGAGCGGCAAAATGGTTACTACAAATGTGTATCACCAAAAACGATAAAGGAACAAGATGTTGCAGACCTACTTGCAGTTTTTCCAGGGGAAAACGACACTACAACTCATGAAGACGTACCTGGAGAATTCCCAGACATCTCACTCGTCGAAGAGGAAGCCTGGTTGTTATACTTTAATGGCTCTGCTACCCCAAATAATAATACAAGAGGATCCAGAGTTGTCCTAGTTTCACCAACCAGTAAGGTATTCTCGTATTCGTTCAAGCTGGACTACAAATGCACTAACAATTCTGCTGAGTATGAAGCCTTCATATTGGGATTATTCCTATCCAAGCAAGTTGAAGCAACTCGTCTCGAAATAAGGGGAGATAAGGGGTGACTCGAATTTATTAGTAAATCAGACGAATGGTGTATATTCTCTCAAGGAAGAAACACTAGCCGCGTATAGGGCAGAGGCGCAGAGGCTTTTAACTCGTTTTGTTGAAACAACAGTTGTACATACGGGGCGCACCAACAACAGATATGTTGACTTCCTGGCGACCCTAGCTTCAAAACTCCAATTCAAAGACTCGGAAGCAATCCTCATTGTACAAAGACGAATCATGCCCTCGACGTGGATGTACAAGCCTAATGAAGAACTAGTCAAGGACTGGAGGACGCTTATTATCCAAGAGCTCAGCAATTTGCATAGCCAAAGGAAGGTCAGTCTTAAAGATTTAAAGCATTTTTTCGTACTACATAGGATATTATATCACAGAATTCAGAGGGATCTCTGTCAAGATGTTTGGGAGACAATGAGGCACAATGGCGACTAAATCAAGTACATCGTGAAATGTATGGTCAAACGCTAGTAATAACCTTATATAGATGTCTCCAATGTCTTGGGTATTACTGGCCCACTATGGAGGCTCAATCCCTATTGTTACAAGGGTCATATGCCCTAATTGTCAGGTCCCACCGCAACAGTCAAAAGTGCTAACTATACACAGTACTGGGGACTAGAGGGAACCATACATCAAATATCTTCAAGATAATATTCTACCTCAGGACAAGCAGGAAGTGGAACGCTTGATCGAAAAGCCAAAAAATTTGTTTGCATGAAGGAATACTTTACCGAAAGTGCTTCGGCGGAAATTCATTACGATGTCTAGCAGAAGAGGACGTTCAAATTATCTTGAAAGAAATACATGAAGGAAAACACCAAAAGAAAAAATTTTCTCCAAGTTCATGAGAAATATTGTTGGCCGACCATGGAGGACGACGCAGATTCATTTGTTCATAAATGTTATTAATGTCAAATCCACGACAACCTCATCCACACACCTTGTCTTCCTCTTAACTCAGGAAGCATCCATTGGCCATTCTATAGCTAGGGACCGGATCTCATTGGAAAAATCAATCCATCCTCGTCAAAGCAACACGAGCACATACTCACCGCCACAGAGTACTTCACCAAATGGGTCGAAGTTGTACCTCTCAGAAGTACGATTGGAGTGACATTAGCGACTTTCATCAAAGAACACATTATATGCAGATTTGGGGTGCCAAAGCACATCCTAACAGATAATGGTACTCCATTTGTAAATAAGTGAGTGCGAAAATTACTCAAAAGTTGTAGCATCAAACAAATATTCTCCACGCCATACTACCCTCAAGGAAAAGGACAAGCTGAAAGCACCAACAAAACTCTTATCAGAATTCTGAGTCGCACTGTTTATGATCATCCAAGGACATGGAACAAAAAACTACCTATGGCTCTATGGGCATACAGAACTTCTCCCAAAGGTTCTGCAGGGACCTCACCATATTCTCTTGTGTATGGGGCCGATGCAATTCTACCTGTAGACATTAAAGTCCCATCAGCCAGAATCGCAGTAGCAAGCGGAGTTTATTGGGATGAGTCTGAAATACCCAATTCTAGAGTAACATACTTGGACATACTCGAATCCAGGCGATCCAAAGAAGAAAAATATGCAGAGACTTATCGGCAAAGGAATTCCAGGGCGTACGACAAAACAGTGCAACCAGAGTATTTCAGGTAGGAGATCTGGAACTTAGAACCTCTAAATATATTCTACAAGATATGTACGCTTCAAAATTTGCTCCCAAGTGGTAAGGGCCTTATGTGATCTCTAAGACCATGAGGAGCGGATATTACGAGCTAGTTAATATGAATGGAGAGTCTGAAGGAACAATCATTAATGGAAAATGGATCAAGGCATATTATGCCTAAAACACTTTCATCATTTCATTCATAAGTTCAATATAACCCTAAAACATATATTTGAACTTTTAAATTCAAAACCCATTACATTCATTTGAAGCAGTCTTTATTCAGATTATTCAAAACCTAAAAAAAAAATAAAATGTTTGGCTACTTATTCTATGGCCTAGAACAAGTCTCTGAGTAGAGGATATTCACGATGATAAAATTTTCCCAATCTCTCATCATACTTCTCTAAACGAGCTTGGAGATCTCGAGTCATTTCTTCAATTTTAGAGGATTCTTCCTCTAAGGCTTTCCCTTCCGCCAAAGTCGCCATAAGAGCCTCCCTCAAACTCTCCAAATATTGATGCAACCAGTCTATGTTGAAACAGGAGTTCTTGCAAGTAGTCAACATCTCATCCCATTCTTGAATTTTTGAGACACTAAGTGCATACGAAGGCATGTCATCTATTTCAGTAATAATGGGGAGAAGCCCTGCGACAGTTGTTATAAGAATAGAAGATAGCCTTTTACCAGCTCTGTTGTAGCAACATTCCGTACTTCTTACATATTTTTGTGTAAAGATCCACATGACATTTTGGCACAAAAAATCCTCTCATTGTTTCATACTTCTTAGACGTTGGTTCCATTTCCAACTCAAAAGGAAGTCCGGCATTGGGACAATCACAAAGGATCGAATCAATATTCGCAATGGAAGCCATGATGTTACAAAAGTTCTTAAAGCCGATCTCAACCTTTGTTTGGCTCTCCACTGGTATGGTTCCTTCATCCTCCTTAACTCCTACATTACTAATCTCCAATCTGTGCTGCATTTTTTTTTAAAAAATATGAATTTGTACTTGAGTAAAAAGAAAGAGAGAAAGAGAGGACTTCACGTGAATTACTCACATCCAAAAGAAAATAGGCGGCATCAAAAGAAAAAAAAAAAGGGGGGAAGAAAGATGTTTACTAGTGCTTTGAAGCTTCTGGTGCTCATATGCCTCTTTGGTACTTTCTTAACCCGAGAAACCTTTAAAAAAATGACAATCAAATCAAGTTCAAGATTTCACCATAATACACATATGAAAGCTGGGAGAGAGGAAAAACTCAGCGAACTTGCAATCCAGATAGTACGCTTGACGTAAGAGCTACCTTGGTTGGAGCTACCATTGTTGTCAGACATGTTGCAGTAAAGAAGTGAAGTTACTCAAAGCTCTGGAGAAGAATGAAAATGGAAATGATTGAGGTCGTATACTCGTTTAAATAGACAAAAATGGGAAACCTAAAATTCAAATAAGTAAAATTTTTTGCGGATCATCCCGAGGAGAATGGATCTGAGCATGACTTTTGACTCCAAGACCGACCGTTCCCAAGAGGGAGTGACAAGCCTCACCAGTGGGACCAGTTCAACAAGAAAGTGATAAGCTTCACCAAGTGACAAGCTCATCTCATCCACACCAACAAGATTTGCAGCCGTGACTCCCTACTTCTTTTGCCTGTAAGGATGGTCAGCTCCACCAAAAACCGTGTATATCTGCTACCATTAGCCTCTCAGATTCTTTAGCATCAATACAACCATCTAATGCTTACCACGAAACACATTATTGTTTGGCGCTAAACATGGGACTTAATGTTGATGGTGGATTTTTGACAAAGGAGAAAATTGTAATATTGCTTTTCACCTAGCTGCAGAAGCATGAAATAAATATGTATAAATTCCTGACCCGGCATCAGAATTATAAATACATATTGATATCTTACATTCCACAAGAGAATTGAGAATGCATGTTCAGCTCATGACTAAATTATCTCTGTAGCTCTTTATATATATATGCACTTCCAGAATTGAGAATGCATGTTTATCTAGTTAAACCCTTCCTATTTCATGTGCATTCATATAAATATTTGCACTAATCAAGCACTAATTATATAAAATTGCGGACATTCAGAACATAGGTTATCCCACATTTGGATAAAAATGCTAATTTAGGTGCATGCCATCTAATTGCAGAGTCGCATTAAGCATAACCTCAAGATCGCAAACTTCCACGGCTGAATCTCTTGAATATGTGCTGTATGCACTGCATAAAAGGTAAGCACAATGCTAACATTAAAATCCCATGCGACTGAGAAACTCAAAATAGGACATAAACATGGCCACGACATTAATAAATTTCACAACTAGTGGTGCATAGGTAATAATCATGGCATTAGCAAATACTATCCTTAGCGAACCTTAGCAACATTCCTAACACAAATAAAGTAGCACACACATGTGCCAAAGAGGCCAGAAAAGCCAACAAAATCAACATATGTGACAAGAGGGAATGAACTAAGTACTTAGCGCTACTAAGAGCACTAGCGTTCGTGCTAGCACGGCGCTAAGTACTTAGCGCCAATAGAGAAACTAGCGTCCGTGCTAGCTCAGACGCTAAATACTTAGCGCCTCTGGCGACGCTAGCGTCCGTGCTAGCACAGGCCGAGTACTTAGCGCCTCTGGAGACACTAGCGTCCGTGCTAGCACATGCCGAGTACTTAGCGCCTCTAGCGATGCTGGCGTCTGTGCTGCATAGGAGCTAAGTACTTGGCGCTGCCGCAACACAATTCTCCCTTTTTTGACGTTATTTACTTTTCACACTTGCACCTGTGCAAACATTGTTCATTTGAGCTAAATATTCACGTGTCTTGATTTCATGACTCCACTACAAGAAATCAAATCATAATGAGGGGATAAAACATGAAATTTCGGTTTGGCGGTTATAGCAACATGGGAGTAACGAGATCCCATGATAAGTAAGTTATAAAGTCGTGGAAAATGTGAAGTAGTTAATAGATAGTGGAATAATGGTTTCTCAAATATTCCAAGGCAGTTAAGCCATTAACCCCACGATTTTCACTTCTTCACCTCTTCACTATATCCATAATTTTACAAGGAAACGTGTGAGCCTTTTACTATTATAAATAGGCTACTCACTCCATTTAGAAAAGATAACAAGCTTACGAATCTCTCAAGCTCTGTTATTTTTCTCAATAATTCTACAACTCTACATACAATTCAACACACTCGTTTCCTTCAATTTTCTTTGCTTCCCTCCCCTAAGATCAACCCATTTTCTCTTATCGTGACCGAAGTAGAGCGGAACGGCTACTACCGTGGTTTAGACTTGCTCTGTACAATTTTGATCTCTGAATCTAGACAAAATACTTCTACAATACATTATTTTGTCTAGAATCAAATTTTAGATACCAATACTTCAGAAGAATCTTTAGGATTTATACTTATAGTAACAGTAGTTCCAAATCTTCTCTCCATCTCAAACGGACAGACAATAGTCTACAACAGAGTTGTCTAGTTCTTCATCATCAACAAAAACACTTAGTATTCATATTGTAGGATTCAAAACATTTGCGTAGTTTCTAACAAAAATAATGGTCAATCAAGGACATACTTTATTAGCAATATCTCGAAGATTACTCACATCTCTGTTCTAAACAGTGTATCAAATTTGTCAAGTACCCTTTTATGCAATTAAATCTTAACATGTAACACATACATATGCGAGAAAATGACGATTCTTTTTTTGTGCAGAGAAATAAAGAATTTCATGGATGAAGACCAAGATTTGATATTAACGTGCACATCAATTTTATCCCAATCTGAACTATTAAAATCGGTTCCAATTCATCGATTGAAAAAAGCAACACTTTTTTTTCAAAAGCTCATTCAGTTAAAGAACACCCAAATGATGTATTGTTGCAGTTACTACCGGGGATTTTAACTTCTTTCTTCTTGAGGTTCTAATTTTATTGTTTCACCTTAATTGATTAAAGAATAATTAATCAAATTTATAACTGTTAGTTCGAAATTCTCCCGTAGGAATAATAAGGTTCATGTTAGTTCATCCTGTGCAGTTTTTGTTTAAACTTAAATTGATTAAATAGGTTTTACATTGTCAAATTTGGGGAAGAACACAGCCATGTCCAACCAATGTAGTTAATCTCGGATCTCAGTCTCATCGCGGCCGGGACCTTGACACCTTGATAATGATATCTCGGGGAGATTATCGGCGAAATCCCGGACTAACTTCCAAATCTTATATCCAATTTTATATACATGTAAATGTTAGAGCTATTGCAAATATAATACATAAACATAAATTTTAAGAAAGGAAAATAGATATTCAGTTAAAAACAACAACCATACTTTAAGTTCAAAGTTCAAAAACAAAAATAAACAACGCTTTCAAAATTCAAAGGCACCTCGTATATTACTAAGAGAATCCATGTTGCATAATTTATTGTTTAAAAGAATTAAATTGAAGGCTGCCCCATATCCTTTGACGGCTTGTGCTTAAATCCAGTACATTTCTAACCTAAAAACCTAAATTGAGATTTTTACTCTATCATCTTCATTTCTTTCTGCCCCGTCAAAAAAAGAGTAATGGAGGAGATTGTGGCTGTGGTTGGTGATGAATTTGAGAGAGAGAAGACGTTGTTGGGTTGAGATCGAAAAGAGAAGAGAAGCTGGTTGTTGACATGAGAAGGTGATGTTATAGATCTCAGTGAAGATTTGAGTCATTGAGAAACAGCGTGAAATGGGGTTTGTTGCTAGAGAAGAGACAATGGAGGAAAGATTTGAGAAGGTCAGATGGGTTTAGTTTGTGGTGGATTCGAATTCAATCCAAAATTTGTATAGATGGGTTGTTATTGTTGTTGTTGATAAAAGAGTTGGCAGTGAGTATGTGGAGTTTGAAGTTGAATCTGTTATGGTTTCTAGGGTTCGCTGTTATGAGTATGAGTTGAGTGAGATTGTTGATTTGAGCTGAATCGATATGGTAGTGAAGAATTAAAGAGGAATTAAAGAAGAAGAGTATAATATAGAGAAGAAATGTGCTTGAATCTTTGTTGCGGTTGAATTGAAATTGTTTGTTGTAACCGAATTTGAGCAGCGAGAGGAATTGAATATGTGTTTGATGAGAGAATGGAACTAAAGTCGTCGTTATTAGCTGTGATGGACCGTTGGATTCGAGAGATAAAATAAAGATGGACCGTTGGATTCTTCAAGAAATTAGGGACCGTTAGATTAGAATAATAAATATCCGTTTTACCCTAGATACGAGTGACTCGTCACGGCCGAGATACGGGCGATTCGACCGATATTCAAGTTCAAATCTCGGTAAGCGAAATCTCGGATATCGTCAAGGTATTCTTCCGATACCTTAAAAAACGACGATATCTCGACCGTAACGGCCGAGATTGACTATATTCTGTCCAACTCGTTTAGACTCAGTCGTATCCAGTTCGTTCAAACTTTGATACATGGGTTTTTATTTAACCAAGTAAGAGAAAGTGACAATTATCATTTAACGCCCGTCGTTCGTTTTTTTTTTTAAAACGAGATACAAATGGTCAAACATTAAGTATTTTAGATAATTTAAAATAAAAAACGAGGGTATTTTATTATACTAATTATCAAAGTGGGGCACTTTAAGAAAATCTTTTAGTTTTAATACTTATTTAACCTTTATTTTTCTCAAATTCCTTTTATATTCAATCTTAGCATTCTACTCTCTAGTTTTATTGGCGATTTTTTATTTTTCCTTTTATATAATATTAATCGTGATACTATTATAAAGTTTCAGAGATACCCTACAATTTTAAAAATAGTCGGGTAAATTTTTCCACACATTTAATCCGACGTTTTTAATAAAAATAATATTGAATTTGATTATTTCTCCGGTAGATAAAAAAGGTTTTGAGAATCAAATTAAAGATGAACATGAAGTAATAATCAAAGTAGAGAGTGTTGAATTATAAAAATTATAATTAAATTTCATGATTAAATTAAAAACGATAATGGGAATTGGTGTTTATACTGTAAGGCTGACTTGGTTTCCGCCTACAATGGAAACTCGATTTCCGACGAGTTTTAACTGGAGACTTGGTTTCCGCCTACAATTAGCCAAGGCTATAATAGTTGCCATTTTTTCTTCTCTTGGCTTAGTTATATTTCCCAAATTCAGCTAAGAAAATCACCATCATAGTGCTTGATTTAACGCTAGATTGATCGAGAGATTTTTAGGAGTGTGATAAAAAAAAATTAGATCCCATTTTAGCTCATTACTAATTTCAATGATACGAAGGTTTCCAAAATCACCATTTGATTTTTGTCGGTTGATTTAGAATCACTTGAATAAAATAGTTAATTTACATTCTAAATATTGATATAGGTAAACGTAGTTGCTACGCACACCATGTAAAATTACAAGAAAAGTTATGTGAATTCTTACGAATAAAATGTTGGAAATAAAAATGGCTAATACTAAAATTAAGAGTTTATTACTT
>JAJJMC010006896.1:951119-985786 GCA_023531435.1 Papaver californicum
GAGTCACTTAGTATATTTCTAGCTAAGTCTACATACGGAATTCTTACCGAAATAATTGAACTTAGAAGTATTAGAGAACTATATTTGGGCTTCTTAGTTGTTGAGAGGCAGTAACTGATAAAAATGGACTTAAACTTCCGGTGGCGAATACAATATTAGGGAGATGATCAATCATTAGTGGATACTACCTATTATAACATCAAGCGAGGCACCAGACCTTCAACTCTTTGTAGATGTCTAAAAATTTCCCTTTAGAGTGTGTGTCATCTTATGCTAATTCCGGGTAGAATGATGAGCTACCCAACTTCTGACCAATTTCATCACTACTTTTTGATCTCTTGAGTGCTATTTCTATCAATCATAAGGGTGTCATCAGAATTGCTAACTCTATCTTGTAGTCTTATTTGCATTTGACACCATTCTCTCGACAACAACAGGTCCATAGAAACACCATTATCATCAACAAACAGAACATCAAAAATTTGAAGGAAAGTTGAAGATGTTTAAGATTTACAAACAACACCACAATAAAGAGCAAATTGCATATTCAAGTAAAGCAACAATATAATGAACAAAATTTTATATACATGTTGAAGACTTATGTACAAGAATAAAAAAAATCAAAAGATGAGAGTTAGTGAAGTTTATGATATCGAGACAATACAAGTTATGAAGAATCAAGTGGTAAAGTGCTTATCCCACAACTATAGTAGTTTCATTGTTCATTTTATTTATTTTTCAGTTTGTATTTTTTTTTTTAAAGTTATCATTGATTTAGTATATTTCTTTTTGAATTCATTCAATAAGGCCGTGGGGAAGAAGAAATCTATAAAGAATTTTCAAACAACAAGGAATTGAGAATTTTTTTTATAATTATCAAGGTTCTACGAAGTTCAAGAGTTCATCATCAACAGTTGAAGACTAAAGACGTTTTTATTGGATGTTGTGAGAGTGGTGCTGATTGTGAATCGGGTGAGAAGGTAAGTAAGCATTCCCATCCTTACATAGTTGTTGATTTCCTTTCTTGGAGGTCACCAGAGAAAAAAAAGGGTTCTTTCGCCATGTTTCTATGGGACAACTTAGTATGATTCAGAAGGTTCATTTTTCTTCCCACTATTCAACGTGTGCAAGATCTCTATCTTCACTCCTTCCTGCACACATGAGAACCATAAAGTGCGTCTTTTGAGTGTCAATTTCATAAAACCGTATTGGTGAGGCAGAAGTCGATGCGGAATTCTTATTCGATCGCTCTTGAGTTTGGATTCTTTCATATGGTGGTTTTCTCATAACTAAAAAGTTAAGCATGAGAATAATG
This sequence comes from Papaver californicum, assembly GCA_023531435.1. NCBI lineage: Eukaryota > Viridiplantae > Streptophyta > Magnoliopsida > Ranunculales > Papaveraceae > Papaver > Papaver californicum. The sequence continues at coordinate 952,435 of JAJJMC010006896.1, forward strand.
TTCTTTGATACTTCTAACTTCTTATTGTTAGTATGCAGAAACTTTTTGTCTTTTTAGATCTTTGGATGCATGTGCTATGGAATATTTGTAAGTTGGAATTTAGGTTTTGTGGGTATACCTCTTGTAAACCCTCACGAGACTATAACTCTTCCACTAGGGACACCTAGGGTTTGAAGGCTTGTTGCACATGTTAAGTGTAACCGTGTCCTCAATGAAATAAAGTTGTTGTATTTTAGTTTAATTTAGTTTAGGTTAGTTTAGGTAGTTGTTTGCTCGAGTACTAGAAAAATCTAAGTGTGGGGGAGTTTGGTAAGTGCATAATTCACATGTTTTTAGTGTCAAATCCATACTAATATTTGTTATAATTCTTGCATATTACTTGCTATAACGTTTGTTTTCTATCTTATATATTATATTATGTGAACCATCCCAATAAGAGTTAAAATGGCTACAAAAGATCTAATAATTGAATTACTCACAGATTCAAACAACTTAAGGCCAAAGAAGAAGAAAAGAGTTCATTGTGACATGAAATGAACAAGAAAATTGAGTTCTACAAGTGAAGAAGGGCCAAAGACCAAATTCAACTCATCCAAATCTAGGATTTCTTAATACCATCTTAAATAGAACTAGAATACGAAGTGAATGCAAAAAGAATAAGGTCATTTCGAGTTCAGACGAAGAAGTTATGGACAAAATAGTTGAGACGAAGAAAACTGATCTACAACGCAACAATCTGCAATACTCTAGCAATACCGACTGTGACACGATTTCGGAAAGAAAATTTGTATTTTTGGTCCCAACAATCGGCATTTCTCATAAGAATCCGACAATACCAACTGTAGAAAGTTTTGGGACATAGAATTTGAGTTATTTTGGTTTTCAAGTCGGCATTGCTCATGGGAATCGACCATGCCGACTGTGGCTAACCTATGGGGTCCATTTTGACATGTTTTTAACTTCCAAGTCAAGGAAACTTAGTTCCAATATGATTCTAAACCCTAAAAGGAGAGGATACTTGAGGGCCAAACATTGAAGGCTATAAAATAATACCATATAAGGCTCAAACAAGACATCTTTTAAGTAATCTCTACACAATCTCTACCTCTCATATCATACCTTCTACATCTTAAACATAGGGTTTACCTATTTAGGGGGAAACCATTCTTCTTTGTAATATGAGTAGCTAAATCTTCTATTGATTAAGGATGAATTCAATGTTCTAAGCGTGAAGCTTTATTAGTAATACAAGTTTATTCAGAATTTTAATCATTATCGTTTGTTTTCACTATATCTAGGGTTTATGATTGATTTCTAGATTGTTTAACTGTACAATTGGATTAATCTATTGATCAGTTTAATGTTAGTATTGAGTTATGAGATAAGTAATTGTCCATCGACTTGTACACAAGTAGAGAACGTGAGACCCTGCAGAGGGATTCTGTGGAGCAATTGCGAGTGAAGACAACACCAGCAAGTGGAGCTTGATCTAAGAGTTTTACTAGGGCTGCAAAGTAACCGACCCAAGAAACCGAACCCGCGGTTTATTTAACCAAACCCGACCTTTGCGGATTGGTCTATGGTTTTCAAATTAAATAACCGTTCATGATGGTTCGGTTCACGTGTTTAGTATAAAAACCGACTGAACCCGCCATATAAACCGAATTATCATGACCATTGATTACTTTTCATCCTAGCCCTCCCATCTATAATCAATAACCGTTCATGATGGTTTGGATTACTATCTTTTATTGGTATTTGGTAGACTATATTAAAACAACCTTAATGTTTTTACGGTTTAAATTTATCTAAGCCTGGAATTTTTCTTATTGGAACTTGATCTATCAGGAACATCATGAAATATACATTTGATACGGTAAACCCGAATCTGAACCGTCCGGCTCGGGTCGGTTTTAAACCGACCCGTCTATGGACGGTTTGGTAGATGGTTTTGAGTTTCAAAAACCGCCTATGGACTGTTTGGTAGATGGTTTTTACGGTTTAAACCGTATCAAATGTACATTTCATGATGTTCCTGATGGATCAAGTTCCAATAAGAAAAAATCCAGGCTTAGATAAATTTAACAGATAAAAACAAACACTAAGTTATTTAAACCGTAAAAATATTAAGGTTGTTTTAATATAGTCTACCAAATACCAATAAAAGATAGTAATCCAAACCATCATGAACGGTTATTGATTATAGATGGAGGACTATGATAAAGAGTAATCAATGGTCATGATAATTCGGTTTATACGAGCGGGTTCGGTCGGTTTTTATACTAAACTCGTGAACCGAACCATCATGAAAGGTTATTTAATTTGAAAACCATATACCAAGCCGCAACGGTCGGGTTCGGTTAAATTAACCGCTGTTTTATCGGGTTCGGTTTCTCGGGTCGGTTCCTGTGCATCTCCATTCTTCACACGTTGCTTGTACATCCAACATTGAACATCATTTGCACGTCGCTGGGTTAACCCCAGCGCTAGAATACTTCTTGGCACTAGTCCAATGCTAGCACCCAATCGTCACGGCATTCACAATGTTGGTCTCAGCACTCATATGTGCATTCTTTGGTATTAAGATGTGCTACTCGATGCCATTGGCTATTGGATGCTCCGATTTATGCACCATGCCACCGATAGATAGTAATCAGGTATTCTTACTAGATGGCTAACACCTGGCATATTTTACGAACAAGGTTCAGGGTGCCATCCATGCTCATAATTAACGAAGATATGCACCAGATTGCGCATCCAAGATGCTATCTTTCACAAAGAGATGTCACTGGAGTAAATCACTCACAAAGGGGTCATACGAACCCATACAACTAACATGTCATGAGTTGGTACTTGAACATTGTATATTAAATGATGCCCAAGTGTCATGTTAACATTGAAACCATGCATGGTCATTCAAGACTAATTGTCTACTGACGAGGGTAGCATGGTGGTGTTTTTATATCGTTGCCAGCTTCCATGACACTCACGAATCAATATCAAGATATTATTGACATAATCCTTTCTTGACTCCTTCATGGAGATTCATCATCTTGCAGTGATGCCATGAAGTGCTTTATTGATCATGAGTACCAGCTTACTCAACCGCCAACATCTAGCATAAATTACTAGCAATGGCATCGCCATGCTTACGGCTGGCACTACTAAGATGCAATGCCTGGAAAATATTGAATGGTATAGTCTGCTCGATGTACTAAGCCACTGATAAAATTATTAACCTTACTAGACTTAACACTAGTAGTTGGTTTACTTAATTAATTAACACTCTGGGCATACCTATATCGGTGAATTTGCACTATTATTTTGAAACAATTACCCATAGACTAACATCGAGACATGGTGTTATGCTTACTAAAAAAGTCACTACCACGGAAATCAAAAAGGCACTCTTCTCCATCATATCAGAACGAGCACCAGGCCTGTTACAATTAATATCCGTGGTTCAAAGTTTTTTCAATAACCTTAACATACATCCTCTCATGAACCACACCAACCTCACCCTAATTCCAAAAATAGACCATCCTTAAAAACCTTCGTAATTTCGCCTGATAGGGCTTTGCAACATCACCTACAAAGTCATAGCTAAAGTCCTTGTCAATCGGTTATGACCTTTGTTACATTTTCTGACAATCCCCTGCCAAAGTGAGTTTGTTCCGCAAAGATCAATCCATAATAACATAACAATAGTTGGAGAATTGTTCCAATATTAGAACTTCAACTATTACAAAAGAACCCAAAGTAGCTCTTAAACTGGATATCCAAAAGGCTTATGACAGTTTAGATTGGGGATTTATTCGGAAAACCTTTAATAAACATGGGTTCCCCTCCATATTCATTGACTACATTATGTTACGCATCTCCTCTGTCACGTATTCGATCAATATAAATGGCACATCACATGGCTATATCACTCTGACTAAAGGAATCAGACAACAAGATCCTTTATCGCCTTATGTACTCATTATTTATGAGGAGATCCTCTCGACTAATCTGGCAAAATTGGAACATTCAAATAACATCAAAGGGCTTAATATATCCTGCAAAGTGATAGGTGTCTAAAACACCTTAATTAATATCAATTGGTTATTCTTTATTTGTTATTTTTCATATATTTTGTGTATACTACGCTTGTTTTCTATTTTGTTAGTATTTTGGAGTTATTTGAAGTAAAAGAAGAAAAATTATCAAAAAAGGAAAAGTTATCATTTTACAGGCAAGTATTATTCGCAGTCAGCCAAGAGCCAACCCAGCCATTTAAGGTTTTATTGATGATTTTGGCACCTCACTGTTCACTTAGGGAAGCCACTTGGATTAACTATCAAGGAGGCTCATATCTAAGCTATGGGTGCCTAAATTTATTTCATATTTCAAAACCTAAAACTAGGTCGAATTTCCTCTCTTTCTCTACCAAGTCGAAACCCTAGTCCATGCTGCTGCTACTGCCAATTCACGCTGGCTTGGTTACATGGAGTTTGAGTTCGAAATTTGAGCTGAATTTGGAAGAGTTTTGGAGAGTTTTGCAAATGGAAAGATATGGTTATAAGTGTTGTTGTTGCCATAGTTTTTTACAGTGTGGAGTGGCTATGATGAACTGAGATGGAGATTGAAGTAGTATTTCGAGTTTTGATAGAATTAAAAGAATGAGTTTTCGAAATTTGAAAAAATTGGTGGTGGTTTTGGGTCTTTCGGAAGCCGAGAAGAAATGTCAGAGTATTAACAGAGAAAGTAAAAGATTTTGTGAACTGGTTTTGTGCCATTAAAGGATAATAGATCGTGGGTGCTTATGAACAGATGAAGGAGAGTTTAAAATGGTTAGATTGACTTTTGTTTTTAAATAAGTAAAAATATTTCTATTTTTGGTATCCAAACACCTCTTAAACGTTAAAACATAGAAATTCTATCGTATAAAATGAGATATTTTGATTTTTGTAGCACACACTTGATCTAAAGAAAGAGGGACGGATGCAATTTTATGCATGAAGTCGAGACATTAAAATTGACTCAATTGAGCCTTGGACAGTTCATGTGTTGCGTTTGTTTTAGGGGGTGCATATTTTGCATTTCACTCGCATTAAACACAATACAAGTGAATCTGTTCAGTTGTTCTTGTTATCCAACTCCAGTACTCATTTTCTCATCGAAACAAAAATATCGAACAAAATCTTCTCTATCAAAACCCAGTACTAGTTTGCCTTCAATCAACACCAAAACCAACAATTTCTTTGATTCTTATGCTAAATCCAAAACCCTTGATCAAACCCTTCAACTGGTTCATCTTCTTCCAACTCAAGACCATCCACATGGAACACTCTGTTATCAGCTTGTTTAAACCAATCTCAGTTCACCACTACCATTAATCTCTTCTTTCAAATGATCACCTCAGATGCTTCTATAATACCTGATATTCTCACTTTCAGATGGGTTCTTAGAGCTTGCTCTGAAACTAAAAGTTACTCGCTAGTTTTTCAAATTCATGCATATATGACAAAATTATATGGACCATGTTCTCCTGATTTGATAACCAATACCTGCTTGATCAAAATATATTGTCAATTCGGATCGATTAAATCTGCTCGTCAGCTGTTTGATTTAATTACCGATAGAGATGTTGTTGCTTTTACCTCCATGATGGTAGGTTATAACAATGCAGATGAGTATGCAGAGACCGTGGGGATATTCGAATCCATGGTGGGGATTTATGGATTAACGCCGAATGGGTTCATTTTCACTTGTATATTAACTGCTTTGGCGAGTTTGTCGTCTTTGGTTGAGGGGGAACAAATCCATGCTTATATTATCAAAACATCATTTCAATCCGATGTGTTCGTTGGGACTGCAATAATCAGAATGTACAGTAAAGGTGACAGAATGGACTATGCGGAGAAGGCTTTTTTTCCGAAATGCCAAATGTGGTGTCTTGGAATGCTTTGATGGGTGGAAGTTTTAGTGGTGGAAAGGTTTTGCAATTCTTTACTAGAATGAGAGGGTCAGGAGGTTTGAGACCCGATCATGTTACCTTGGCCCATGTTCTTCAAACTATTAAAGATCTTGATCTGTTTTCGGCTCAGCAAATTCATAGTTTGATCATAAAGATGATAGGTGAAGAAGTGGATGTGTATATAGGTGGTGCTCTTGTCGAGATATATACAAAATATGGTTTTATCAGAGAGTCTCAGAGAGTCTTTGATAGCATCCATGGAAAAGATATTACAGCTTTTAATTTGGCGATTCGAGGATACATTCGAGACGGGCATACGTCTGAGGCATATAGATTATTTTATGCAGCTCTCCAGATAAGTATGGAACCAAGCCAAGCAACGTTAAAGTCACTTATGATCAGGACTGAAAGCCAGAAACAGGGAAAGCAATTTCATGCTCTGGCCGTTAAGTTTGGTTATGGTGATAACAGTAATAGTGATGGTTCCATTGCTAGTTTACTGATTATGATGTACTCAGAGTACCACTGTTTTGATGATGCAATTCGACTTTTTAATGGAGTTCATTCACCCGATTTGATTTTGTGGACCTCAATTATATCTGGCTTTTCTCGGAGTGGCAAAAGTCAAGAGGCATTAAAATTTTATGCTCTCATGTGGGAAGAACTAGACGAGTACCCAAACAATTATACATTCTCTAGTGTCCTACGCTCATGCTCGGATCTAGCTGCAGTGGAAGAAGGAAAGCAAATTCACTGCCAGATTATCAAGTTAAGTTCTGATATAGGTTCTGCTGAATTTGTTAGTAGTAGCTTGTTAGAGATGTATGCAAAGTCTGGGTACATTGAAGAAGCCAAAAAGCTCTTCAATAAGACTTTAGAACGAGACCTAGCAACTTAGAATTCCATGATCACGAACCTAGCACAACATGGGGATGCTGCAAATGCCCTAGAAATATTTGGAGAACTTCTGGATTTGCCTAGTTTGGAGCCCAACCATATCACTTATGTTGGAGTTCTCTCAGCCTGCAACCACAAAGGCCTGGTAGAAGAGGGTTATCAATATTTCAAAATGATCAAGGATCCCACAATTGATCACGACACTTGTTTGATTGACCTCCTTGGACGGGCTGGGCATGTAGCTGAAGCATTAAGTGTCATAGAACAAATGCCATTTGATCCAAATGAAATAATATGGTCGTCACTAGTTGCAGCTAGTGCACTTCACGGAAACGTCGACCTAGGAGAATATTCAGCTAACCACTTATTGCAGTTAAATCCGAAAGATTCTGGAACCTATGTTGCTCTTTCAAATATTTATGCTGCAGCAGGTAGATGGAATGATGTAGATTGGATAAGGAAGCTAATGAAAGCTCAAGGTGTTAGGAAAAATCCAGAGCAAAGCTTTTTAACTGTAAATAGACTGAGCCGTACTTTCCTTGCAGCAGAAGGTTGAAATGTAAATAATGTAAGTTGGTGTAAGATTTAAAAGCAAAGAAGATTCAATTATATTGATATATACAGATACAGGACTCTCTTTTTTTTCTTGGCAGCAGCAGAAGGCGATTAAACAATATATCCTTCAGGATTTTGTATACCGATGAAGCAAAGAAGGATGTTGGATGTCTGTAAAGTGTAGTAGTATGGTGTAGACATGAAATAACTAACACATTTAGGATTTATGACTAATGGCTATTGGTACGCAGGCTTCCTTGGTCATATTCCAAACGAACAAATATTTGATAATGGTTTAATTGGCTTGGGATAGGTTTTCTTGAAACAGATCTCTTAAAGATTCATGGCGGCTACTTGATTTACAAATGAATGTATGATGCGCACAGTCATGGAAGCTCAACAAGGATCCATTTTGTTCTGCTCCACAACTCATTGTTTCACTGTAAGTTTATTTTATATCAGTGCTTTCTTACCAAGCGATGCTAGTATATGAGTGATGAATTTTAAGATGAATTAACCAGCATTTAGAATAGACTTAATTATGCACAATAAACATGTTAACGTTAAAATGTGTTTCAATAGGATGTTCACTACACTGACTGAATGTTAACTGATATTGACATGTATTAGTCTCAGTTGTATGCTTGCAATTGCATGAGTTTCATAAAAGAGACAATGGAAAGTATGAGTATCAGATCACAGAAAACCAGTATATAGACAATAGATAGATGAAAGATAAGTACAACATTTATAACATTACCAACGGGAGTAGAAATAAATATTTGAGAGTGAATCAGACTCTCTGCTCGGAAAACATATTAATTACCTGATACAAAGCTTATCACATCCCTCCATTCTCTTAAGCCTTTAATGGTAGGATGTAATCTACACTCTCGTTTACATAAGAAGCGGTTAGAAGTAGCGTCATGAAATAAGCATTTTTGTGTCAAAAGTCAAAACACACTAATAATCTTGCGAAGGGGAAATAAACTAAGAATATTTAAACAACTTGTTGCAGATAAATCTGGTATTAATAGACAAATTATTAGGAACATATTAGTCAGAAGAATGCTCGACTACCGTAGAAAACCCTCGAACCATCCTTCTTTTTTCCTTCCTTTTTATCCGCATCTGTCTTGTTATTCGTTTGTTGAACAACATCACCATTGTCGTTATGTTCTGGTTTGTCGAGATCCATCGGAAGCTTCATCTTCGCCAAGGATTCTGTAAACTGCTGCATGCTTCTCATGTACATATCAACTATCTGTTGTTGCATTGCAGTCTCTTCGGCTTCAAGATTGACGTTCCCAAGTGGAGCTGCAAATACAGAATTCATACTTCGTTCTTTGGAACTCTCATCTTTTTTGTTCGAGAAATCAGCATCTTTTTCACTCTGTACTTCATTCTCTTTCTTTGAAGTTGGTGTTTCGGGAGATGCACCAGAATGCTGAAGTGCATCAGCCGAGACTGAAGCAACGTGAGAATTAGATAATTCACCAGCCAAACGATTCTTTTTTTCCATTGAATCATTCGAGTTTCTATCATCACTTAAACTAGTTGTAGTGGAACCAAAGAAGCCAGAATTCTGAATGCTTCCATTAGGAGGGACATATTCACCAGAATTCTCTTCAGAAGAATTCGAAGTCACTTCATAGTCACCCACAGGCTGTGAGAAAGCTCCAAGATGAAGAAAAGAAGCAGGCCCCAGTACAACATGTCTCAAAGACAAGTTTCGTTCAAAATATTCAGAAACCATTTGTTGATTCTGCCTTGCCACATTGACGTCAGGAAATTTCAATATTTCCGTACTCGATCTGGTCTGAGTTAACCTCAGGGTTTTTACCGACCTCCGAAGTTATTGACGAGTTAGCAGCACAGTCAGATGATTTTGAAACGAGATTAATGGGTAATGATGTATGGAGAAACAGAGTCAGATGAATGGTTCCAGCTGGTGAATGGAAAAGATCAGTAGATGAAAGGGTAAAGTCTTGAGTCAGCTTGCCCTTCCCTGTCACAGAAGACATAGGTACTAGTGCAAAGCCTAAAAGTTGATCTTCCATGTAGTTTCTTGCTCTACTGTGCATCCAAATCTCGCATTTGAGAACTGCGTCCAGTTGGGTTATTTTCATTCTAAGATTTTCATTATTCAGGATTTTTCCCACCACCATTAATAATTTTAGTTGAAAGGGTTTCATCTGGACTGTAAGTAAGTGAGAATTTTGCATAGACATCTTGATTGTCATAAATACATATGTTGTGTATGTTTCTACCATGATGCACATATATTTCAAGAAGCCCTGAGAACTCACCTTCACCATCTGTGTCTGAATTGTGATCATAACAGAACTCAGTTGTTCCATTGAAAGAATCCATTCAAAAAACCAACGCAAATTCTAATTTTCAGCTTCTCGTTCTTGACAATACAACACTAAAATAAGTAAGGAACAAAACAATGAGAATGTTGTTAAGAATCATTCATAGAAATAAGTACCTGAAATAACTTGTGTGCGAGAGAGAGAGAGTACTTACAAGTGAAGGATGGAAAATGTGTTCTGCAAATTGTGGAAGTTGGTGTTTGGAGGTGTCAGGTGAGACTGATAGAAGAAGAAGAAGAAGAAGAAGAAGATGCTGATGATATCATGATAGTGATGAAAATGATGATGATGTTTATGTCTATTTTCTTCCCATTCTCATTCTAAAAACAACTGTATGAGTTATTTTAAGAGTTAATTCTACTTTTGCATATTATCTCTTCCTTCCTTTTGTAGACTGAGTGGATTTTGAGAAGAAAAAAAAAGATTGTTTTGTTTTTAGTTTTCTGTTTGCTTTGCTTGACATTGCAGCTTCCTTCCATAGTGTATATAGTCTACTCCACTGATGGAAATGGAGGACCCCACCCACTCTTCTAACCTTTTCAATGAAGTTGATCATAACAAATATCTTCTGTTTACCAAGTGAAGTAAAGTAAGCTACTACTGTAGTTTGAATTTTGAAGCAATTGGAGGAGGATTCTTTGCACTACTCACCAACATTACTGATACCTCCCTTTTGTTGTTTCTTTTCATTATCCTCTTGACGAAACAAAAAAGAAATAATTGCTCTTTGGCAATGTCACTACCCCCTACTTTTTGAGGGTCCAAAACAGCAAAAAGCTCAAGTTGGTGTAGGGTGCATGTGTGGCACCCATTGTTAGTGTGATAAATAATCATGGTTTCGAAAACGCGCAAGGAGGGAGTTGGAGCATGACTCATCTAATTTGATCCATCATCAGTCGCGCATGAATCAAGTATGTGTGTTATACGTTTTCATACATTATGGTGACCCTGGCAGTAAGTAAGACAGATATTTGGTAGTGACGACAAGCTTTTCATGTAAATTCCTTCTTTAGATTCTAACTTTTATGCTGACTTAATGCTCACCTCCTATTGGACTATAAGAGAATCAAACTAGTCGACCAAATCAAATTCTCTCTGATCTCTTCACTAAAGTGGTCTTTGTTTGGTCCAAGTATGTAGTACCCGGAAAGCTACTCGTTCGTTTTTCTCTGATGTGGGAATTTTCTTCCTACTTCGTCTTTCTTCACTTTCCATATTCTCAGCAATTGATGAAGTCAGCTTTGAGAAAATTCTCAAGTTTAATGAATTCATTACAGCCCAAATTTATTTAGTTTTTAGTTATAAGTAATTTCAACAGGAGATAAAACCAAACAAGAAAAAACTCATAAATTAGTTTGATGAAAGTCGTTTTCTTTTAGGGTTTCATAAAAATTGGTTAGGACTAACCTACTCTTTTCTTCTTGGGCTTTCTTCTTCCATATTTGCTCTTATTTTTTTTATTTTTTTTTTTGTATCCTTCATCGTTCACTGTCATATCAGATAGAACAGGTAACAAGTATGGGCAGTAAGGGTTTTGTCTGCGTAGAGAATCGCCAGTAACCATTTCTAACTAAGCGTTCAAGTGGTTTTAACTTTTAACACTTGATACATTGATGAATTCACAATAATATAAAGCATCTGAATTCTGAATAATAGTGGAGACTCTACTTCAACTTAGTTAGCATGATAAAATATACACTGTCAATCGGACAATAAGATTTTCAGGTTTAACAAGTAGAAGTAAATAAACTCCTTTAGTTAAATGTTGACGTATAGAAAGGAGCTATGCAGAAAGTTTACACTGAACTCTTTGAAATCAGAAAACCTCTAGTATATAAATAACAGGATCTGGCACAAAACACTCCCAGGCACTAACGACTAAAACCGAAGTCAGTGTATAAGAAAAAGGTGAAGATATGATTACAAAACACAAGTAACCCCTTGCACATGTATTAGGAAACAGCAACACCACTAAGTTCAAGTTGTGTGACTGCGGCATTAATTGCATCTATCACATCCAGCTTTGCCAGGGTCACAGCCTCATCCATTGGAGTACGATCATGGCTAACCAAAACCAGGTATCAAATTATATTAGATAAATGCAAAGGCAGGTGTTTACAGCCAGTAACAAAGATAGTGCTAAGTGTTAGAAATGCACCTGTTCAGAGAGGATAACCTCGCTCCAGCCAAGATCAAATTCTTAACAACCTGAGATACGCAAAATGAATTGCTAAATTTTTGAGAAAACAAAGAGGACTAATAAAATTAGAGAAAAGTCATAATTACCTCAAATATGCCCGTTAAGGCAAGCCCAGTGAAGAGGAGTATTTTTCTCTGCATTACAAACATTCAGATCCTGCATCACAGAGAATTCTCGACTCAGATGGATTTTTAAGAGGCATTTTGACGTGAAAATGTCAGAAACAGACAATTAGAAGCATAGAACATGCTCATTTGAGAGTGACTTATCCAAATTTCAACGTTTTACATGCTTAGATCAAGTTATGGAATATGAATTGGTCATTCAGTGTCCATAATAACTCAATTTAGACCCATTAGTGAACAAGAGAATTACCGAAGAATATACTAATCCATCCAAAACCTAAGAAGCTACAAATACAAAAATGTATAAGCAGAGTAAAGTAATGCCCAAACTTTTCCGACTGATGTAGCCTTAAAAGGCATGACAAAGCATGGATTATTTGCAACCTACTCTGCTGTATTTTGATCTATGTCAAGAAACCCAAAAGTTATTATGGACACTGTATGACCAATTATTTGCAACCTACCTAGTCTGCTGTATTTTAAAAGTAACAAAGACAACGGCTCATCTTGGATCAATCTTATCAATTCGTTAAAATGAATACATTATCTAGCTGAATGTGTACAAAAGCCTGAAAGTGACAAACACTATCCTTTCCATATAAATGCTATTGATCTACAGGTATGCGGTCTGATACATTAAGTCTGCTCATTGAAAATAAAGATGCATAACCTAAAGAAAAACAAAACATATAACAACTAATAAGACTGATTTTCTATCAGTAAGTCAGGCGTCAGTAACTAAAAGTATGCATAACATAAGAAGAGCGAGAAATCTAATAAGTTAGCCTCCTTACCACCCCACTTTTGATAAGATACTCCACAATGCCAAGATGACCATTAGCGGCAGCCATGTGAAGTGCTGAAAGTAGTTGCCCAAAAAAGCAAGTTAAACAAGGACCAAGATAATGCCATATTACATGGAGATGACGCTGTAAACAGAACCATAAAAAATTACATCTAAGTAGAGTAATGGCATGTAAACTTATAGGATGCACATGATATGCATATTAAGATAATCACAAAATGCTACGAAAATAGCTAAAGAGAATAAGCAAATATCCTATGGGGCTAGCAACATGTGAAGTTTTCTTTTTGTCAAGTGCTGAGTTATATTTTGCTTATCATGCACTCAATATACAAATAGTCCACTATTTCCATACTCTTTGAGTTTTCAAGGCCGGACTATCCACATCCGTTTTCAGCTTCATCTCTTCCTGTTGCTCAATGCTTGGTAGAGCAGTTGAAGGTGTTAAACATGAAAAGGAGAAAAGCCACGCGTAGCTTTTAAACACAAAAAAAATCTTTCCAACTCGTCATTTTACTGGAAAGGGCCATAAAAACCTGTCTCCAACAATACCCACATTTAGTGGAAATCGCTTTTTTGAGTTCATAGAGGCTTGCGAAATTTTTTGACAATAACTTTAGCAACTTATATCATCAATTTGTCTACCCTTTTTTCACTGATCTACATTAAAGCTGTAGCAGCATAAGAAATCCTAAGTTACAAGTTTTAGAATGTAACCTAATATCAAGTTTGTAGGTATTCGGAGTCTTTAGATTGTAGTCTCTAAATTAAAAAACGAAGGATTATTTTGAGGGAAGCCCTTAACTAACAAAATTGGAAGACCCAGCCAAACATACTTAGCAATTTAAGCATCTATAATTTTCACACCCTGGTGCATAATTTCATCCAGCTCATTCATCACAAGCAAGTTCATAGCCTTACTGAACAAAGTAAACACATCATCACTAAAATTTTATATTATTTTTCAATTATCTTAAATTCTTGAAATGCAATACAACCTTAAGCCTCGAGTTGAAATACTGTGTAATAACGCAGACCAATTATAAAAATACTATATAATTTGTAAGTAAAAAATATAAAACCTGTGCGGCCTTCAGAATCCATATAATCGAGAGAAACACCAGAAGATGCTATGATTTTGACATCTTCAAGGTCATTATACCTAGCCGCCTGTTAAGCACGTAAATCAAGTAGCTGAATTAAATATGATTCGTTAATCAGAACATTAGCTAAAACCATAAATTTCAATAACACGAGTTAGAGAGATGGAGGTGTACCTCAAGCAAGGCGTCGATGTTCTCTTGTTGCGTCCCCATTTGGTTTCCGTTAATGTTCTCTTCTTCCGTCCCCGATTCCGTTTACTACTACTACTGTGCTTGTCTCGACTGTGTATTCGTTTTACTTTTTAGTGGCGGGGTTAGAGGTCACGCAACTCGCAAGACTCATCAGGCGTAAAAAGAACATACATGGGTAATGTATGAAGGTGCTATTGTTATGGGATAAATTAGATTTTAGTCGTGCGATTTTGACCATTCTAGTGCTCAAAATTTTCTCCTTTTTTACCGTTAACGGTGAATCCTACTATGGTTATCAATGGGTATCCGGTTATCCAGAATCGGACGAATCAGGTCCAGGTCTTAAAATTGGATCTATTAATAGTAGCGGTATCCGAGGATGTAACTGTTAAGAACGGATAAGTTGTCCTAACGGATACTATCTGTTGGATGTCCGTAGATAATACTCGTTACTTGAATATTTATTAGTTTTATGTTAGTTTTATCCAAAATTTAAAGATTTTGTCCGTTTTATTTTAATTTTTTTTAATTTTTAATTTTTTTCTTAGATTTAATCTTCAAGTAGAACATTATATATATATAATAACTTTATATGAAAAATTATTAAATTCAAGTTAACACGAAAAACATTAAATATATATATATATATATATATATATATATATATATATATATATATATTAACAAAAATTATAGTTGATTTTAGAAGACCTAATAAATATCCGGTTCGACGGGTATTTAGGACCCAGACCCGTCTTTTTTTATCGGATCTGGATCCGAGTCTAGGGGTACCGAAGAAATCGAACCTATTGACAACCCTAAATCCTACTAGATACACTGATTTGTGCTACTCATTACCCACCAAATCTTTCTTGATTTTCGTCGTTATCGTGTTTTCACTCACCCGAACTTATCTAATATTCTGAATAAGTCTAAAATTGTGATATTATAAAGTTTCGATATAAACCTCAGTCTAAAACTGTGATATTATAAAGTTTCGATATAAACCTCCTCAACGTATTGATAGTAAATTAACTACTACATTCACCTCAAATGAGCTTAAACCACATTCCACAACGTGAATCTTTTGTTTTGGGATGTTTCGTTGGTAAAAGATGTCTTACTCATCTTAAGGATTTTCTCACAGATCTCTAGAAACTAAAAAGAGAATTCTCCATGACTATCCATGGTGAGCAAGTTTTCATCTTTAAATTTTTGATGGGATTTTTAATTATATACCATAAAAGTACGATTGTCGATGCGACATTATACAAGCACGGATTGTTCCACAAAGACTAATTAATTGTTATTTATAATTTATAATTAAATTAAATGATGATAGAAAAATTAAGAAAAGATAAATTAAAACTAATAAATAAATAAAAAGAATGGGTGGAGAAACCTAGGATCTCAGATTCCACCGCTACTATGTATACAAGATTAATAACCATTCTCTATAATATTCTTCACAATATTGCTCAAGACGATTTAGGACCGGTGATACGCCTCGGAAGATAAAACTTTATAATTAAATTATTTTCTTCTCAAAGTACTAACAATTTTCTTTACTAATAATATTGATCTCTAAAAAGAAAATATGAACAATTAAACAAGCAAGAGGACACTTAAAGAGAATCGTTATCATGATAAATCGAGAATAAGGATCAAAAGAATTTATTATTGAAAAGAATTTAAAACTCTACAAATAATAGGGCTTCTTCCAAGACCCTAGTAGAGAGAATTTAACTAGCCATTACAAAAGAGAAAATAAAAAGAAAAGAAGAAAAAGAAAAGAAACTAAAAATCCTAGGATTACTTGTTGTGCTCGGGCCAAAACTCTCTAAAATGAACTTGATGAGATTTTTAATTATATACCGCAAGAGCACGGCTGTCGATGCGATATTATGCAAGTACGGTTCGTTCCACAGGGATTTTGGAATTGCAATTTCTAGTTTTTAATCAATTATTGTGCTAATAACAAATTGAATGGTGATTATATTCTAAGATTCTAAAACACATAAAATAAAACTAAAATTAATTTACAAGTGAAAGAAAACCTAGGATGTTGAGATTTCATCACGACTATGCTCACTAGATGTTTACAACCATTTTCTATAATTTTCTCAAATTAATACTCAAAACGATTTCGGACAAAAATGTTTACGTTTTGGAAAATATGGAGTTTTAGTCTAATTATTTTTCTCAAAAAATTAACAATTTACTTCACTGTAAAATGCTATTCTCTAAAAAGAATATTTCAAATGGTTATTTAAGCATTAACGGACACATGAAAAAATTATTATCATGATTAATCAAGAAATACGACAAAGAAAAATTATTATAGAAAATAATTATAACATACTAGCAAACACAATATGACTTCCTCTTTAATCCTAGACGAGGGTTCTAGCTATTCATGGAAAAAAGAGTGGAAAAAGATAGGGAAGAAACCATTTTATTCATTATTTTAGAAGAGTTTACAAAGAAGAACTAACCATTAGCATCGTAAAAAGAAATATTTTATTGAATTTATGACTAACTTCTGGCGCAGCTGAATAAGGTTGTTTTCTGGTGCAGCTGGAAAAGGACTGTCTTCTTCTTTCTTAAACTCAGAAACTGTTGCAGACACTATTCACCAAACCGTCACTTAGGTTATTGATTATAAATGAAAAGGTGACGGTTTTTAATGACAGTTTAAGGGCGTGATTTCCTTCTTCTTCAACCTCTCGACCTGAAACCCTAGTTTTATGAGATGAATTTGTTTCTTCTTTTTCTCGATCCTGGCTACTAGCCAACCTCCCTTCTAAGCTCCTTTTGACCCCTAGTTATACTAGAGTACCCAATGACTCCCATATCTCCAAAACTCGTCTAAAAATCTTCGAATTAATCCCCTTTAATGAAATATCTTCTCGGATTTTTTTTTTATTATTCTTCTCGGTCTGATTTTCTTTCTCCTTTTAAACTAAACTCGATCTTCTCTGATTCTTTTTTGATTCTGCTTCCTTAGATATCCCAAATATTCTTGAAAGATGGAACATATTTATACGGCTTTAAAACATAGTTATCTCCGAGTATATATTCTCGATGTTCTTGACTATAAAAACGAGATTTTGTTTTGAGTTTTGGTTAGATTGATTGCGTGTACAACTTGTACTCTTAATAAGGCAAGAATAATCATGTCTTAACCTCTTGCAAATCCCAAAATACTCGAACATAATCTTTCTCAATTTGAAATACAGTTTTCTTGCCAAGAATGCTTTTGAATTTGAAAGGAGTGGGTGCCTTTATCAATTTGTATGGGTGCCTTTATCAATTTCTTTTGGTACCTTTATCAATTCCCAGGGGTGCTTTTAACATTTTTAAGCCCATTTTTCCACAGTTGTTTATTCTTCGAAAATACCTACAAACACAATATAACGACAATATTAATACATAAATGAAGTAATAACAATGTAAATATGAGATTTAATAAGACACACAATTCTATCAAATACCCCCAAACTTATTATTTACTAGTCCTCGAGCAAATCTAATCTAAAAATAAAATAAAAATCCTAACTCACTGTCGTAGGCATCGCGATTGCACTTAGCGTGTGCCACAAGCATTTAAACCCCTAAGTGGTCTTAGTGGACGAGTTTTGTCCCGTGAGGGTTTTCAAGAGGTATATCCACAAAACCTTTACTCCAACTCCTAGCTACCTGTGAACATTGAGGATAGACACTAAACAAGCTATTTAGTTGGCATACTAAATTCTTTAGCTATAAAAATCATTACCCTGCATGGATCCAAATGTTGTACACGAGTTTGCACTCAGCGTACTAAAATTCATATAAAAATGTAAAACTTTGTTTAGATAATCTTTGAACTTTCCAAAACTGGATAAAAATTGTCAACATTCACATTGCTCGAAATCAATCAAATTCAAACACATGGATAGATTAGAAGATGAACATAGAAGTGATGAAGTGCGCATATGTTGACTAAGGTGAATGGTGTTTTCCATAATATATGTATGAAAGTCAGTGCCAGAATGAATCTTACGCTCCCACTGCTATGAATCCTAATTCTAGTATCAACACAGCTGGTATATACAAAGCCCCAACGGTCGATTTATTGAATATATACATATTATTTTATATTATTGAATGTATTGACAACATGATTGGATCATTTGAATCCAAGCGCATGCTCCTTTTCAGCAGATTACATGATACTTCCCATGGATCCTGCGTTCCACGCTTGCTTAGGCGACGGAGATAGGGAGAACACACACATATTGTTATCCAAGTGTCATTTTATTTATTTATTTTATTTTTTTAAACGGCAAGTTCAATTAAAATAATGAAGCTTGATCTCAATCACTCTACTTCATCCTAACAGCGACAACAAGGCGACACTAATGCCCCACCAAATCATTTAGAGAAACAAAAAATTGCAAAAATAAAAACAGAAAGTGATATGGTTATGATGATTCCGAGATATGCTTGTTCAATGTTTATCATGTTATTTCTAACACCTGAGTTACGCATTCGAATATGAATAGACCATTTTTCTGGGTACGCCATTTCCTATAGACAAGAATTTTGTTTCCATCTTCCTAGAATGGTTAGTGCCATCCTGAATTGTTCACAAGTTTCTAGATTTTGGAGTTTTTGGTACAACTATTTTTTTTCCTTACCCCCAAACTTAAATTGAACATAGTCCTCGATGTTCTAAAGATAAATGAATGAAAGCATGAACAAAGAGAAACGAACAAAGTAAAAGAGATGTGGAAAGATATTACCAGCACCGTGTACCAAAATCCTATGGGTTTCCTCCCATAGAGCGCTAAGTTTAAAGTCTTCAGCCAGACCAGGAAAGGATTAGTCACAACTTACGAATCATATAACAATAATCGAAATAATTATGGATACTGAAACTCAATCATAATTGACTCACAAAGTTGACCACAATGGAGTATATGAAATTGGTGGTCATTCTAAGAAAAATGTGTCGGTTCAAATTTTCTAAAACAATCCGATTTAGTTCCAAAATTTAAAAATTGACACATTTGAAATTGAAACATTCCCACATTTGGTAAATGAAATGTTGGTGGGACAACAAACTCAATTATGATATTATGGTCCGGGTAAACCACATCAACAGGATGATGGGTTTCTAACACATGAATTTCATTTTGGACATTATCAGATTCGGGAAACAGTTGTTGAAGATAACCTCTTAATATGGTAGAGGCACAAACATCAAGTCCCAAGTGAGGGACCTTTATAAGAATCAAAGGTAAACCACGGGGAGAATGGTATTCACCCCCAAACCTAGAGTGGTCAATGTCCTTGGACAAACTAGTCACAATTTCCTTAATTTCTAATTTATCAGATTTAGGAAAATGGTCAATTATATCATCTAGATTGCAATTAGGTGGTCTTCCTTCACTCACATTCAAATTATCTATGAGTCTATCATCTTCGTTTGAGACTATGGTCTTTGAATTGGACTCAGACACACTAGTCTTGGGATAAACTCGTTCCTCTAAACCATCATCGTCTTCATAATAAAAAGGAAATATCTCACCGTTTATAACAATGATATCTCTAGTTAAATCCTTTTCCTCTTGAATAGGTAAATGATCATTAACATTATTAGGATTGGAACTAGAAACATCATTATTATCATGAAGTTCAATTTGGTGTAAAAATTTCCTGATCATTATGAATATGAATTTCAAATTCTTCATCAATGCTATCCTCATCATCATAATAATATGAAGATGGTTGAACCTTATCTAAACAAGTAGTGTCCTCTATTCCAGCCTCTCCCTCTAGATTAGGTAAATATTTATCTTTATTAAGAAGGGTAAAATTGGAAAAACTATTTTGGCAATTAAGTTCACTTAGAGCAATATTATGAGCTGACCATTCTTCTTCTATTTCTCTAAAGGTCTTATGAATTTTTTCCCACACTATGTCACTCCTATGTAAATTTTCATTCAACTGCTTGAGTGAATCTTCTAAAGAAAGACTAGCATCAAAAGAAGTGTTGGATATCAACTGTTGATTAAATCCTCCAAAGATGGAGAACACACATTTTGCTTAGTATAATATTGCTCATTTTCCCGTTTGTATGACTGGTGCACGTGCGAATAGTATTTGGAATCACCATGGTCTGAACCATAACCTCCATAGGGTTAGTACTGGTCCCAAGTATTATCCACACTATGGTCATAATAAGGATATTGTCCATTTTTGAATTCAGGTCGATATGCATTGTATTGGTCTTCATAATACCAGTTCGGCATTTTTTTATTTATTTAAAGTGCACTTGCAAATGCAAGTTCGATTAAAATAGGAAAGCTCAGGTTACTTTAGAAAAATATACCTGCAGTCAAAGACTGATCAAAGGTACAAGGCTAAGGCTTATGGAATTTCGACTGATAACGCCCAGAGGGTTCAATGTATTATTCCACATGTTTTCCTAATAATCGGTAGGCGGACAATGCAAATGATGTGTGTGCACGTATTTTTTTTATATATACAAAATAAAATAAATATCTAACTAAAAATATACAAAAGAAATATTAATTTCCTAATTTACTTATTTACAAAATGAAAATCTAAAAATAGAAATTAAAAAAATAAAATTGGGATTATACTAACCTTTTTTTGGTAGGCAATTTTCAATAATAATTGTAAAATATTACCTACACAACAAGGCTAAGAAAAATACTCAAGTAAAATCTAAAATAGAAAATAAAAATAAAATAAAATCCTAAACTAATTAGCACAAAATTAAAGAAAAATTAAAAATCACAACTTTATCCGTCCCCGACAGCGGCGCCAAAAACTTGATGGGATTTTAATTTACACCGCTAGAGCACGGCTGTCGATGAGACAGTATGCAAGCACGGTTCGTTCCACAGGGATTTCAGAATTACAATTTCTAGTTTTTAATTAATTGATATGCTAATGACAAATATGGTTTGGTGATTCTAAAATTTTGAAAATGAAACAAATACTAAAAATAATTTTGTATACAATTGAAAGAAAACCTAGAACTCAAGATTCCATCACAATTATGCAAGCTAGATGATTGTAATTATTTTGATAATTTTCTTTAAATATTACACAAAACGATTTCGGACAAAAGATTTACGTCTTGGAAGGTATAGAATTTTTAATCAATCATTCTCTCAAAAGATTAACAATTTTTCTTCACTATAAAATGCTAGTCTCTAATAAAAATAAATGGATCAATTAATAAAGCATCATAGGACACATGAAGTAAATCATTATCGGGATTAAACAAGAAATAAGACCAATATAATTAATTATAAAAATAATCACAACATGCTAGAAAATATAATTGGACTTCCTCTCTAATTCTAAGAGAGAAATCTAGCTACCATGGTAATTGAAGCACAAAAAATTAGAGAAGAAATAAATTTATTCATAATTTTATAAAGATATTACAAAGAAGAACTGACCAGTTGTGTCGTTGAATGATAAAAAAACTATTGAATTAATTAGACGAATTAACGACACCTTTAAACCAGAATTATCGCTGAACTTTTTAGCAGAACCGTCTTTAAAGCAGCTGGATAGGCGACGGTTTTCAGCGACAATTTTGGCTGGCTTTTTGTTCTTCTTCTTCAGTGCGCCTGGTTTGCAGAATTTTTTTGAACTTTTTTCCTTTCACTCCTGGCAGAAGCCAGCCTCCCTTCTAAGCTCCTTTCAACCCCTATTTATACTAGAATACCCAATAACTCTCATATCTTCAAAACTCCTCTAAAAATCTTCAAATTAATCCCCTCTAATAAAATATCTTCTCGAAAAAATATATCTTTTTATTATTCTTCTCGGTCTGATTTTCTTTCTCCTTTTAAACTAAACTCGATCTTCTCTGATTCTTTTTTGATTCTGCTTCCTTAGATATCCCAAATATTCTTGAAATATGGAACATATTTATACGACTTTAAAACATAGTTATCTCCGAGTATATATTCTCGATGTTCTTGACTATAAAAACGAGATTTTGTTTTGAGTTTTGGTTGGATTGATTGCGTGTACAACTTGTAATCTTAATAAGGCAAGAATAATCCTGTCTTAACCTCTTGCAAATCCCAAAATACTCGAACATAATCTTTCTCAATTTGAAACAAAGTTTTCTTGCCAAGAATGTTTTTGAATTTGAAAGGAGTGTGTGCCTTTATCAATTTGTATGGGTGCCTTTATCAATTCTCAGGGGTGCTTTTAACACTTTTCTAAGGTGCCTTTAACACTTTTTAAGCCAATTTTTCCACAATTGTTTATTCTTCAAAAATACCTATAAACACAATATAACGACAATATTAATACATAAATGGAGTGATAGCAATGTAAATATGAGATTAAATAAGACACAAAATTGTGTCTATCAGTTCTTACAAGAAGATAATAGAGTGATTGCTAGAAATGGGTTCAGTCTATATTTTTAACAGGTTATTCTTCATTCGACCATGGTACCCCTTTATTGAACATGAAATTGGTGTTTTATCCACCATTCCCACTAGTTAACCCAAAAAATGTTCCCTTACAACCGTGGAACCCAGATGGCTTGGCCAAATAGCTAGTGTTATTGGAATCCCCATTATGATTGATAACCACACTCTCATGAGTCAGATGACATTTGCAAGAGTTTGTGTTGAATTTGACATGGATAACTTATTTCCTACCGAGTTACCATTCACCATTGATGGTAAAAATTCGTGGTTCAAGCTGAAATGTTGAATACCCATAGAAACCTACTAAATGTATTCACTGCAAGGAGTTTGGAGACACAAATAGAAAGTATTCTACCAAACCAACTCCTAAGTGGTTTTCTAAGGCTAATGAAGCTCAACCTCCTACCGAGATTATCGAGAATTGGACCCTAAATAAAAAAAAAAAAGAAAAAAGAAAAGAAAGGCTCAAGAAAAACACCATATCTCTACAAAGAACATTATGGATTCAACTGATTTGGCACCTTACAAAGCTCAAAATCTTCAGATGATATTGCCTTTATGGATTAAGACTCTACAATTGATGGTGATGATTGTATGATGGATCACCTTCAACAACTTCCTTTTTTTTCCCGGAACCCTAGTACATGTATGATGGAGCTTAGTAAAGTTAGTCTCATCTCAGGGCATAACTTACTAACGTCACTGAAGATAAGGTGGATCCTAGGAAGAAACTGAAACCCACCTCTCCCCAATGATAAATTTTGGTTGTTGGAATATCAGGGGCTTAAATGGCCCTATCAAAATTACTATTGCTAGGAATTTAATTTTGAATAATATGTTGTGCTTTTGTGGGTTAGTGGAACCCATGTAAATAATGATAAAAAGGATTCCATTTTCAATAAGCTCATCCTCACTTGGGCAAGTTTTCCTAGCTACTCTGCCAAGATTGATGGTAAAATCTATTTACTTTGGGATCATTCTTTTGTCTCGGTAACTCTTTTTTATTGCACTTTCAAAAAAAAATTTATTAGAGTCAATACTTCTTCTGGTATTTTTTTTACTATCAATATCATATATGGCTTTAATTCTGTTGATCTCAAACAGTCTCCTTGGAATGATTTAATGTTTTTTCTACCACCTAAAAATACATCTTGGCTCAATATGTGGGGCTTAAACTAGATTTTTTTTAAAGAGAATGTAAGCGGAGATCCATCTAGGCAGCGATCCAGTTAGACCTTATCATTTTGTCGACCTTCTTAATTGTACCCAGCAAGCCGACATCTTTGATTACCCTTATTCTGGTTGTTTTCTGACCTGATCAAATTTCCAAGTGGGAGGGATCAAATTGCTTCTAATATTGATAGAACTATGATAAATGTTCACTGGTTAGACTCGACAAATGACACCCAAGTTGAATTGATCCCACTAGTTATCGCAAATCAATCGCATATCATTACTAATATTAATTCTTTAGACCATTACATTACTGGGAATAGTCTTAATAGGGTCTTTAATATTTGGACTGAAGAACCTGACTTTATGCCTTTAGTTAAGGCCTCTTGAGACACTACTATTATTGGGAAACCTATACAAAGGTGAATGCGTCTAAACTCTGCAAAATTAAAGACAAGGGTGGTTTATGTTTTAGAGATTTAGGTTGTTTTAATGATGTTAGCAAGAACATCTTGGAGACTCTATAACCGCAATGATCAACTTTAGGCCATTGTTTTAAAAGTAAAATATTTTCGTAATATAAGTCTACTTCAAGAAAGTGAAAAGAATTCTTCCACTTGGTCATGGAAAAATCTCTTCAGAAATGTGGATTTCAGAAAAAAAAATCAGTTTCGGGCAGCTTGGAGATAGTCAGAAAATCAGAATTTGGGAATGCAATTGGGTCTCAGATATGCAGCATCCTCCAGTTCCAAAAGCTCAAATCATTTCAGAATTACAACAATATACCATGGTATCCCATCTGATAAATATTACTTCAAGAACTTAGAAGACTGATAGAGTAAATTCCCTGTTTGAAGATAAGACTGCAAGAAAGATTTTGAGAATCATAATTCCTATAAACTTTAAAGACAGACTTGTGGGACTTTAACTAATAATGGTGTTTTCAAAGTAAATGCCTATCATAAAATGTTGCAGTTAAAAACAAGTAAACAACAGGAGGGCAACATAAATGAGAAGATTTGGAAGAAGCTATGGAGTCTAAACACTATGCTCTGGATCAAGCATTTTATATGAAAGTGTTTATCAGATAATACCCCTTCCGGAGAAAGGTTGATGAGAAACTGGTGAGTGCATAATTTATATGATTCTAGTGTCAAATCCATACTAATATTTGTTAAAATTCCTTCATATTACTTTTTATTACTCTTTTTTTATATCTTATGTGTCATATTAGGTGAATCATCCAAAAAGGAGTTACAAAGTGCTAAATTGAGCAACGAATTGAAGTCTACCAACGGAGAAGGGCCAAAGACCAAGTTCAACTCGTTCAAATCCAGAATTTATTTTTATCATCTTGAAGAGAATTGAAAGACGAATCCGGCACAAAAAATTAGGAAAGAAGTAAAACGCACAACAAAAATAATCGGTAGATAATGGGAACCTGAGTCTACCGACTATGGAAAGTTTTGGGTAAAAAAAACTCTGGAGTTTTGACAAAAATAATCGTTAGAAATAGGAGGAGTGATTCTACCGATTATGACTCGATGAATGCCACTTACAAGACCCGTTTAGGTTTCTAAAACAAGGAAAACACGGTCCCGGAAAGATTGTAAACCCTATAAAGAGAGGATACTTTAGGGCCAAGCATTGAAGGCTATAAAAGAAGACATCTAAGGCTCTAACAAGATATCTTTTAATTAATCCATCATATACTCTACATCTCATACTACAATTCTACATCAAAAACCTAGGGTTTACCCCTTTAGGGGGAAACCTTTCTTCTTTCTAATATGAGTAGCGAAACCTTTGTTGATTAGGAATGAATTCAATGTTCTAGACATGAAGTTTTATTAGTAATACAAGTTATTTGGAGTTTTAATCATCTTATCGTTTATTTTCACTACATCTACGGTTTATGGTTGATTTCTAGATTGTTCAAGTGTACAATTGGATTATTATATTGATCATTCTAGTGCTAATAGAGAGTTGACCGATCTGTAATTCTCGAGCATCTCATACACAAGTAGAGAATGTGATACCTTGTACAGGGATTCTGTGGATCAATCGTGTATGAAGAAAACACCAGTAAGTGAACTGAGCACTGAGTTTAACTGTTGGGATCAACCCTAAAGCATTCAACTGAGTTACACCTTGAGAGCGTACTTCTTGGCGGCTCAGAAGAATATTATCCGATGACTAAGCGTACTTGTTATCCGGTGATACAAGGAATTTTGGGGATAGCAAAGCGTACATGTTATTCTACGGTTGGTGATGAAAGATTCTAACGAAAGATTGATAAGTATACTACTCGAGTTAACGTTTGGTAACGGCAAATGATTCCTTAATCATTCTTTCTTTCTTATTATATTTTTATTGTCATATTTAGTTAATTAAACCAATCCCCCCTTAGTATTTAATTTTATTATTATTTTTCTAATCTAAATAAAATCTCAATTACACTATGTGGGAACGATCCTTACTACCACTATATTACTAGTTAATTAGTGGAAAATATATTGGTTAATTTATTGCACTTACGACATGCATCAAATTTTGGCGTCGCTAGCGGGGAGCAGTCGCTAATTGATTTGTTATTTGTTTTAGCTTCTTTTAGTAGTTTAGATATTTTCACGTTTTTCTTTAGTATTTTTCAGATTTTTAGGTTTTCGTGGTGTTATTAATTTGTTAAAGGTGTTATCCGCTCGTCAAAAGCGGGAGATAAATTCTGAAAACAGGTTGTAAGTATCATTTTTATTTTAATTTTTTGTAGATTTCTAGTTTTTGGTAGATTTTTTTATTCTTCTTGTGAGTCGTCATGTTTCCCTTCGGGAATAACATGTACGGTACAAGATCAAACATATAATGGTGCTAATCAATATGGTTTTCAATCTCAGTATTATAAGAACTACTAACCATACCATGGGTATAATCAAAACCAATCTTTTGACTATGATCAATACCCTACGGAACCTTATGGTTATTCTCATATATACCAACAACCTTACAACATGTATGTAAGTGAACAATCACAAGGATGGGTTATACTTTCAGTCAATTGTTTTCTAGTAGTGTGCAGATGTCAGAGAGTTCGGAACTAAAAACTTATGATTGTACTTCTAGACCCATACCCATTTCTTATATTTATGATCATTCACACATTCAAAGGGAAGAGATGTGGTCGAGAGACTCTATTGTGAGTAATGATGCAAAACGTATTAACATCAGAAAACTTTCTAAACAAAACGATCAACTAGAACAAGATAAAGCATCAGAGAAAACTTTCCAGGAAATTAATAGGGTCATACAGATGGAACTCCAATACCATTGGGATGATGAAGATAATGAGGTTGACAAAAATTCTGATGACGATTCTGAGGATAAGCAACCTTTGGAAATTCCTCGTAACAAAGATGAAGTTATTCCAACTCCGGATCATAATAACGATCATTCGCCAATTCAAAAGGAGGATATTGGGTATAACCTATCTATTGTTATAAATGGTGTAACGTACTCAAAAGAAAATATTAGGATATGCACCAAGGAAAATTTTCTTATAGAGCACCTTAATTCAGATGATGAGAGTGTTGAAGTGACAGTGATTGAGAATGAAACCAAGTTGATTGATTTCGTGGAAGACCCAATTGAGCTTGCCAAGGATTATAATGATGCTAAGATTTCGGTTGAAGCAGAAAGTGATGAAGAATGGTTTTTGAAGAGTTTGATAGAGGACCACGATATACACGAGGTAAATAATTCATTGGAGTTATTTAAGAATGATGAGGATTTCGTAATACAGAAGATCGTGAAAGGTTTGTCTAATCCTTTGCACAGTTCTATATCTTTTGATCCTCCACCCACATTAGAAATAGTTTCCCAAAGAGTTGCTAACCCGGTTTTTGAGGAGCTACCTCACTTAAGGTTGGGTGTTTTTGCTACTAAAATTCTTAAGAATTAGTTTGCTTCTAAGAAGTTCCCATGATATATATTCTCTATACACTTCCGAATGTAGAAAATATTAAGTGGGGAAACTTCCACAAAATAATAATCTCATTATTTATATGTTATGTTAATTATTGTGAAGTTGTTATTAGAACTGCAGATTGTTATCTGGGTGGATCCCCAGATTTTTAGATTATTGGTGTACAAACGCTAACAAGAAGGTCAGGATGAGGACATTAAACTAAGCATTGAATGGGAGGAAAATCATTGGTTTTGTATTTTTATCATTTTATTTTGTTTTTATTAGTTTTTTATATCATTACTTGCCTTCCCATCTCGATTTTACATTGGAGGGGTCAATTTACATTGAGGACAATGAAAAGTTTAAGTGTGGGGGAGTATTTATCATATAGAGTTTTTAGTCTTTACTCAGAGTTTTCACTTTTGTAAGGAAAAATGAGTTTGAAAGACTTGAGTCTACAAAGAGAAGTTCGGATGATAATGTAATTTTTTTTAAAACTTTTGGTACATATTTGCATGAAAACCTCCAACTTTTAGATATTTTAGAGTCACTTAGTACACTTTTAGCTAAGCGTACATACAGAGTTCTTACCAAAATAACTGAACTTAGAAGTATTAGAGAACTATATTCGGGTTTCTTAATTGTTAAGAGGCAATAGTCGACAAAAAAGGACTTAAACCGCCAGTGGAGAATTAGGTGAAGAAAGAATACAATATTAAAGAAGTTGATTAATCATTAGCAAAGACTACCTATTGTTACATCAAGTGAGGCACCAAACCTTCAATTCTTTGTAGATGTCTAAAAGTTTTCCTTTAGAGTGTGTGTCATCTTACTCTAATTCCAGGTAGAATGATGAGTTACCCAACTTCGGACTAATTTCAGCACTTTTCTGATCTCTTGAATGCTAATTCTATCAATCATGAGGGTGTCATCAGAATTGTTAACTCTATCTTGTAGTCTTGTTTACAGTTAGCACCATTCACTCGACAAAGCAGCAATATAAACAAATCATCATCAACAAGCGTAGAGAAATCAAAATCACAAAGAAACTTGAATACAGTCAAGTTTGCAAGCAACAAAAAAAAAGAGTAAAAATTCAATATCCAAGTTGATGACTAAGTACAAGAGGGAAGAAAATCAAAAGAAGTGAATTTTTATGAAGTTCTTGAGACCAAGACAATACAAGTTGTGAAGAATCAAGGGGTAACGTCCTTTTCCCACGACCATATTAGTTTTATTTGTTAACTTATATTTCAATTTAGCATATCTATAAAAAACAAAAAACAAAAAAAAGGTAAAGAAAAAATAAATAAAATAATATATGGTTTATATTGCTTTAGTTGTTTCTTTTTATATTCATTCAATAAGGCCGTGGGGAAGAAGAAATATATGAAGAAGTTTCAAGCAACAAGGAATTGAGGAAAAGAGTTATAATTGTCAAAGTTCTATGAAGTTCAAGAGTTCATCATCACCAGTTGAATACCGAAGACCGAAGACATTTCTATTCTTTGTGAGAGTGGTGCTGATTGTAGATCGGGTAAGAAGGTAAGTAAGCATTCTCATCCTCACATAGTGGTTGATTTCCTTTCTTAGATATCATGAGGAAAAAAAAGTTCTTTTCGTCTCACGTTTCTATGGGATAACAAAATATAATTCGGAAGTTTTTTTATCCCTTCCCACCATTCAACATGTGCAAGATTTTATTTTCATTTCTGCTTGCACACATGAGAACCATAAAGTGCGTTTCTGGGTGCAATTTCATAAAACCCTATTTGTGAGGCAGAAGTCGAGGCAAAATGCTTATTTGATCGCTATCGAGGCTGGATTCTTTCATATGGTTGGTTTTCTCCTAACTCAAGAGTTAAGCATGAGAATTATGATCTTTGATATTTCTAACTCCTTGATAACGCGCTCTGAAATTTTTGAAAGTTGGAATTTAGGTTTTATGGGTATACCTCTTGTAAACCCTCACGAGACTATAACTCGTCAACTAGGGACACTTAGGGGTTTAAAGGCTTGTTGCACATGCTAAGTGCAGCCGTGTCCTCAACGAAAGGGATTTGTATGTTAGTTTAGTTTGGATTAGTTTAGGTTAGTTTAGGTAAGTAGTTTGCTCGAGGACTAGCAAAATCTAAGTGTGGGGGAATTTGATAAGTGCATAATTTACATGATTTTAGTGTCAAATCCATACTAATATTTGTTAAAACTCTTGCATATTACTTTTTATTACTCTTGTTTTCTATCTTATGTATCATATTAGGTGAACATCCAAAAATGAGTTACAAAGTGCTAAAATGAGCAAGGAATTAAAGTCTACCAACGGAGAAGGGCCAAAGACCAAGTTTAACTCGTTCAAATCCAGATTTTATTTTCATCATCTTGAAGATAATCGATTCCAACTCAAAAATAATGAGGTCATTCCGAGCTCGTATGAGGAAGTTATGAGCAAAACAGCCAGAAAGAAGTAAAACGCACATCAAAAAGAATCATTAGATAATGGGAACCCGAGTTTACCGATTATGGAAAGTTTTGGGTTAGAAAACTCTTGAGTTTTGACAAAAATAATCGGTAGAAATAGGAGGAATGAGTCTACCGATTATGACTCGACGTAGCCACTTATAAGACGCGTTTAGGTTTCTAAAACAAGGAAAACACGGTCCCAGAAGGATTGTAAACCCTATAAAGAGAGTATACTTGAGGGACAACCATTGAAGGTTATAAAAGAATACATTTAAGGCTCAAACAAGACATCTTTTAAGTAATCCATCATATACTCTACATCTCATACTACAATTCTACATCAAAAACCTAGGGTTTACCCCTTTAGGGGGAAACAATTCGTCTTTGTAATATGAGTAACTAAACCTTTGTTGATTAAGGATGAATTCAATGTTCTAGACATGAAGCTTTATTAGTAATACAAGTTATTTGGAGTTTTATCATCTTATCGTTTGTTTTCATTACATCTATGGTTTATTGTAGATTTCTAGATTGTTCAAGTATACAGTTGGATTATTCCTTTGATCATTCTAGTGCTAATAGAGAGCTGAGCGGTTCGTAATTGTCGAGCATCTCATATACAAGTAGAGAACGTGAGATCTTGCAAAGGAATTTTGTGGATCAATCGTGTGTAAAGACAACATCGGTAAGTGAACCGAGCGTACTGAGTTTAACTGCTGGGATCAAACCTAAATTCACAAACCCTAAAGCGTTCGACTGAGTTACACCTTGAGAGCGTACTTCTTGGCGGCTCATACGAATAGAATACGGTGACTAAATGTACTTGTTATCCGGTGAGACAAGGAGTTTTGAGGATATCAAAGCGTACATGTTATTCTACGGTTGGTGATGAATGATTCTAACGAAAGATTGACAAGTATACTACTCGAGTTAACGTTTGGTAACGGCGAACGATTCCTTAATCATTCTTTCTTTCTTATTATCTTTTTATTGTCATATTTAGTTAATGAAACCAATCACCCCTTAGTATTTACTTTTATTATAGTTTTGTTAATCTAAATAACATCTCAATTACACAGCTCTTTGTGATAACAATCCTTACTACCACTATATTACTAGTTAATTAGTTGGAAATATATTGATTAATTTGTTGCACTTACGACACGCATCAGAAACATAGGTGGGGAATCTCAGCTTGTGTTATCCGTGGGCATGACTGTGAAACAACAAAATTCTCATGTAATGTTTCTTCACTAGACAATGCTTATGTTTATTCCTGATAGCAGCAGATCATTAACAGGATATAATGACATTCAATCCTAGATCTCAAGTTGGTTTGTTGAGACTGTTGTTGGTTCTATTCTGGATGATAAATAGATTATTCATATTTCAGTTTCTTTATGAAAAATCTGGAAGGAAAGATGCCGAAGTGGTTTTGATAAAACTAAGTCAAATCCAGTTGCTGCAATTAAAAGGATATTGGTCTAATTTCACCTTGTTTCCCAACACAACAACCAAATTATGCTAAAATTGACAATCTAATCATATGAGCTACCAATTGGACACCACCTTCTAACTTTTTTATTTTTTTATATTGCGATACATTTTTTAAATTGAGGTTTAATGAAAATGGAATTGGTATAATTGTTAAAGATTTTACAGGTCCACACTAGTCTTCAAGATGCATCTATATGCATGGATATCTAGACGAAGAAGAAGCTGAATGTGATGTTGTATTAGAAGCAATTTATTGGGATACAAGTCTAAGAATACAACACTTGAAAGTGGAGATGACTCGGTGAATGTGGAAGCTGCTATTAATGGAGCAAACACAAGCTTATCTTGGAAGAATCAAAGAACAATAGAAAGTATAAACGTTTATTTAATTAATTTCAATAGGAGGATATACCAGCACATTAGTAGAGAATACAATAAGCATGCATATGCTTTGGCCAAACATGCCAGAAAGTTCAAAATTTCTAAGTACTGGCAATCTTCGATTCCAAATTTTATTTCTGATCAAGTTACAGATGAGATGTAGAATGTGTTACCAGTTTAAGGTTTACCAAAGAAACTTTCTTTGCATAAAAAAGGGTAATTCAGGAATTATCTAAAAAAATGATTTAATTTGGCACACCTACTTTTTCTTTTGCACATGATTAATTTTACTAGAAAAGAGATAGAAAAAATATTAATGATATAAGATGTTGCATATGTTAAAACCTTTAGAGGAGGCAATACAAATAAGCAATCTCATCGGGGGAGGAAACATTAAATAATTATATTCTCGTAATATTTCCATGCTTTGCTAGTCAGTATGTGGCAAATTAATCTAGAGTGTACCAAAAATCCATATAAAACAAAACTATCATAACCACGTAATTTGCTGGATTGGTACACTCACGTGTAGTTTGGTATTATAGGAATTATCATTTAGTTCCAAAGTCAGTGGGCTTTAGACAGTTTAGTCATGTCCTCTCAAGCCTAGTACTAGTTAGTCCAAAATTCTCCCATATAGACAGTTTAGTCCAAAAGTTAGACGAGTTAGTCCAAACTCCTCCCGATCCAAAGAATCATACTTTTCCATATTACCCTAAATACCCTGTTTATGTTTCCGTATATACATAAAAAGAGAAAGTGACTAGAACTTTTTAGATCTGAATTTTTTGACGAGAGATAGAGGCGATTTGGGCTTTTAGATCAAGTTTTCATTTATGCATTTTAAAAAAATTCGAAGAAGATCAAATCAACAGACTAAAAAAGGATTTTCAGTAAGTTTATACATTTTTTTTACTTTCTAACTTGAAAGAAGAAGAACAAAACATATAGTGTTTGTTGGATTGAATTCTTGTGATCTGTCACTTTCTAACAAATAGATTATGTCGTTTCTGTTGAATTTTGCTTTTCTTGTGTTTCAAGTTTATACATATGCTTCTCGTTCCTAACAAAAAGATTGGTCTAATCTCTTTTTTGATTGGATCCGGTTTAAGAAAGTTTCATATATGTTGGTTTCATGTTGCGTTAATGCATTTTAGGAGAATTTTTTGTTATTTACATTGTTCATCTTCTA
>JAJJMC010006896.1:985796-1001757 GCA_023531435.1 Papaver californicum
ATTGTTCATCTTCTAAAATTCTAGTATGAAGTAGTGTTCATTGATTGTTATTCCTTCAGTGGAATTCAGTAGGAAATTTTGATGAGATTAATTCAATATTTTACCTTTCCAAATCTTATCTATGTTGTGGATTTAGTGGAATTGAGCTCATTCACTTTGGTGTAAGCTCCCTCTAAATATTTAGTCTTTCAGTTGTCATTTAGATGTCCAGAGAAAATTTCATATGTTTTCTGATATGTTTTTGATATTCCAAAATTACAGGTAACTTGTTTTGCTAAAGCGGGTGGACAACATGTTTCCGGGGTGGCAAGAGTGGTGGAGCTACTGGGTTTACGTGCATGTTTAGTGCAGTCAACCATGGATTGTGGTGAGGGATTACCAGAAAAATGGCGTGTTCAGTCTACTGATTATTGTATTCAGGTTCTCTTTTAAGGTTTTTACATTTCAAGATCTTTCTTTGTTAGTATGTTTTGGGAATCAGATTCAACCTATCATTGGTGTTAGTCTTTTGTTAAACTTAGTTTTCTTCTCGTGCATTTCCCAACCTATTTTTTTGTCCATTACTCTCCATAATTCATTTTATGACCAATGTTACTATATTGACTCAAGGAATCAGTCTCAAGAGGAACTTTATGCGAAGTATCATAATACCGCAAATGGGCATACTAGAATGTGGTTCGGAATACGGCAAATTATGAATGCAAGGATAAACTATTATTTAAAACTAGAGACGCAACGAAAGAACTGAGCACCGACATCCACATGGTATGAATCCTACTTGGTATCATCTGTTGTGTTTCATCTCTAGTCTACCCCTAATTTGTTTGGGACTAAATGCTTAATTTCGGCTGGGGTTATATATGATATTGGAATTGACATCTTAATATCGTTGGTTTATAACAGCTAGGTTCTTCTTTCGTGCTGATCTATAACCAATGATAACATATAAGGTATCAGACCAGAAGTCCACTTCTTGTGAAACCCAACCTCAAAGCGGCAAATGATTTGCGCTGGTTTGAATGTGCGATTCAGTAAAGCTCCCAAATCATAAAAAATAAATATATGTTAAATTTACACTCTTTCAAGGAACTATATAAAGCTCTACCATATGCACATAGTTGTACACATGTTGATTCTTAATGTGTACATAATTATACACATGTAGATTGTTAATGTGTACATAGTTGTACACTTGTTGATTATTAGTGTGTAGTGTGTACATAATTGTGGACCTGTTGATTGTTAATGTGTACATAGTTGTACACATCCAGATTTCTGGTGGTGCAAAACTGTATTATATCCTGATGCACATTTGACATCAATCTTTTTTGGTTTTATGTATTTAATCTAGGGACTCATAAGCTCAAAATGGTAGAGCGTCCAAGCCTATCACAAGGTTTGCGGAGGTCAATGGTTCAAATCCATCTGAGTTTCCATGTTATGTTTATTCAATATGGGTAGGTGTGTACACACCGGCGCACCAGTGTAATTTCCATGACATAGATTTGTTTGTAGGTTAATATAGTTGGTTTGTTCCATGTTTTATAGGGGTGTAATATTGGTGCATCAGTGTATTTTCCATAAAAAATAGGTCTGTGTGTGGGTATGAATGATCGATTTAATGCATTTTTTTAGGTGTCTACATATCAGTGCACCTGAGTAATTCCCATGAAAAAATAGGTTTGTATGTAGTTATGAATGATCGATTTTATGTATGTTTTGTAGGGGGTGTATATATTGATGCACTAGTGTAATTCTCATGAAAAAGTAGGTTTGTGTGTGGTTATGAATGATCAGTTTTATGCATGTTTTGCAGGGGTGTGCATATTGGTGCACTAGTGTATTTTCCATTAAAATAGGTCTGTGTGTGGGTATGAATAATCGATTTTATGCATGTTTTGCAGGGGTGTACATATTGGTGCACCAATATAATTCCTATGAAAAAGTGGGTTTGTGTGGTTATGAATGATCGGTTTTTATGCATGTTTTGCAGGTGTGTACGCATTAGTGCACCAGTATAATTCCCATGAAAAAGTAGGTCTAAGTGTGTGATTATGAATAATTGGTTTCATGCATATTTTGCAGGGGTGTACAAAGTGGTGCACATGTTAAAAAATAACTGCATAAGCTTATGAAAATTTTATGTATGTGTACTTTTATGTACACATGAGATAACCATGAAGAGAGAATAATTTTTTTGAAAAATGATAATTATATAGTCATATGGGTACTCTTTTTGTAGATCTCGGAAAGAGTCTTCCGAATATATAAAGTTTACGAATTTTGGATGAGCGGTTTAAAAGATAAAAATGTTTTTTAATTATTTAAAATTGTTGACATCATAATGAGTCACTTTGGACTAAACTATAAATATTTGAACTAAATTGTAAGGTTATTTATGTATTTTCCATATTTTAAATAAATAAATGACGAAATTGTAACTAGTTAAATGGATCAAGACTAAAATATCTATTTAGATGAGATTTTGGACTAAACCGTTATTTTCCCTTTGGTATTCCCTCTATTACCTATTGTTCTAGTGGGAACTCCTAAAAAAAATAACTAAAGAAAACCCTTTTCAGCAAGAGCAGAATTTCCAAATTAATGTTTAATTTAACATTCGTAAAAAATTAATAAAATATTCCTTTATTTTTAGAAAAAAGTTATCATCATTTTTTTTATTTGACCTATTTTTAAGCTAAAATAAAAAAGTTACAGTTTCAAAAGGAGTAAGTCTTTAGTGAGTTGTCTAATTTATTGTTTGAAAAACTCGTGTTCCAATGAAAATGCTCTGACAATATCTATACACCCAGAGTCATAACAGGAACTTACTGTTCATCGCCATAGTGCTAAGTGCTACTACCACTTGGGATGCCGAGAGCACTGCCCTCCTACCCTTCTGGGATGGAATGATGATCTTGTTGTAACAAACACTGCCATCCAGATATTCGTAGAGCTGCTCTAGGCCATGGATAGAAGATATCTGTTAGGCCAATAATATGAATGATATAGATAAAATGAAATTTAAATAAGCAAAGCACGTGAAGGAGTACTTGGTTGTTTAAGCTTCGAAACAATTAGCCATTTTTGCACACGAAGAAGAGCAATCCACATCAGAATCTGTGATGGTGTTTGTCATTTTCTGTAAACTCAATTTTGGTTGCAACCTTTAAAACTACACTGTTCATTGTACAATTCTCTACCATACAAAGCGTAGAAATATGAGGTAAGTTTCATATTACAAAACCAATGAAGCTAGTGAGCACTTGCAGCCATGGAAGCTGGAAGACTAGTTTTCGGTCTTGTGTATCCCAGACTTATTAGCTTCTTCACGAGTATTCTCTCTGCATCTGCCTGAAAATAAAAAAAATCAAACCATTAGTGACTGTGGACAATGAAAAATATGAACAAGAAGAGAGAATGAGGAAGGGAGGGAGGGAGGGAGGGAGGGAGGGAGAGAGAGAGAGAGAGACCTCAAGCAATGAGCTGTTATTAGGGATATTGCAAGCCAAAATTATGTTAAGACCTGACTTCAGAGCTACAATAGAGATCAGTTTTAGCATCAGCAACGAGGGGAGTGAGACAAGACCCTATGAGCAAACCTTATTGACTTCAAAAGTGTAACGAAATACCTAAGCGGCGAGCAATGCTGGAGCCAGTGTTATCTGAAGCACCTCCAAGAATGGAAGTAACACTCACTGTATTGCTCTGTTTGTTCATCAAACAATGTATCATTAAACTGAAAATAAAGAATAACAAAGGTATAAACCGAAAAGCAAAAACATGCAAAGACTACAGAAACTGCCGACTCACAGGTCTAGTAGGGGCAGCTGCATATAAATGACCAAATTTAGCTGAGTGGCAGCCAATCCAAGCGTATATCTGCAGTTCAGTTAAATGTCTATGATTAGGAATTAAGAGAAGTAAGAATCCCAATTTCGTACAAAGTAATAATCTGAAATCATAAGAAGACCTTCAGTAACATACAAAAGACCTCAAGTGAATTGATGAATGAATTCAAATACATGTATACAAAAGATAAAATGAATGAGACATTTGTTGGGAAAGCAGAAGCTACTACCAAATACATTAATATTTTACCCTAGAGAACAAGGGAAGGGTGAACCTAGGTTCTGATTAGATATTGTATTAACACTCTTCCTCCTATCATTTTTAAGGCAATGTTTGAAATTAGACCCCGAAAAAGAAATAACGAAGACAGTCACACCAGGAGTAACAGTTCAAAAGTCAGAAGCAATCTTTGCCTTGGGCCCATATCACAAACAACATACCCACATCAAATGATACACCAATCAACATAATATATCTATTGACCACTTAACATAATGACTAATTTCCATTCATCAGCTGCCTGTCAAGACTACTCATGAAATAATGTGGATGACCAAATATGAAATGTGCATTTTCTAAATCAATCAATCTAGAATGAGTCTATCAACATAACCATTGCCTTAAACCCCTTACTAGGAATCCCTCAACCCCCTATATTTCACTTGGTATAGACAGATGATTTGCAAATAAATATAGAAACGAAAAGGATGGAACTAGAACTAGACCCTAACTGATATTGATCTCAAAGTTCTAATTATGATGCTTTCCTTTGTCTTTCACATAATCAAAATCTTCTGAATTCGACTCAATTTTAGTGTATGTGATGCCAATGGTGTTGGTTACTTGACTATAATAACTTCACTAAATTTTAAATTGAGCAGATAGAAGTTGAAACACAGCAATGATACTCTCTTTTTCGTTCTATTAAATCAAGTTTACTCTTTCCTGATATTTACCACATTTTTCTTTCAATCTATTTATCTACTACCACAACACAATCTTGTCAAAATAACCAAAACAACTTTTGTACCACAGTAAAAAGAGCATAATACTGAACATTCTCCCTGATCTTGGTTGGGAAAAAAAACAAGAAGAAGTATGCAAAAGCTCATCTGCACATTCAACAAAGAGGAATAGATTTTATATTATCAAGAGTCAGCTGAGCAACAAAAGTACAGCTTGGCCACCTAAGCCTTCAGTGTGAAGATTGTGGTGCAAGGGCTGCCAAACAACATTGACATTTGCAGAAAAAAGATGAAGTTTGTGACGATTTTCTCATGACCATGTGAACATTATGGGCAACCATTTTCAGATGAAATTGCACAGAGAACAAATGAAGTGCTTGGCTTAGTGGGTACAGGCGTATGTGTGCCGATGACTCAAAGCATGCTTTTTCGCTCCAAATATGATTCAAAGATTTGTTACTTGAAAATGTCATTACAAACACTTGAATTGACTCCAAGTCTCCAACCCATGGCAATTTAAAACCTCAAAAGGGTTTTGCACAACATTCAAACTCTGATAATCAAATACAAAACTTATCTACCAAAAGGGGATTAGATTCGTTCATTCCGGTATGTAAAATACAATCATGGTATGCTTATATAAGTAAAATGGATCTTAAAACATTTCAACAATTTTAAGATTTACATAATAAAACACTTAATAATCTCAGCTCTTGAACTGGTAACAAATAGAATACAAGTGAAATTAGAATGTTTACCTGTTTATGAAGCTTTATGATTTGGATATGCAAAGTGGTATCATTCATCTCCTCAGTGAAACACGTTATCTTGGCACCATCTTCTTCACCAGCATCACTAACCCTTACAGTGCTTTGATCAGTATTGGTAGCTGTTTCTTTCAAATTTAGGGCATCAAAATTTAAAGGACGTCCATTCAAGTCCTCCGACGCCATCACTGGATTTTTATGCTTACTTTGAAATTTTGAATTCAAAACTTGGTATAAAAAACCAAGGTAAACAAACTTACCATGTAAAAAACCCTCCCATATTATTTTTTATAAAGAAAAAACTATTTTTATTAAAAATGAGATAAAAATCCCATTTCACATAAAACTAATTAAATTTAGATTTTAATTATTTTCTATATACTCAAATTGCCCTTCCTATATAATCTATAACTTTTAAATGGAAACAAAATCTAAAACATAATCTTCGTATGAGATAAGAATTCTGCTACAAATCTGATTTTCTGAAGAACCGAAGCACATCTTCTCCAAATTCGGCTAGGGTTTCAACAAAACATTTATTCTCCAAATTTGATTCATGAAATTTAATTCAAGATTTGTGTTCGTTTTTGTTCCTGTTTAATTGAAGATTTGAGTTCCTGTTTCAAATTTTGTTGTGTAAGTGAAGATTTGAGTTTGTTGTTCGTTCTGCTTAATTGAAGAGCATAAATTCTAGCTTCAAATACGAACATAAATTCTATCTTCTCTGATTCATCTCAAACAGTTTCAAATCCATTGTTGATTTGAAGAACCGAGTTCGTATTTGTTTAAGTGATTCTCGAACATCACTCTCTTTTCCGTCTTCTAACTTCAGTTGTATTTCAACAGGTAAGTTTTAGTTTTCAATTTTTTACATCACTCTCTTTTCCGTCTTCTAACTTCAGTTGTATTTCAACATGTAAGTTTTAGTTTTCAATTTTTTTATTTTGGTTGTTATTTGATTATCAAATTTTCGATTAACCAAACTCAAAATTGTGTTCCTTTCTGTTCAAGTGAAGAACAGGAACTGTAACTATTTTTTTTGTGTATTTTCATGATTATTACTGTATTTTCAGTTTTGATGATTCTTACTGTATTTTTCAGTTGTTATTTGATCATATTCTCACTCTTTTCAAGCTTTTGTATTAGTTCAATCATTCCTCTGAAACTGAAATCCAACTTTCAAATGTTGTTGGTGGTGTTGTTGTTTATATTCACATACAGTGAAACCGTTTTTGGTTTCATACTTTTTCCTGTATATAATTGGAATCCGAATTTTGTTATGTTTTTTATGTTTTTCAATTTTTGTTGGTGTTGTTGTTTATATTCACATACAGTGAAACCGTTTTTGGTTTCATACTTTTTCTTTGTATATAATTGGAATATGATGTTACCTTGTTATGTTTTTGATGTTAATTTTCAAATGTTGTTGTTGGTGTTGTTGTTTATTCACATACAGTGAAACCATTTTTGGTTTCATACTTTTTCCTGTATATAATTGGAATCAGAATTTGTTATGTTTTTGATGTTAATTTTCAAATGTTGTTGTTGGTGTTGTTGTTTATATTCACATTCAGTGAAACCGTTTTTGGTTTCATACTTTTTTATGTATACTTTGGAATCACATTTTTGTATGTTGTTGATGTTAATTTTCAATTTTTGTTGGTGTTGTTGTTTATATACACATACGGTGAAACTTATTTTGGTTTCATACTTTTACCTGTAGGTTATGAAATCACATTTTTGTTATGTTGTTGATGTTAATTTTCAATTTTTATTCGTGTTGTTTGTTTATATACACGTATAGTGAAACTTATTTTGGTTTCATACTTTTTCCTGTAGGTTATGGAATCATATTTTTGCTATTTTGTTGATGTTAATATTCAAATTTTGTTGTTTGTTGTTGTTTATATTCACATACAGTGAAACTTATTTCGGTTTCATACTTTTTTCTGTAGGTTATAGAATCTGTTCTCGTTGTTATATTTCACAAAGATGATACATTATCTTTTCGTATTGGTCTACAAGCATCTGTTTGTGATTTGAAGGGTAGTATATGTTCAAGTTGGTGTCAATTCTTTTCTCTTTCTATTGAAATTTTCCACATAATTTGTGATCAGCAAAAGGTTATCAATTCTGATTTTGATCTCCAATCGGTTGCTTTATTTACTTTGTCTAATAAGCTTCCATCTCTTGAGTTACATGTAAGGCATAGAGATGAGTCCTCTAGTTGTAGTTCAGAAATTTCAGGAATCATACCATATGAGCAGCCACGAAGTTTAGGAATTATATCTTTTGAGCATTCAACACTTACAAATTTAGTTGATTATGATGTTCGTAATAAAGTTAAAGAACCGTTGAAGTATGCGCATTGGTTTGGCCTTTTTCAGGGTGTCAATCAGGTGTTTAATGGAGGTGTTCAACAAATTCGTTCTGATTTATTGAAATATCATGCAGTATCTGGGTATTCATTTAAGATGACAAGGAATGAGAAGTTGAGGATTGTTGTATGTTGTTCTAAGAAGGAAGAATATAAATGTGAATGACATATATATACTGTTTCTATTGATGGTGTTGAAGGTATTCCTTTTATTGTCAAGGAGTTAAATAAGAAGCATATTTATTGTGGTGGAGTTGTAAACAGACCACATTTGTCGAAGAAACTTATTAGTAGCTTGATTCTTGAAGAGATTAAACAGAATCCAAAGAAAAAGACAAAGGATATTATGAATCAGTTTACAAGAGAGTACGGTTTTGACATTAGTCGTTATTATGCATATGCAGGGAAGAGGCATGCATTGAATATAACATGGGGAGAGAACGAGAAATCATTTATGTACTTGAAATGGTATACCAACAAATTGACTGAAACCAATCCTGGATCTCGTGTTGTTTTGGAAGTTGAAAATGGGACTCAAAAATTTCAGAGATTGTTTATCTGTTTCGGAGCATACATTCGTGGATTCAATTAATATCGTCCTTTGTTATTCCTTGATGCAGCCTATTTGAAGAACAAATACCTTGGTCATATCATGGCAGCAACAGGTCTAACCGGGAATGACGGTAATTTTCTTAAACATTATATTTTGTTTCTTAGTTTATAAACAGGTTTGTTATCCTATACAAATGAAACCTAACATCATGCTACAAACCGATTAAACCAAGTTGAAAATCAGCGAAACCTATTTTTTTTTACAGAAAAATGTAATTGATATGTATGAAACCTTATTTGGTTTCATTATTTTTTATATGCTGATACATTTTTTCTACAGAAAAATATAGTTTAAACGGATGAAACCTTTTTCGGTTTCATTGTTATTTTTTATATGCTGAGACATTTTTTTTTGTTCTGTTTTTCAGAAATCTATCCTTTTGCTTATGTTGTTGTTTCTTCGGAGAATGACGCAAACTGGAAATGGTTTTGGAGAATTTGAAGCAAGTACTTTCTCCTATGCGCAAAAAGCTTAATTTTGTTAGTGATCGAGTTACTGGTTTGGTGAATCAAATCCCTGATGTATTCCCTGATGCTGCTCATGGTTGGTATTATTGGCATATGAAGAACAATATCAATACATACTTGCCGAAGTCCAGTAAGGCTTATAACAATTATGTGCTTGGGTTGTTTGAAAAATGTGCATATGCTAATACATATATAAAATTTTCAAAGAACTGGGAGAACTTGTTGCAGGTCAAAAATCAGAAGTTACAAGATTATATGAGTAGAGCTCCGATTGATAAATGAGCAAGTGTTTATTTCCCGGGTCGTCGTTATGGTAGGTTGTGTTCGAATATTGCTGAGAGTTTCAATAGTTGGATCGTTGAAGAGCGAGAGAATCCTATAGCCATTATGGTTGATGAGATCAGAGTGAAGCTTATGTATCAAATGTGTGTACGTCGTGAGGAATGTACAACATTATTGAAGTGGCGAGAAACTTTGTGTCCAGAGTTTGAAACTGAGTTGTACAACAACAAGATGCACGGCCGTGAATACACTGTCACCAAGTCGTTGCAATATGTGTTTGAAGTTCATTCTACATTAACATAAAAGGTCGATTTGGAAAGAAGAACATGTTCTTGCAACCGCTGGCGCATCAACGGTTTTCCTTGTGCCCACGCTATCCGCTGTATCATGCTAATGAAGAAGACCCGTATAAGTATGTTGAATTCTATTTTACAGTAAAGTTCTACCGTGAATCCTATGCAAGACCAATCAATCCTGTTCCCACAGTTGAAAAGCCTACGGTTGTGTCTCCAAAATCTTTTGTTCTTGGTCCTGATGCTCTACCACAACCTGGTCGTCCAAGGAAGAAGAAGAGAATTCCTAATACAGGTTCAGTTCTTAATAAGAAGATGCGAACTTGTGGTAGCTGCCATGTTTTGAGTACCCATAACCGAAGGACATGCCCTGCACGACAGATGTGAATTTATTTTGACAACAATTCATTGACTTTTTCATTTTCATTTTTTTTTTAGACTACTATATGTTTCAATCTTCATATTTTTATTATTCTTTTTTATATATTGTTTACAGTTAAAATTTCATTTTGCTTCAGGTGTTTCATGTTTTTTTATTTTTAGATTAAGTTTTTCAGAGTTACAGATTTTTATAATTTGTTGGAACCAAAATAGGTTTCATAGTTTTGTCACATGAAAGACCTGTAGCGTATGTTTTCTTATCTCTAAAATGATGAAACCTTTTTTGGTTTCATCGTTTTTTTTCATTTAGAATAAAATGAAACACCTCTAAGTTGATGGAACCATTTTTGGTTTCATCGTTTTTTTCATCTGGAATAAGATGAAATAAAA
The DNA here is from genome assembly GCA_023531435.1 of Papaver californicum. Taxonomy (NCBI): domain Eukaryota; kingdom Viridiplantae; phylum Streptophyta; class Magnoliopsida; order Ranunculales; family Papaveraceae; genus Papaver; species Papaver californicum. The sequence goes on from JAJJMC010006896.1 coordinate 996,184, forward strand.
CAAACGATGGAACCCTTTTTGGTTTCATAGTTTGTTTTCCTCTGGAATAAGATGAAACAAAAATAAATAATGTAACCTTTTTTGGTTTCATCGTTTTTTTCATCTGTAGTAAGATGAAAAAAAACAAATGATGAAACCCTTTTTGGTTTCATAGTTTTTTTTCATCTGCAGTAAGATGAAACAGAAAATATGATTAACATTTCTCAAAAATTATACTGTAATAAGATGAAACAAATCATGCAAAAAGATTTTCATCCTTGATTAAGAGAAAAATATCATAACAAATTTTATAACTTAAGAGTAGTGATTGATCAAAAGACTGATTAACATTGAATAAGATGTTTTTACGGACAACCATTTGTACTTTTATTAGAAACTAATTGATTAAAATTATTCTTAGTTTCAACCTCTCTTCCATGAACAGACAACCACCATGAGGTTTTACCATCAGTCTTCTTTTCTCTTCCACTTTAAGTTGCAACTTTGTCAAGGAGTATTAGTCTTCAACTTTGTTAAGGAGTATCTTGCATGCCAACTTTGGCCTCATATTTTACACCTTTTGTTTTATGTGCTCTTCGGATGAAAAATTTCCTTTCAAAAGGCTCTTCATGTAATAGCAAACATGAAGTCCGCAGTCATTCCTGAAATTAACAAAACAATATCTTTAAATTGAAAAATACAAAAAAGGATTGAAATGAAGATATCACAATTTCTTTTAAAAGTACTTACACATCTTGTTGACAACAGAAAGGGGTGTTCAAAATAAATTCTTTTGTTTGACTTGATGGGTCCAGGCAGAGCTTTGATACATGTTTTCTGAATGCTGACACCATTCTTTCCTTCATGCTTTCAGCACTTTTTTTGCATTCATCTTCAGTGGAGGCCATTGAGTTGTAGTGAGAGAATTCTCCAGTCTCATTATCAAATACTAACAATGTCCAGTGATTTGTCTTTTCACTTAGTTTTGTTATGATTGGAACGAAGACATATTCTGGAGTGTAATCCATTTTATTAATGAAAGCTTCAATCGCAGTATGGCAACTTTTACCGATTGAGTGCATTGTCTGAAATTCAATAAAAAATCAAAATGAGTGCATTTTTGAAAATCAGTGAAACCTTTTATTTACAGAAAAATGTAATTGAAACAGATGAAACCTTATTTTGATGAAACCAAAATTGGTTTCATTATTTTCAGAAAGACACTTGTATAAGATAAGTTAGATGAAACTTACATAGACATATGTGCTTAGGAAAACAACCTTTTTGTACTTAGGAGTGCCATCTGATTTCTTTATGTTCTTAGCTATGTTTTTTTTGCAATTTGAGCATGTAGAACTCAATCATATCTCCTTCTATGTCACATTTTCTTATCAAGGCTTTCATATTTTTTCCTGTAATGTACATGCCCATATCGTCCTTCTCCCAAGCCATGTCACTGTTGTTATATTGTTGATAAACAAATTTAATATTTAAGAAGAATAAAAGAAACTAAAACACTTAAATTATTTAACCAAAAAACTTAATGGTATGAATGCCACTTACCTTTCATTGTGTATTTTAAAATATCTGCACACAATCTGTTTTTCATTTGGATCCAACAATTGCATAATTTTTAAGTTGTCCACTGCTTTCAACTTGTCTTCCCTTTTCTATTTTTGTTTTTTCTCCAACTTTTTCTTTTGATTTCTGCACAACCGAGTCTTTTTTCTTTTCTTATTCTTAGCATCTCCAGGTGTATAATCCTGCATCTTGACAGGTGCTTGCATTCTCCTTTTGTTTTCTCTCATCCTTGAGACTATGTTACTCAATTTTTTATCGGGACTGATGTCTTCACCATCTTCTTTCTCACTGTCAGTTTCCGTCAATCCCAACTTGAAATGAGGCACATCATCTTCTAAAACAATCATTTTCCATGTTTACAACAGAGTAGTAGCACATGCCTTTACTACTTGGCTTTGATGTAGAAGTCTTGGTTGCATACTTGTCTTCCATGTGCTGAAGAATAGTTTCATCAATTGAACCTTGGCTTTGAGTTGACACTTGAATCTGTGTCTCTGGATTTGATGAAGAACTTTTCTTCGCTTCCAGTTCTACTCTCTCAGTGACTCTGATATCTTCTATAGTGTATGGAGTCAATTCAGAAACTTCTTCTATTGCACTCCTCAAGTTACTCTTCGTCAAAGAAGATTCAATTTGTTCATCCTCTTTTATATCTTCAATTGTGTTCGGAGTTAACTCCGAAACTTCTTCCATTATACTGTCCTTGGCTTGCTTCCCTTTGATTTCAGATTATACCTTCTCAGCCACCTCCAAATCTTCAATTGTGTTCGGAGTTAACTTCGAAATCTCTTCAAACTGAACTTCATGAGTTGAATCCTCTTCAGGTTCCACTGGGTCATGTTGCTCCTGAACATCTTCATGAGATGAAACCTTTTCAGGTTCCACCGCATCATGTTGGATATGAGCTTCTTCATTAGCTGAAACCTTTTCAGGTTCCACTGCATCATTCTGCTCCTGGACTTCTTCATGAGCTGAAACCTCTTCAGGTTGCACTGCATCATGTTGATCCTGAACTTCTTCATGAGCTGAAACCTTTTCAGGTTCCACTGCATCATGTTGTTCTGTTTCTTCAAACATATTCATTACCTGTAATATTTATTGATTTCAGAAAAATTAGATTCAATGACAACAATCAAATCAAATCAAAACAAAACAAAACAAAGTATAGTAAATTATCACCTCATCATTGTCAGACTTTTGTTCTCTATCTTGTTCAACCTCAACATTCACATCATCTTGTTCTACCATTGCATCCATAATTTTTATAATATTGGTTATCAATTCCTCCATATCTTGTTCATTGTATGAAACTGTTACTGCTTCATCTCACTTACGTTTCTTTCTCACGTAAGTCTTCCTCACTGGTTCTAGTTCTAACTTATATTCAACATCATATTTTGTGAGAATTGATTGATCTTCTTCCGAAAGCCCATTGTTACCAACGCTTGTAAGCTTGTCAATTAAAATTATTGCCCACTTATATTTTTCCTTGTATGTGGTATCTTCATTTCCAGTTTCAACACTCACTTCATTTCTATCACCAATAGTCTTTTCATTTGTTTCACAACCAATATCTTCATTTCTTTCACCAACCATCTCTTCATTTCTTTCAGAACCAATATCTTCATTTCTTTCACCAACCATCTCATTATCCTCTTCATTATCCTCTTCATTTGTTTCACCACCAACATCTGCATTTTTCTCTTCATTTCCTTCACCATCTATGTACTCTTCAAACTGAATTTCCCCTCCCTCTATACGCTGGACCAAGCGTATTTCTTGTTCATTATATTCTAACATGAAGGATCCCTGATGGTAACCCACATTCATCTGTGGAATACAAGAAAAGTTATGATTAATAAGTTGGTATTAAATAAATTATGAAACCTTTTTTGGTTCCATAGTTTTGCTTTTTCATATTGAATAAGGTGCAGACATTAAAAATTATAAACAAACAAGAATTGTTGTTGCTTTTACCTTGGAGAAAATTTCTAGTTTGTTGGAGAGATCATCAAAATTATTCACCAATTGCTTGTTTATTTCATCAAGGTTCCATCTAGCGAACCTTGCGTACATTTTGCTCTCATCTTCTCTCAAAGTGATGTTTGTCATCTCAGCAAACCAATACTGTAAAAAATAATACACAATTCAACATTTAAATTAGTAATCAAACTCGGGAAAAATAAAAAATTAAACATTTTATGAATCAAAATAAACAAAATTAAATTACCAGTGGGTAATGACGCAACATGATATATCATCAACTTCTTCAGCTTTAATTATAAACTCGGTTAGATTTTCATGCAAAACATCAGGCCAACACACTTTATTCATCTCAAATACTTGGTACAAGTATTTTGATGTCAGATTCTGCCCACCTTTGTTTGGGACAAATATCGAAACCAAGAGATAGAGTATGAATAGCTTGACGAAGTCTTCAGCTTTGGTTTCATCTGCTGCTGTTTCCATCATAGCTCTGACAATATCAGTTTTCGTTATCTTCTTAGCTCCTTTAAAATACTCAACTTGAAACATGTTCACCTTTTTCTTCAGTTCAACATCTTGGTGTATATCTACATTCTTCATCATTTGTAGACCAAAGATGATAGCAAACTGTTCAGGTGTTGTCCGTAGTATCATATTCCTTGCTCTCATCAATTTGAAACAATCTGGTTTATCACCCTTGACACTTCTATAAAATGACCCTAAGATCATCTGAACTGCTTTTGTCATGATCTTTAATTTTTCTGCTTGAAGGGTACCATCGAAGAACGGTTTGAAGAAACGCCAGAATGGACATGCAATAAGTGCCTTCATGTGTTTTTCTTTAGTTTGTATCAATGCTTTTATTTTTGGTGCCTCTGTACACAAATGTTGTAATGAGCACCTGTATGGATCTGAATTTTTTTTTCCTGTTACAGAATAAGTAAACCATTAGCACAAACAGAACAGAATAGGATGAAACCTTTTTGGGTTCCATCAAAACATGCATTAAGTAAAAAAACACCAACATTTTTTAGTCACAACCATACACAGAATAGGATGAAACCTTTTTGGGTTCCATCAAAACATGCATTAAGTAAAAAAACACCAACATTTTTTAGTCACAACCATACACAGAATAGGATGAAACCTTTTTGGGTTCCATCAAAACATGCATTAAGTAAAAAAACACCAACATTGTTGGTCACAAACATACACAGATTAGCATGAAACCTTTTTGGGTTCCATCAAAACATGCATTTTCTACAAAAAAAAAAAACACCAACATTGTTGGTCACAAACATACACAGATTAGGATGAAACCTTTTTGGGTTCCATCATAATACCAATTAAGTAAAAAACCACCAACATTGTTGGTCACATGCATACACAGAATATGATGAAACCTTTTTGGGTTCCATCAAAACATGCATTTACTAAAAAACACCAATAATGTTGGCCACAACAATACACATAATAGGATTAAACCTTTTTTGGTTCCATCAAAACATGCATTTTATAAAAAACCACCAACATTGTTGGTCACAAAAATACACAGAATAGGATGAAACCATTTTTGGTTCCATAACAATACGCATTAAGTAAAAAAACACTAACTCTGTTGGTCACAGCCATACACAAAATAGAATGAAACCTTTTTTGGTTCCATCAGAATACCAATTAAGTAAGAAAACACCAACTCTTTTGGTCACAACCGCACACAGAATATGATGAAACCTATTTGGGTTCTATCACAATAAGTTAGGTTAAAACAGATGAAACCTAAACGTTGCTACAAACAGATGAAACCTAGATGAAAATCAATGAAACCTAGTTTCAGAAAAATGTAAATGAAACCTAACTATGAAACCTGTAATTTTGAAAGAGATAAAACCTTATTAACCAAATACATCGATGAAACCAAAATCGCGAAACTAAAAATCATAAACATGCAGAATATGATGAAACCTTATCAACCAAACGCATTTTGATTTTCAACCATAAACAATCACAGAATATGATGAAACCATA
>JAJJMC010006896.1:1002157-1049315 GCA_023531435.1 Papaver californicum
ATACATCGATGAAACCAAAATCGCGAAACTAAAAATCATAAACATGCAGAATATGATGAAACCTTATCAACCAAACGCATTTTGATTTTCAACCATAAACAATCACAGAATATGATGAAACCATAAACTTCGATTTACCTTTCGTAGATTCTTGTTTCTTAACTGGTTTATTGAGTTTTTTCTTCATCTTCTTGTCTTGTTTCTTCACCATGTTTAATGATCTTCAGTGATTTTTCTTAGGTTTAAACTATGACAGAATTGAATAGAAACTTCAAGTAGATTATGATGAGTTAAAAGTAGAAGACTCAATTATACTGTTGATGATCAACAATCGTTTTAGAATCAGAAATTTAGGTTGATTACGACTCAAATTCTACTGTTGATGATGATGTAAGTGATGACTTTTGTTTCAGGGAGATTAATGTGATGATTTTTTGATATGATTGATGATGACGATGATGTTGGTTCAGGTGTTTTTCTCTGATGGTTTTGAAACGATGAACGGTATGATTTTGGAAATAGTAGATGATAGAAGTTACGAGGGAAATAATGGCGTTAATCAAGGGAAGGTGCGCGTGCGTGGTTAAGTGGGCGTGGTGAGCGTGATCAGTTAATGAATTTGGGCTGAATTATAAGTGAGGGTAATATGGACAGTTGGTTTATAATGGGTTTTTTGTGTCAAATTTGTTTTGTTGGGTTTTATGTAGTTGGATAGTGACATCTTTAGGATTATAACCCACGTCCTATTTTGAATTTCAAAAATCTGTAACAGAGGGTTTTAGGAATCAACGTATGCTCGAACAAAAAGTATCCAAACAATTTCCTGTATGAAATAGAATTACATTAGCACTACGTTTTTAACACCCGGTGTTTGGTTTGGAGAGCCCAGATGATTAAAGAAGCTCTTAGATTTTATAGACTACCTTCTCTTGGAATTTGGTTAAAGGTCAGTGACCAATAGAGTTACGACTTGGCGGAGTTTTTTGTTTTTAGATTAGAAGTTAGGATCAGTGCTGCATGCACCATTAGGTCTGCACAAGAACCGACTGGACCGATCAACCGGACCGAGAACCAGCAATTTTTAGATCGAACCAAGCCGAATTGTCCATCCATCGGTCGGTCACAGTTTTTAAAATAAGAATTGTTGATATGTCGGTTCGGTTCATGGTTTGAGGTTCAAAACTGGCCGAACTAAACCGAATAAACCGGATATAATCTTATCCATTGGATTTAAGTAAAATCTAATCCTAGTCGTTTATATGTCCTATATATAACATAATCTAAACCCTAAGAGAAAAAAGGCACCATCTTCTACTCTTCTTCTCTTTTTCATTCTCTTCTCCACCTCTCTACTCACCACCACCACCCACCATTACAGCGTCACCACCAGCATAATCGTTCTCTAGTTTCTCAGTTTCTCTTAATTATTCTCGAGCAGAACAGATCCGCCACCACCGCACAACCTTCATAAGAATATAATGTAATTGGAGAATGTGAAACTTAGTTTTGCATTTTAATGGACTTCCTGATGGAGAGAAAAATTAGGTACCAGACTTTAAGATATTTTTGGTTAGATCTGAATAAACTTTTTTTTTTGAATGTTAACCTTCTGATTTAATTTTGATTAGGTGTTCAAGCAATCCGTCTCAGTGAATTAAATTAAATTAGTGGAATGTTTTTTTTCTTATTTTGTTTGCTTTGTTTTGCATGCTTTTATAGGTTGTGTTATTGAATAAAAGAAGAATATTGGAACTGTGGATATTGTTATTTAAGCCACCGACAGATTAAAGAAGAGAAAGAACCATTTTTTTAGCGAACAAATCTCGTAACAGTAATCTGATTAGTCTCCGAGGGGAAGAAGAAGATTTGGAATTATGGGTTGATCGAACTTAAAAAATTTGCTTTATTTTGTTTTGGTTTGATAAATTTTTTGATTTCTATTAAGAGAATAAAAAGGAATTTTGTAATGGATATAAAAGAATAAAAGAATAAAGTGAATGAAGTATTGATTGATCTTGAAAGTGGAGGAAGTACAGTGAATAAGAAGTAGTATGTCTGAAAATTCCATGAGAACCGGAAAAAAACACCAAATAAAACCGGTCCGAGTCGGACCGGTTCACAACCGAACCGGTCATAGACCGGTCTGGTTACGGTTTAGTATTTACAAATCGAGGCCTGGTCGGTTCGGTCGACAGTTTTGGCAAAAAATCGGACTGACAGACCGATGTGCACCCCTATGCACAATCTTATTCACACACCATCTCATAAAATTTACGTTAATTTTTCTATAAAGCTCAAATGACAATGAATTTGAAGTTAATATATTGATGATATCTCCTATTTCAACTGTTAATTTTCAACAGTTGATTTTAACGTGGTATATGGTGGTATTATAATCTCGAATTGTGCTCATTCTTTGTAGAAATGTAGAGTTTTGTAAGAAGAACATATCACCAAAATATTAGTTTCATATTTATTGTTCTTTGGGATTTATTCTTGTGAGATAATATGTGAATAAGATTGTGCACATATCCTCCCTCTTTAGATTATGAAAAGACGAGGGTACCAAGTACACCGCCAATTCTTTTGTTTTTAACATAAACGCACCTTATATAATCTTTTCGAATACCTAAAGACTAAACAGACAAGGTAACATTGATAACAATTTAAGTTTAATAAGGAATAAATTATAGGATCCATCAAGGTAAAATTAACGTACAAGTGTAATTACTTTATAATGCAGAACATGCACAACGCACAAGTTTTGTTAATAAGGAAAATTGCTGCGCAGAAAGCCCCTGGACCTAGTTTAGTTTTAAATAGACTCGGATTTGAGCCGCTACACAAATGCCTACTCGCAACCTCGTGTAGTTGAGAACCGGAAGCACCCCTTGTTTCAAAGAGAGGAGGACGGGTTATTCACGTTTTATTTGATGGTCAGAGGAAAATTGAAAGCTAAGCAGAAACGATTCTACCCCCAGGGAAAAAACCGACTAAAACTACCCTTTTAGCAAATGCCTACTCGCAACCTCTTGCCTTGGGATCCATAGGCAGAGATAAATTTAATAAAAGTGTTGAACCCCAAATACAACAATTGTTTCATACTCGCTCTTGTGGTAGGATCTTGAAATATGATTCTGAATGACATAATTCTTATTTGACAAGGTGCAACGAAGAAAATTATGAAGACCACTTGGGAACTTTATGTCATAGACCTATGATGTGATTTATAGACAGTGGTAAAAAGTTCGTTCACTCGGACTTGTTGAGATTAATTTTTAGACCAAAATTTCTAAGGCTAAAATAGAAAGCTTAAACAAGAGGTTGTAGCAAGAAAAGACTGAGACTCAGGATTCCACCATTAACCAATTTATGTGATTCAGTTAAAAACAATATTCATACAATTTTTACGTTCAAAGTGATTCTAAAATATTGCTAGTATTAGATTTTCAAAATATTAGTTGTTAACCGCAAGCATGAAGCATCAAAAATCCCTAGACCAAGCATGCACCATCAAGAGAAAACACAACTAAATAATCAAAATTATTTACTCAATTTTTTTAATTCAATAAAAATAATCATAAAAATAATTATAGAAATTGAATTACCACATATTTATTGGAAAAATGGCTTCCTCCGAAGCCTCAACAGTGGGGTTTAGCTCTTCATGTTGGAAACACGCTCAAAATATGTATTCATGGCTCAAAAAGGTGTTTACAAGAAGAAAAGGAATTGACACAGAGAGTTGAGACGTTTGTAAACGTTTACAAAGAAGAATAAACATCAACAAATGTAAGTGTTTCTTTTCTGTTACTGAAAGGAACAGAAAAGATCACAGATGTTTTAACGATATTGTTCTTCCTTTTTACGACGAAGTTCTTGTTGTTCTTCTTCTTTCTTGCTGTGATGCAGAAACAATTTCTGAGTTGATTTTTTTTTTCTTCGATTTCTCACCTCTCTGGACCAGCCAACCCCTCTAAGACTCCCCAACACCCCTTATATAATCACAGGATCCAAAACCTCCTATAGAATCTCTTTAATAACTCCAAAGATCTTGCAAATGTATTCTCAAGATTTTTCTTCTCTCGACAAAAGCTTTTGGATCTGATTTTCTTCCTTCGCTTCTGATTATTCTTCTCGGTGTTGTTCCCTTTTTAAAGATGATGTTTCCTATTCAAATACTCGAGAACAAAATCTCACAGATTTATTACAACCAATAATGCCCGAGAATATATTTAACTTTCCTACTTTACTTCGAACAATTATTCACGAGATTATTTGGAATTTTAAGTGTCCTAACTCGTGGAGCCTCTTTATAAATAAGACAAGAGTATATCTTGTCTTTAACTCTTTGTGAAATCTCCCAAAAATTCTCTTCAAAAAATCTTATCAGATCATGCAGAATTGAGAAAGAATTTTCCCGTAAATTATTCGATTCAAATTGAAAAGAAGGAGGTGCCCTTATCCAAAGTACATGTGCCTTTAACCACTGGGGTACCCTTAGTAATTTTCTGGGGTGATTTTAGTAATTCTTCTAGGGTGTTGTTAATATTTTTCCGAACCAATTTTTCTAAGAATGTTTGTTTCCCAAAAATACCTACACACACATAAAACATCATAATTAGTACAAAATCAAGCACTATCAATATAAAGAATTTAGACAAATAAGACATAAAAATGTGTCTATCAAATACCCCCAGACTTATTATTTTCTAGTCCTCGAGCAAATTTAATCTAGAAAATAAAAATCATAACTCACTGTCGCAGGCATCACGGTTGCACTTAGCGTGTGCAACAAGCCTTTAAACCCCTAGGTGATCCTAGTGGAGGAGTTTTAGTCTCATGGGGGTTTACAAGAGATATACCATAAAACCTTTACTCCAAACTCTAGCTACCTATGAATGATTAAGGGTAAACACTAAACAAGCTATTTAGTTGTCTACTAAATTCTTCGGCTTTGGGAATCATTACCCTATATGAGTCCAATTGTTGTACACGAGTTTGCACTCAGCATACTAAAATTCATAAATAAGAAAAAAAAAGCTCTACTTAGATAGTCGTTCAACCACGATACTCATAATCTATCAAAGTTCAATCACATGAAAAGATTTAGACGATGAATATGGAGATGATGAAGTTTGCACATGTTGACTAAGGTGAACGGTGTTTCCCATATCTGTCTGAAGGTCAGTGCGAAGATGAATCCTAATGGATTTAGATACGCTCCTAGTCTTACTCCTTATACTAATATCGACTCAGCTGGTATATACAAGGGTCCCATCGATCGATTTATTGAAAATAAAATAATTATTTATATTATTAAATGTACTGACAACATGATTGGATCAAATTGAATCCAAGTGCATGCTCCTTATCAGCATCTTACATGATAGTTCTCATGGATTCCATGCTTGCTTAGACAACGGAGATAGGGAGAACACACCCATATTGCTATCAAAGTGTCAATACTCGATTTTTTTTTGAAGAATGGTCTAAGTAAAACACAATAATGGGGCTTAATCTCAAACACCCTACTTCATCCTGGCGATAACAATTCAATACTGGCGCCCCACCAAATCACTTAGAGAAACACAAAAATTACAAAAATAAATACAAAAAGTGATATGGTCGAGGTAGACTCCGAGATATGGTAAACGACTATCATGTTAGTTCTAACACCTGAGCTATGTCCTTTTATGAATAGACCATTTAGCTGGGCACACCAATTCCTATAGAAAAAGAGCTAAGTTTCCATCTACCTAGAATGGTTATGTCATCCTGAATTGTTCACAAGTCTCTAGAGTTTGGAGTTTTATTATTCAACTAAAAGTTTCTCCCTTACCCCCAAACTTAAAATTAACATTATCCTCAATGTTTCAAATTAAAGTGCAATACCAAAAATATAGGTAACTAGAGGAAAGAGGTAAGTCAGGAAGATAGTATCTGAGTGAAGCGTAACAATCCTTCTTTGGAGAATAAGATAGAAAATAAAAACAAAAACCTACGAAAACTTACTGATGTACAACAACATCCTTGATAGTCAATCAAGGTAAGCAGGGTCCTCCAGAGGGATTGAGGGTGGACACTAAACATGCTATTTAGTTGGCTACAAAATTCTTTGGATATGAGAGGAATTACCCTGTTTTGAATCCAATTGTTGTACACGAGTTTACACTCAAGCGTACTAAAATTCATATATAAGAAAACAAAGCACTGCTCAGAAAGTCGCACAATGGACCACGATACTCGGAATCTATCAAAGTTCAATCACATGAATAGATTTAGAAGATGGATATGGAGATGATGAAGTTTGCACATGTTGAAAGGTGAACGGTGTTTCCCATATACGCTCCCATTGGTCTTAATCCTTATACTAATATCGAATCAGCTGGTATATACAAGGGTCCCAACGATCGATTTATTGAAAAAAAATAATTATTTACTCTTTTTTTTGGAAATTGATCTTAATACAATAATAGGGCTTGATCTCAATCACTCTACTTCATCCCAACGACGATAACAAGTCGATACTAGTGTCCCACCAAATCACTTAGAGAAACATAAAATTGTAAAAATAAAAACAGAAGGTGATATAGTTATGATGATTCCGAGATATGGTGACGATTATCATGTTTTTTTTCTAACACCTGAACTCTTCCCTTTTATAAATAAACCATTTAGCTGGGCACACCAACTTCTATAGACAAGAATTTTGCTTCATCTACCTAGAATGGTTAGTGTCATCCTGAATTGTTCACAAGTTTCTAAACTTTGGAGTTTTTGGTACGACTAAATTCTTAAAAAATTTCCCCCTTACCCCCAAACTTAAATTGAACATAGTCCTCGATGTTCTAAGATAAATGAATGAAACCATGGATAAAGATAAATAATGACAAAGTAAAAGAGATATGGAAAGATATTACCAGCATCGTGTACCAAGAGTATATGGGTTGCCTCCCATCAAACGCTAAGTTTAAAGTCTTCAGCCAGACCAAAAAAGGATTAGTCACAATTTACGAATCATACAACAATAATCGGAATAATTGTGGGTCCTTAAAGTCAATTGGATTTGACTCACATATTTGACCACAATTAAGTATATAAAAGAGGTGGTCATTCTTTGTAAATGTGTAGATTCTAATTTTATAAAATAATCAGATTTAGTTCCAAAAATTAAAAATTGACACATCTGAAGTTGAAACATTCCCACATTTGGTAAACAAAATATTTATGGGACAACAAAGTCAATTATGGTATTATAGACTGGGTAAACCACATCTACGGGATGATCGATTTCTGACAACTGAATTTCTTTCTAGAAAAAATTAGGTTCGGGAAATAGTTCTTGAAGATAATATCTTAATATGTTAAAGGCACATATGTCAAGTCTCAAGCAAGGGATTATTTTAAGAGTCAAAAGATTACCGCGGGGAGAATAGTATTCATCCCCAAACTTAGAGTAGTCTGTGTCTTTGGACAAACTGGTCACAATTTCCTTAATTTCTAAATCAGATTTAGGAAAATGGTCAATTATTTTATCTAGGTCATAATCAGGTGAAGTACCTTCACTCACATTTAAATTCTCTACGATTCTATCATCTTCGTCAGGGACTATGGTCCTTGAATCGGACTCAGACACACTAGTCTCGGGATAAACTCGTTCCTCTAAGTCATCATCATTTTCATAATAACAAGAAAATATTTCATCGTCTATAACATTGGTATCTCTAGTTAAATCCTTTCCCTTTTGAATAGGTGAATAATCATCAATATTATTAGGATTGGAACTAGAAACATCATTATTATCATGAAGCTCAGTTGTTGTAAAAATTTCCTGATCATTATGACTACGAATTTCAAACTCTTCATCAATACTATCCTCGTCCTCATAATAATATGAAGATGGTTGAACCTTATCTAAACTAGTAGTGCTTTCAATTCTAACCTCTCTCTCTAAATTATGTAATTATTCATCATTATTATCAAGGGTAAAATTGGAAACACTATTTTGGCAATTAAGTTCATTTTGAGCAATATTAACAGCTAACCGTTCTTCTTCTTCTTCAATTTCATCTAAACGTGTATTAAGTTCACTGAGAGCGGTACTTAAAGTTACAAGTATTTTATTTTGATATAATTCACACCTAAGTGGCTCTTCATAAAATTTCTCCATTAATTTGTCACTCCTACGTGAACTTCCAGTCAACTTCTTGAGTGAATCTTCTAAAGAAAGACTTTGATCATAAGAATTATTATTGTTCAACTGCTTTATTAAATCCGCCAAACATGGAGAACATACATTATGATTATTATTGTATTGTTCATTTACCCATTCATACGATTGGTGAGCGTGTGAATAGTAATTGGGATCACTATGGTATTGAACCATAATCTTCAGAAGGCTAGTAGTGGTCCCAAGTACTATCCACACTATGGTCATAGTACGGATAATGTCCATTTTGAATTTCAGGTCGATATTCATTAAATTAGTCATCATAATACCAGTTTGATATTTTTTTATTATTATTTTTTTTAGTCAAATGCAAACGCAAAGTTGACTAAAATAGGTAAGTTCATGTTACCTTAGCAAAATATACCTACAGTCAAAGACTGGTCAAAGATACGAGGCTAAGGTTTGTGGGATTTCGACTAGTAACTCCCATAAGGCCAACAACACGGGTTCAGCGTACTTTTCCACGGGTTTTTCTAAATCGGTAGTCTAACGATGCAATTGGTCTGTGCACGTGATTTTTTTTTTTTAAAAGGAAATAAAATAGAATAAAAATCTAACTAAATATAAAATAAAATCTAATCTAATTATTTATAAATAAAATAAAATCTAAGGAATAAAATAAAATCTAGGATTTTTACTTACCTCTATTAACAAGATTTTACTTTCCACTTTTAGCTTCCAATAAAATCTGCAATCAATAAATAACACAAATACTCAGAGTAAAATCTAGAAAATGATATAAAATAAAATTGAACAAAAATAAAAATATAAACTAATATATACAAATTTAATATAAACTAAAAATAACAATTTTTATTCCCCGACAGCGGTGTCAAAAACTTGATGTGATAAAAATATTGACCGTAAGTATATGGCTATTGATGAGATAGTTTATAAAAGGGATCGTTCCACTGGGACTAATTAAATCGCTACTTTTAGTTTACAATTAAATTATTGATCTAAAAATATAAAAAGAAATGAATTTAGAAAATATTAAACTGATAATTATCCAAACTAAAGAACATTGGGGTTTTTAGAATCCATCAATTGAATTATGTAAAATGTTCAAACACTCTTTACCAAATATTCATTTTTATAACTCAAGATTATCGAGACCAAACCGATATATCTCGGAAAATATAACCGTTAAAACAAAGTACAACTTTTATTGTAAATCAAAATGGTATAATCTCCTTCTCTTATAAAGTATTAATAGCCAAAGATTATTCCGTACGATTAAAGAACGAAGCAAATATGAAGAGAAATTAATTAAACATTCAAGCTCAAAAGAATATTTTATTAAATAGAGTACCTTAGTCTTTTACATATTCGAGTTGGTTTCATCTTCAACTCCAATGAAGATGGTTAGCTCTCCGTTGTTACAAAGAATGAAAACTAAAAAGAATAAAGAAAAGAATAAAATCCTAAGCTAATTGCTCTCAGTGCTGGCTCCCCTTCCTCTCTGCTTCCACCACTATTTATATACACACCATTCATTTTTCAATATCTTCATGTCATTAATGCAGCATATTATATCCAAGTACATACGTAAGAAAATATTCCTCACATGGTAAGTAAGTGGATTTTTTAGCTAACATTCTTATTTCCTTTCTTTTATTGTTTATTTTCTTCATTAAACAAAATATCTTCAAATATCTTTTCATTAATATTAATATCTCGCAAATGATGTTGTGAATAAATGAGCCTCCATACTTTCTACACACGCCTTGATATGTTTACCACACTCCCATATCCAAATTAATTGGACCAAAGAAATAATTCTCCATGTGGTCTTAGCCCATAAATCACTTCATTTCCTCAATTTTACCAGCAGAATTCCTCATTTTAATCCATCTAGCTTTATTTCCTAAAAACTGCAAAAATAACCAAACTTATCAAATATGTACAAAATGGAGAACTAATAAATATAAATTTGAGTAGTAAATATGTAACAATTAAGCACTTATCAACATCATCATCTGTAATTGCTTCCTTGCTCAACAATGGTTGGGAATTATGGAAGTAAATGTGGAACCAATATTTTACGACCATTGACTCCTGCACATAGTGGCGTCTTCCCCACTACTAACCCTTTCAAGGTAGTTTAAAAACTTACCATAGCAAAAAGAACCTGAATCATATCGGCCTAAGTTTTCCAAACTATCCAAATCTCCCAAAACATTAAACTAACCTTTTGAAACTTTAGTGGTACTGCTTCCTAAAATACTTGACCAAATACCTAAAGCAGAAAAACTCTAGTCAATTCCTCTTAATTGTTGGAGTTGTCAACATTTTCCCTATTGGCAATCTAATATGAAAGTTTCGACAATTGTACATTCGTGTAGGCATTTTTCCATGATGCTACTGTTTCCTTACCCCGAGGAGGATTAGAATTCTTACGATGATGCTCACGGTGGGAAAGCACACTACTAAAGTATTATCATAAATAAGACAATCATCATATTTTAAATGCCGACCCAAAGGTGGTGGTTCACCTTTTCCCATGAAAATACAAGTCAACATGATAAAGTCCAAAGGTATCAAACCTAAATCAAATACCAGAAAATGAAAAGTTTTAGTGATCTTTCACTACCTTGCTACAAGAGTTATTGTTAATTGTACATCCCAATTATTAAAATTAAAGGAATATATGGAGGGAAACCCACAATTATCTAGAATTTAACGTGTGTTAGGATGACTTTGAACTGTGGTAATCACTAATCTTTGCCCAACTATTCATACACACGATTTTTGGTGTTAGATTACTAGATATATGACCGCCATGACCAATTGTAGACAATATAATCGATTGCTCCATAATCTCCCCCTCGTTAATGCAAATAAGGAAATTAAAAAAGTGCTAACCAATTTAACGGAATTTGGTTAACCAAACGGATTTTAGTTCACCAAACGGAATAGTGACTAAAATACTTAACGGAATAGGGATGTCGAAATAATAAAAAAAATATAGGAACTTAAATAAAAATATGTTACAAATCACTTATTTACGAAAACGCCATTTTTATAAAAATAGATATAATTTTTCAAAAACATCATATCTTTCTAACTATACGTTGAATTTTTATATTTTTTATATATTTAGAAAAATCTTTGAATTATCTACATAACGTTTATATACAACAATATTAGATTTTTTATTTTTTAATGTATTTATGTTTCTCCAAAGAATTAGATATAATTTGAAGGCAAGTTAAAAGAAACTACACTTTTAATATGTTGCTTATAATGGTGTTCAAACTTCAAACCCTTTGTTTCATAAATATAAATATAAAAAAAATAATTGGGTGATAAAGTATAATAACGAAACGCTTGATACGATAAAAATAACGTTGTACACTATCGACGTGCAACGTACGTGCTGACTACTTGTAATTTAATAAAACAAAGTAGTTGTTGATTAATCATGATGAACCCACAAATTAAACATTTGACATCATCAAGACAATAACATTATGAGTATAATACAACTATCAAATTCATCAAGTTCACATATTGTAAAAACATACTATATTATCACCACTAATTAAACATGCAACATCGACAATAATTGCCAATTACCAACACAATACAAATATCAAGTTCACACATTATCATACAATACAACACAACAATCATTATCACTCAACTTCTCATAATACTTTACCATGTTAATCAACAATTCAGCACAAATCATGAATTTCTTCTCATTTTCAAGTGTGAAATTGACTACATATGTTAACTAACTACTATAAATCCATTCGATTCATGTTATTTATCCAAAACTGTAAAAATATTCGAAGAATTCAATAAAACTAAGAGTTAAGGTTTTAGTTTAGAAAATCTTACCTTCGATTGGTTAGTTGATGAAAATCGTCAAGAGAAATATGTATAGAATCTTCTAAGGATAAAATATAAACCCCTTAAACGAATCGTAATTTCAAGTTGTCTAGTTCACCGATTTTAGCCATGCAAAGTAAGTAACCACGACTCTTGGAGAAGAAGAAAAGATGAAGAAAGAAAATGAGAGGAAAGGGAGAACCGAGTCTCCTGAATAACAAAATAGAAAACATATAATGCTTATACGTCTTGACCAATCTGTAACATAAATACAGAACAACCACAACACCCAGGGCGTTCTTAAGCTAACGTGGATTGAAACTTGGGAAGAGCTTGGGAACGCCCATAAGACCCAGTCTTAAGCTCCAATTTCTATTTTGGTTAAACGTAAAGATCGTTTGTAGAAAAAAATAAAAAAAATGTGTAGGGCCTTGGACCCATGTATGTGCGGCCCATATAGATGTAACCAGGGTTTACCTCTTAGCCTATATATAGAGGCTTGAACCTATGTAATATGTAACTTATCTCTAATGAATAAGAATTCTTCTTCTTTTGTTCTTCCATATTCTAGTTACACTACAACACGTTATCAGCACGACTCTATCAACTGTGCAATTTCTTATCGATCGAGACCGGTAATGGATTAATTTTTGAATATTATCATGGTTATGATCTTATTATTTTCATATTATGGTTGTATTACTAGGTATTCCCCTTTAACAAAAGATTTTCGTATTCATAGTATATACTAGGGTTCCACGGATGTATGATTACAAAACATAGAGATTTCACCGTTAGATTTACATGAATTTTGAGTATGTTATACCCAATTACGTTGTAAATACTATTTTAAAATTTCACACAAATCAGAATATGATACCATCCCCAAAACCTCTGTGAGTGATACTAATTTTCGTTCAGAAAAACCCTAATTCCAAACAACGTAGTAATAAATTTATATTTGCAGTTTCAACCATTGGATAGTTCAATAATTATGATATATGTTATAACCCAAAGTTATATTATGTGTAAAATTTTCATAAAGATACAACCATGGTAATTACTCGAAAGTATGCGATTTTTTCAGATTTTTCCTCAGAAACATAATTTGAAATAGTCTTATAGAGTCGTACATAGTTTTGTTTCTAGTCGTTGGATTATCTATCATTTTTAGTATATATTATATATTAATGTCATGTATCGTCTGTATAAGTTTTATAGAGATACAATCATGATAAGTATTCCAAAGTATGCCATTCTTACAGTTGTGTCTAGCTGTGTCTACAGAAACGTAATCTGAGGCAGTTATGCGGCGTTATGAGTAACTTTTTATCTAGCCGTTGGACTCTATTAAAATTTTAGTATATTTGGAATAATTATGTTTTTGCATCTTCTTTAAAAAAAAATTCATCATAATCGGACATTGGAAAGAGTGTTTACCGATTACTACAATTGGATGATGAAATTTCCAATTTTAGGGTTAACAAAATACTTTGGGCCTATATGCTAATAGTTTCAAAATTATTATCAATGGGCTTGAATACTTCACATACGATATACCATATACGATTAAATTTGTTAACCATGACTTTGTCAACCCAATGGACCTGGCCTTGATCAAATAGTTGACCTTCATTTGACTAAACCAACTCGACTTGAATTTGACCTTTTGGACTCAAAAGTATTTGAGCACCATTAAAGAGTCTCTTATAAGGAAGTCATTTTTGTCCGCAAGGACTATATTTATATCATAAAAACCTTCAATCAATGACGATGAATTTTTCAAAAGATGAAGGCATAGCTTATTCGTCCTTAAGGCGACATATTGACTTCAGACAATGAAATGCCCTGAATGAAGTTTGTCGAAACATTCATTTTTATCCAAAACTTGAATGTTCAGTGGGATGTAATCCACTTGTTAGACTATAATGAGTCAAAAACTTCAACAAAGATATGTTGCGAATTAGCACGCCTTGACATTTATGGAAAGAAATTCACAAAAGGTGACATGAGTCAGAAAAATCTTTCTATTTTTATTTTTTATGCTTCATCTATTATACTAAAGAACAGTATAGGTTGAAGTAAGATATTCAACTTGAAGTAAGTGGTTGAGAGGCATGTGAAATTTCTCAACTGTTGGGATAACAAAATTTCTCAACTTAAGTAAACTTTGGCAAGGTTAAATATGGAAAGAACCCCAAAGAACAAAGGGTTACACGTGTTGAATCATACCCACGTTGGTACACTAGAACATGTGAAAGGAAACACATAAATTTTGGTATAAAAATATATAATTTTTGTTTGGAATATGGGAAAAGATGTAATTCTGACTCATATCAGTGAGAGTTGGAAACCTTGGTATAAGCATTTACTGAGAATGGTACAAGCATTGTAATGCGAGTATTATATAGTAGCAGTCAACTACAAGATATATAGGGAGTTTAAAGAAAAAAACTCACTATATCCTTGGAGAAGGTCATACCCTAGACGTCACACTTTAATGGCAACAAGAACTTCGCCCAGTTAATACACTTACTCAAATTTATTGTTTTACTATCTATATTCAATCGATTTTTGTATTGTTTGATTCTAGATTTAGTATGATTTGATCCTAGACTATTGGTTACATGATAATTTAACCGACATTTCGTAGCTAAAATAAAGAATTTTTTTATAAGGATTATATATGTTGTCTCCTCTTATGGAATGACAAGTATATCATTTCCACGAGACTGAAATACTCTAGAGCACTTGAGATATACTCTAAAACACTTGAGTTATAAGGACCATTTGTGCATTATGATGAAAAGTATATATCATCTTCACGAATTGTAACACTCTAAAGTAAATGAGATAAATTTTCTTTTGTTACGTAATAAGGCCACACTACTTATTAAATGAAGCTCTTAAGGAAATATACAACTACTTGTTAAATTGTTTCCTTATATAGTGGCATGCGATTATTGGATCATCACAAGTAATAGTCGAGCAAAGAAATGCTCAATCTTTGTTTCCTAATTGGTATAAAGATTAAAAGGTACATGAGCTCTGTAAGAACCAAGAGCTAATCACAATTTATTAAGTTTCTACAAAATCCGTTCAAACAGTTATCACACGGAAACTCACTGTGAGAAATGGAAATGCATCTATAAATTACCTATAATGAATGTGAAAAGAATAACTTTCATAGAAATAATGAGTCAATTAGTCTAGTGAACTGTAAGTCACTCATACTTAGAAAATTGAATCCATATCGTCGCCGAGAATGTAATGTTGGGGATTGACTCATTCAGGTTTTTACATAACCATAAAGACACTTTCATTGTGACATGATGTTCTGTTTTGAAATAACTCAAATGGACATCTCTTTATTTGAGTGAACAAGAAAATAGGAATTACAAAGATTGAAAGAATGCAAAGTGACGGTATCTCTCACAATCAACACTTTCTAAAGTACTAGAAACACCACCTCCCCTCCCATTATTCTTTTAAAATAATAAAGCATGTCACTAATTTTACAAAGTCTTTCTTTAGTAAATAGGATTGAGACCATCTTAAGATGCATATGGTAAACAACCCGTTCTTTCAAAAGAAACAAAGTGATATTTGTGAACATATTCATGCAAAATGCTGACCATTCAAGTGATTTATGGCTCTGGTGGATGATTCAAAATGTTGAATTAGTTATTTTTCACAAGAAATGATACGTTTTTGAACAATCCTAATACATACTACACAATTTAAGGGTTCACCACCCTTGTTGATGCTACAGAGTTTACATCAAAAGAACTTGATGATTATTGATGTTTAATAGGATCAATGTAGAGCATCATATACCACATGGTCTCGCAGAGGCTACCATCAAAGGTTATAGATAGAGTCTAAGGTATAGGTTATGCGTACCAACCTTCGTATAACTGCTTGTGGGATATGCAATATTATAGGCATCCATTTCTGCGTACAGTTGGTAACTGGATATAAGTCTGACATTTGTATTCTTATGCATTTTTGGTTGTACTATATAATTGCCATTACGACCCTACATCGTACTATAATGGGTCATTAAAACGATTAAGTAGTAATGTTGGATATGGATTTCCAACAATTATCCGCATTTTGAAACCTTTGGCGGGCGATCTCTTAACCGTTATATTTTTGGATCGTCACTTTGATGAAACAGTCTTCCAGTCGCTCGGGGAAGATAAGAAAAATGATTTTCTAAGAGAACGACAGGAATTGTCGTGGTGTGTTCCCATCCTGTCTCATATTGATTCTTGTACTCCACAAATGTAAATGTGTAGTGAAAAGAATAATCGATTTTCAGAAAGTGCACTGATATCGGTAAAGTGACAAGATCACACATACCAGTTGTAAATGTATCTGTGAGGTTAGAAATCCCCAGTAAGAGGTACACCATAGACTAAGGTGTTGTAACTAAACTTGGTGGAAGTGTATTTGAGGTCGTGGCTCCATAAAGGAATATGGAGGGACCATCAGGTTCGATCAATACTCACCTAGAAAGGAAGTAGGTGAGTAAGGCATAACCTAATTCATATCATCAATGAAATCATCTCATTAGATTGTCTCTGATTATGTCCATGAATCAACTTGGAGGACGCTCCGAAGTTTAATGATTCCAGAGAACAATGAAATCTTAAAGGATTATGAGAACGCGCACGATTTAATGGAAATATCATGCGAGCATATTGATGATTATTATTTTCATATACAGTTGTTCAAGGAAAAAGAGCACGGTCAGATCAAACCATGTTCCTTGTTGGTTAGTATCAAAAAGAACATATTTGGCCTACACAATCCAGGTATAACTTGGTTATTTGAAAAATATACAGGTATTTGGTATGGTAATGCTAACCAACCAAGTGTAAATCCTGTGGGACATACATGATTATTTGTCACAAAGCGCAGTGAGAAGAATGAAGTCTTAGAGTATAAAGACTCCCCTTGTGGCGCGAGGTTTCTCACAAAGCCATGGAATTGTTTACTTTATTGTAATGAACGTTATAATGTTCCGCTACTTAGTTAGCTTGGTAGTTTCAAAAGGACTTGAAATGCAGCACTTGTATGTGGTTAATGCATATCTCTATAAGGATTAAGGGATAAAAATATTCATAAAAGTGTTTGATAGCCTTTTGTCGCCCAAATCAAATGACTCTAAACCACGGAGTGCGTCTGCAATTAGATTAGAATGCTCACTTATGGATTGTAATAATCTGGCGGATTTGGTATACCCGTTTAAGTGACTATTTGATTGAGAAGGGATATACAAGTAAGGTATTACTCCATGCATACTCACAAAGAAAAGTTCACGATTTGGAATTGTAGTTATCTATGTCAATGATATGGATATTATATGTACTCTTGATAAAATAATTTTTTTTACAAACTGCTTGAAATCCGAATGTGAGATGAAAAATCTGGGAAAAGCTCGATCAAACACTGAGCTTGTGGTGTATTATACCACCAATTTGCATATGTCCAAAGTTGTCAGGAAATTTAACAAGGATATGCATCCTGCTAGCACTCCCACGATTAGTTGAGGTTCAAATGTAAGTATATGAATATTTCGTCTAAAGGAAGATGACGAAGATGTGTTGGGAGATGAAATTCCCATATCTAAGTGTAATAGATGCATTGTTGTACTTAGCATAATGTACTCGACCAACTATTTCATCGTCAGTGAACTTGTTATCTAGATATAGCTTAGCGCCGACGCAGCGTCTTTGGAATGGTATAATAAATGTAACCATATACTTAAAAGGAACCATTGACATGGTTTTGCTTTATCTATGCAAAGACATAAAGAGAACTGTTAAAGGAAATGCAATCTAAAAGTTGTTGATTATGAAGGTACAATAATCTTTTCTCCCACGAAAGTAATCAGGGGAAGACATGACTGACTTATTTACTAATTAAGTCATTACCTTTATTCACTTTCGAAAAGTATATGACTAAAGGAACTGTCTGGAAACTCCTCTGAATGAAATCAGGGGGAGATGTCGACATTAGGGGGAGGATCCAAGGATATGATGTCGACATATTTTACTTCGAAATGTGAAGTTGGTGGTGTACTCTTTTTCCCTTCGATCGAGATTATCTTTTCCCGTGGGGTTTTTGTTACTCGATAAGGTCTTTAGTAAGACAACAACAACTACATCAGGTATATGCTGAAGACCCAAAGATCGCATTAATATTGCTGAACAAAATCGGAATCGAAGAAATAAAACACGATTGTTTGTCAAGCGAAATCACTTTCAGAATCAACACAACAACTCAAGGAGTATCGCAACAGTTTTCAGCACAGGTCAACTACTAGTAGTGATATTACTATTACACATCAACAGTGGGTTTTTACCAATCACCCACGAGACGTAAAAAAGATACCACGTATGGGTACTTGGCAAAGGCATACTTATGGACTATTGCATTGTACTATTTTCCCTTCTTCAAGGTTTTATCCCACTGGGTTTTTCCCTTGTCAAGGTTTTAACGAGGCAACATCTGCGACTCCAACTCTGTTATAAGTTTTCTTAATATTGTACTATTTTTCCCCAGTTCGGGTTTTGTCCCTTTGGGTTTTCCTGACGAGGTTTTAATGAGGCAATAGACTTAGACACATTGGTCATCAAGGAGAAAACTACATGTGAAGAACTACTTTTGAAGAATTATATTCCAAATATTACATGTGAAGCACTATATATGAAGTAATACTATTAGACCGCACAAGGGAGGATGTTGTAGGACCTTGGACCCATGTGTATACGGTCCATATAGATGTAATCAGGGTTTTCTTCATAGCCTATATATAAAGGCTTAAATCTATATAATATATAACTTATCTTTAATAAATAGAAGTTCTTCTTCTTTTTTTCTTCCATATTCTAGTTATACTACCACAAAAAACTATTTTTAGTCCTTAAAACTATTTTCAATATTTAGTCCTTAAATTAATCATTTTATGTTTCCACATTCTAGATAATTCACTAATATGTACTTAATGTTACTTTTGTAAATAAACCCAGACGTGAAGCAAAGAACGTGTGCTTAAACTATTTCTTTTATGTTTCCACTGGGCCTTGTTGCTCCGTCGCCTACTTTCCCTGTTTCTCCATCAGGGCCGACACAGATAATCGTTAGTCTCCTCGTACACATGCTCCATAGAGAAGTATTCCTACTCCTTGATCTTAGCATGCGTAGACTGCCCCACCTGAATGGAAAGCCAAGGGGATTCCATACGATTTTGAAAAGTATCTTTGAATATTATAGAATCAACACCATATTTGACTCGTCCTATATCAGATTAAAAAGCTAGATTCCAGCTTAATCCAGCCCTTGAAGTTCATGTGTAAGAATTTTATATGGCCGCTGAATGTCCTGGATAATCTGGAATACATGCAAGGCTATTCTGTATTTGTGCATTAACCATGATTCTTAAAAACTCTATTGAATTGGATTTCTATTTTTTTCTTCTAATAAGCAAGTTACTATTAATCTTGTAAGGTTAAAGAAAGAAATCTCCTATGCATAGATACAGAAATGTTTCTCATGAAGTCATCTATTGTGGCTTTATATGCTTGGCTGAATAGTTAAGTATTGGCAATGCTTGCCATCCTGCAGTATCAACCGCCAAATTGAACCCGTGACAACAAAGACTACAAGAATATAACACAGAACATCAAAACACAAGGAGAAAGAGCTTTCAGAGACAACAAGATTTATTACAAGCCTAGATAATGGATAGTAGTATAATTTGAAATAAAAGAATGAAATTAGAAGAGATGATAACATCCACACCTTGACGGACCGTTCTATTCCGGAGACTGCCCAGTCCTAACCATTGTATCTCAGATCTAAACAAGACCTTAATACTGTTTTTCGTATTTCTTTTAAAGGTGGCTTCCCTGTTACTATCAAACCAACAAATCAGGCCTTCAGATGTGCCGATCACCCATAACTAGAGAAGATACGCATTGTTGGGAAGAAATATAGAACCCGGGAGATCCAACACTTTTTGTAACAGAACAGAACTAGAACCGTTGGTTCAAATCAGTAAAAATTTGGTAAATTAAAGGAGAAGTGAAAATGCAATTGAGAGAACTTGTCATGACGATACAAGAGAATGGGAAATTAGCAGCATTGTTGCCGGCTGATATAAGTAACAATCCAGAACCACCACCAAGAAAGCCAGCAAAAATAAGGGAAGGGACCAGTTCAGTGCCATAGGGGAAACACCCTCCAAGTTTCTCAGGAAACTTGTCAAAGTAGATTTATGGCTCACCCCATGTCATGTTTTGGGGTGTAATCCATTTGAGTTAAGGTAGTTTTCCTGATAGTCGAGCTTAGGGGAAAATTAATGACAGTGTTATACCGGTATTTCTGGAGAACTAACAGATCATAGTAATGATGGAAGTGCGTATAATTTGATGAAACGTTCAAACTCGATCAAACATAATCTCCTCATGCTAGCAATATAACTCATGTACACATGAATGAGGATGGAATAAGCAAACTTCCTACCAAAAGCAGAATACTAATTGACCTGTGTAACAATTGGGCACTTTTGGATCTATGTTTATGTGTTCTTTCTCTTCTTCTTAATGTTACTCTCAATGAAAGCATATTTCAGCCGCCCTCTGTTGTTTCTCATAGTTAACCATATAACTGTTATGGCTATAGATGGGATAAAAGTCATGTTAATGTTCAGAAGTGGGTAAGGTTTAATTAAAAACCTACATGAGTTATGGGCTACTGAATAACTACCGTTTTTATTGCTCACAGCCAACCTTAAATAACATAGAATAAGAACTTAGATTTCGGGGAGCAGTTGTAAAAAATTGCTTTTATTTAGAAAGATAAGGAAGAATTGAGCTCAAGACTATTAATGAGCTTAATAATAATGGAAGTCGAAATTTCCTAACCTCAAGCAATTGAATCTTTTTCCAACTCTGCATCCCGATAAATATGCCATTTTTGATATCTCTGCGGCCCTGGTAAAACAGGTCGAATTCGAGGTGCAGACATACAATCCGAACAACAACATCCTGTAAACTCTTCAACACAATTGTTACAACACAATATTAACATATTGCAATCAAGGTTTGCACAATTCCTGTGCCTCAAATCATTCAATCTCTGCAACCCACATATATAGCATCTCGCAAATGTATTATTGTCAGGCTGGGGATCCACTCCATTCGCAGAAGCCTCCGGATTGTACGCAGAAGGAGGAAGAGATAAACGGGAATCGAAAACAAACAAATTACCAATCCATCCATCAGAACCTTCCTTCTGAAGATAATTAGAAACACCTCCTTTTAAAGTATACAAATTTTTATACCCTCTTTGTCTAAGAATAGTCGAATATACATCACAACGAATCCCTCCCGTACAGTACATTAATACTTCAGTTTTTTCTTTATCAACACCAGATAAAGGATCATCATCACCATCTAAATTAGCAGTAACGGTACTAGTTTGAAATTCAGAATCAGATTCAGATAACCCAAATGAAGTTGTTCTAAAAGAATCCACTTGAGGTCTTTTGGCACCAATAAAATGACCAATATCCCATTCATACCCATTTCTCACATCCAACAAAACAATTTTCCTATCAAAATCATTCAAATTTCCTAGTAGCTTTTCTCTCCATTCATTTGGTGTTAAAGGAATTGCTCTCATCGATGATTCAAGTATGGGTAAGTGTGATATTCCTCCTTCGTATTGTACCAACGAAGGTTTATATCTCAATCTCAATTTAGGAAAAGCATGATTATTATTCGTACAAGGAGAAATTTGAACAAAAATTTCAGAAAATTTAGGATCTTTTTTTAACCAATCAACATACCTTAATGAATCTTTAACTGGGCCACTGAATTGTGCATTGATTCCCTGTTCGTTTATATATATTCGACCACGAATATCAAAATCTTGTAAGAATAAAAGCTGTTTAGTAACTTCATCTTCTGGGTTCTCAATGTATACAAAACGGTAAAAGTTTACGACTATGAAATTATCGTCGTTAATAGAGGGAGTTGACGAGAATCCATCGTTAGAATCAGAAGAAAACGTACACTTACAATTGAAATTCTTCTGATTCTTTGATTTAATAGAGAAAGAGTTTCTGAAACTGGGGAAGAGTATTCTTGTAGCTCTGCCATGAATGCACTGAGGGAATAAAGGTTTGTATCTTTTTGGAATGGATTTAGGTATTGAAACTGGTGTAGTGGATACAGCTGCGGACACTCCCATCTCTCATTGGGTTTCACCTGCGGATAAAGTGATGAAACTCATAGACCCTGATGACCGGTGAGAGTGGTATATCCGGTATAGTGGTAAAATATCGAGGGACACGTGTAGACATCTAAGAAGAAGGAACCATGATATTAATATAAAAGCAAAACACCGAAGAAGATTATCTGGTCTAGCACAACATATGAGATATCTACCATAGCAATTCAAGATCATGACACGTGAAAAGTAAAGAGGAGATCAACGATCAAGTTTGAAAGAGGAGATAAGGCATCAATTGCAGTTATAGAGCACGCGTGATGTGATCAGAAGCATTAAATGCCTCTGAAAAGGATCGGGGATGATTTTCACTTTGGACCCAGACCAGAGAAGAATTTGGAGATATAATGAGGCATATCGGGGAGAGTAGCGAACAAAATCGAGGGATATCAATAGCAGCAACGAAGAGAGTCGGGGCAACACACCAGAAGACTCAGACCATACTTCCCGAACAAGATTACAACAACTTAGATGTATATATTTAACACTGTAGTTTAGTTGTATATGCATTTCAGCCGAAATACTAGATTAATACTAGAGTGAGTCAAGAGAAGAGAAAGGATATGTTATTGAGAGAGGGAGAATTAGAACTTAAGCTGGAGATTGTTCTTGAAAATTTTGCTTAGGTTTCTATCTCTTTGTAAAGTCTTTTATACTTAATAGAATCAAACATTCAACCTCGTGGACGTAGGTAATCATACCGAACCACGTATATCTCTTGTGTGATGTTATTATGTTTATAGCTACTTGTTTATTTACTTCCTTAAGGATGAATAGTTAGATAATGGTAGTTAGATTTTATACAACTATTTTTGGCGGTAGAAACATGGATGTATAACATCTTGCTGAGCACCTTTGTGGTTTTTTCTTTACAAAACAGTGAGATCCATAAGCTCCATAGCGTTTCTGACCTTTGTTGAGGCTAAAGGGACTTCTGTTGAAACTAGAGTGTTAATACGTAGTTGAGTATTAGTTAAACTCCCATATATATAAGCTCCAAGATGTCCATGACCTTTTATTCGAGGCTGAGATAGACCTGAGTGACCTAAGAGTGCAATAACGTCTAAATCTTATGGAGTAATGTCTTGTTAACAAGGAAAGATCATAGTATAAATAGGAGCTGATGCTTAAGGATTTATGTAGAAATGATTAATTTTCAAAAAAAATGTTTTAAACCTTAATGGTATGATCTTTACTTCAAAAGTTTATGAGACTTTAGACATTTTTTCTTCAAAACCTTAACAGATTTTTATCAGTATACTTTGTTTAAAAAAGTGGACTGGTTGAAACCATGATGACAAGGGGTTCAGGAAACCATGTCCTTAAAATAAAAATGAGATATGTCTGATGCCGTAGTCATTCGAACAATCTGAGTTCTCTTGAAAATTAAGTTTGAAACCGGAATATGAACCAAAAAGCTCTACGGAAAACCTAAATCCGAAAAAGAAGAAGTTAAGATTATAAAAGAATAAGAGCTCAGATAGAAAGATTTCTCTGCATCTTATTCAAACCCCTGTAAAAGAATTTTTTCGGTTGCCGGAGCCGGAAAGTTGAAGAGTTCATATGGATAATACTAGAGAAGGAAAGTCTTGCACTAAAAGTTAACTGCAGTAAACCTAGTATTTGGCTATGACGTACTTTCCCAAAAAAACTCCTGGACCACAATAAACTTTTTTCAGAGGTGTAGAACTCTGACATAAATCAAAAATTACCTTTGCGCACATTATCCTGGTTACAAACTGTCGGATATAGGGATTAGCACAAGACAAAAGAATCTTAAAAACATATTTTATTTTCTTAAATAGGTTATAGTGAGTCTGTGTTTTCTTTTATGGATGTAGGTCATCATCTTGAAAAGGCATGAACCAATAGCTAGTTCTTCTGCTTCGACGTGACATTTGAAGAGCCATACAACAACATGAGCGAGTCTGCAGGAGGGATTCACGACATCGAGGCAAGAGAGTTACCCCATTGCGAGACAGATCTATAAGAGATGAACACGATCCGAGATGCCACCAGTAAACGAGGAGATCAAGCCACCTCTGGAGAATAATGGACTCATCATGGAAAACGACAGGAACCTAGGAGAGAGGGAGTACCCCCTGATGTTTTGTCCGCCTCGGACAATGAGGAGGAACATGCAAGAAGAAGAGTTCATGAAGAAGAACACAAATTGATGGCAAAAATAGAACAAAGAGCAGCAGCAAATAGGGAAGTGGGACGACAACGACAAATCATGTTAGAAAAAAGACAACTAGTCAAAGAAAACGATGTGCGAAGGAGGGACAACTTATCTAGTCACAAAAGTACTAGTACGACTCTGGCAAGGATACTAGCAAACCAGCAAAAACAGAAAGAGATTATGAGGGCACTAAAACAAAGGAATCTTCTATTAGAACAAGAAAATAACCTACTTAGACACATCGGAATAAGGCGAGGAAGAGCCACGAGAGAATACTTTAGGGAGGAATCGGGTGATAATACTCACCCAGTATCAAGTGCACGATCAGAACAACTCCTAGTCGGAGCACAACATCCGAGCCAGTTCCCCAAGAGGACCTACCCCATAGCCAGAAGTGCAACCCCGAAGATATTATGGAGCTATCGAAAGCTCTGCTTCTGAGGAAGAGCCCGTTCGAGAGAATCAGTGGAGTGGCCAGAGTATGGTAGATAAAGTCAAGAACCTGAAGGTTCTGATTAAGAAGATGGTAATCAAAGGAGATGAAAACAAGTTGGTCGAAGTAATGACGAAAGCCGAGAAAATACCATTCACAAGAAGGCTCGTAGAGGCAGACTTTCCCCCGAAGTGTACTCTTTCATCTTTTCCATCACGATTCGATGGTATTAGTGACGCCGTAGAGCATATCAAAATGTAAGGGATGACCTTATTACAATGGAAGCGAAATGATACGGTGATGTGTAAATTCTTCTCATCCTAAAAGGAGAAGCTAGAACCTGGTTCTACTCATTATCTCAAGGATCAATCAACAATAGTGCCCGACCTCAGGTGAACAAATTATTTACTCTGTTAGGAGGATTCAAGGGGTCCCTTCGATCCCTTACGGACAGATAGAGAAAGTTGTGTACTGAGATCGGGAAGGTTGCAGTTGATCAACAAATCTTTGGATTCGAAAACGCTTTGGGTAAGAAATATCAAATCTATATGGCCATCTATAACGAGAAACCTCAGACTCTGAAGGATATCGAGAAATGCAAGAGTATTATATCGCTCTCAAAGAAATTCAGGAATGAGTGCAAGATATACAAGTTCAGGAAGCAGCAAGGGTGGCGGAACCGACTCGGAATACAAACGTTATTTCTCATCTAGAATCCAGGAAAATCGAGAAAATGACAGAGCGATACGATAAGGGATCATCGTCAAAGGCTTGGGTCCCGAAAGGGAAGAAACCTCGATTCGAGGATAGGGTGAATGTGTCGCTAAATAAAACTTTAGAGAAAAATCTTTAAAGAGGTGGAGAAGAGGGATGGCATTTATTATCCCAGAGGTCGGGCATACAGTTCGAAAGAACACAAGATTGTCGAGATGTGAAAGAAATAGTGCAATATTTGATTCGGAATGGATTTCTGCAGAAGTATATACAAACTCAACCTACATCAACAGAGCCACCAATGCACCGGGTCAGAATCCAGAGAGATTCCAGAATCCTCCAATGCAATACAATATCACACTCCGCGATGCAAAGTTTCCCGCTAGGAAGTGGGATCATGTCACGAATTCAAAAGAGGGATCATTCTGGGAAAGAAATATACAATATCGGCAAGACTCTTCCATGGAGACATGGATGATGTATCCAGTGTCGTTCTCCTCCAAAGATGTACCGTTAAATGGACAAGCTCATAGAAACCCGTTGGTGATTACATTGATGATAGAAGAATGGGGTGTTAAGAAGATATTGATTAACAGTGGTAGCTCGGTGGAAGTTTTATTTTATGATACTTTCAAAAGAATGGGCTTTTCGGACGATATTCTCATCCCCTCCACCTACAACATGTATGGATTCAATGGATCCGTCACCAAGCCAAAAGGAGAATTTACTTTGAGAATGTCGGGAGGAGAATATCTAGACACAATTACTAACTTATGTGTCGTGGATGTAGTTTCACCCTATGAGGCCATAATCGGGAGACAATGGATGCAGGAATCAAAGGAGTAGCTTCGGCGTATCATCGGCGATTAAGATTCCCAACCCTGATGGGGTGGCAGAAGTAATAAGCGACCCCCAAGATGCAAAGTTCTGTATCCAGACAGACATTCAACAAAATAAAGACAGGCGAGCTAGGAATAGAAGGGAGAAGATACGGATCCAAGAAGAAAAATACCAACACGAGTTAGAATAACTGTTAGCATTAGACCAAGAGATTGGAAAGAACAACAAAAATTAGACCGCATAGAATTTCAATGCACGACCCCCTGTCGAGGAGCCCAATCAACATTTTGCATCTCTAGAACCAACCCAAGATCTTAATATTGGGTCGGAGGATAAGACAAAATTTGTAAAGATAGGGTCATTGCTAAGTGTGGAATAAGTCACGAGTCTGAAGATACTACTTCAAGAATATATTGATGTGTTTGCTTGAAACGTGGAAGAAATGAAGGGAATTTATCCAAAGGTATGTTTCCATCACCTGAAGATCGATCCAAAGTTCAAGCCCATACGACAAAAAATGAGGATAATCGTACCTGAGCTACAAGCTTCAGTGGAAGCCGAATTAAAGAAGATCCAACTAGCATGAGTCATCAGGAATGCACGTTATCCCAAGTGGATTTTGAATATGGCGATAGTTCCTAAAAAAACGAAGGGGTACAAATATGCATCGACTTCAGTGACCTCATTAAGACATGTATGAAGGATAGTTTCCCACTCCCGAGTATAGACCAGTTGGTTGATGCGATCAATGGTCACAAGGCACTAACAATGATGGATGGTTGTTATGGGTATAATCAGATACCACTAGCTCCGGAGGATCTATAACACACAACATTCTTCACACCCAGTGGACTTTTCTATTATACCAAGATGTCATTCGAACTAAAAAAATGCAGGAGCAACCTATCAAAGACTGGTGGAAGACATGTTCGAAGACTGGATAATAAGATAATTGAAGTATATGTAGATGATATGTTGGTCAAAAGCAAAGTGGTCAGAGACCATGAATCTGATCTGACAGGCATATTTGATAAGATGAGAAAACTCAAGATGAAGGTCAATCCGGCGAAGTATACTTTCTGGGTTACTTGGGGGAAGTTTATGGGCTACATAATCACAAAGAATGGTATTGAAGTAGATCCTGACAAGATTCGTGCCATCCAAGAAATGCCCTCGCCTACAACAGTAAAGACTAAATGGATATTTGGCAGCTCTGAGCAGGTTCATTTCAAGGTCCTCCGACAAGTGTAAACCTTTCTCCAATAACCTAAGGAAGGGGAATAAGTTCAAATGGATAAAGGAGTATGAAGAGGCATTCTATAAGATCTAAGAGCATCTCACGAAATTGCCAGTGTTGTAGAGGACCGATCCGAAAGAATATCTCACCATTTATCTAGTAGCAACATCACATGCCATTATCATAGTATCAAATGTGAAGGGGTAAAAGAGAATCCCATATACTTCATCAGCAAAACCATTACGTCAACAGAGAAGAACTATACCAAGATTGAGAAGTTAATCCTGGCCTTGGTCTACACAACATAAAAGTTGAGAACCTACTTCAAAGCCCATAATATTTGGGTCCTAACCAAATCCAGCATAGAATTGGTTCTGAACAACTCCTTTATATCGGGGAAAATCTCAAAATGGGGATCCCAGATCAAATAGTTTTATGTCTTCTACGAGATGCGGACGGTAATCAAGTCACAGGCCATAGCTGATTTTTTGGCCGACTTCCCCTTAAAAGAAGAAGAAGACGAAGTAGAAGATATTCCTGGGATGGAAGAGGAAGAGGATGACTCGGCATGTCTTCTTGATAGCTATCACCCTCGAAGATGGGAAGTGTTCACGGATGGCTCATCCAACGATGACGAGTCAGGCTAGGGATGGTATTTATGACACCAAAAGGTGTGAAGATAGTTCATTCCTTTAGACTTGTGTTCAAGGCCAACAACAATGTCAACGAATATAATGCAGTAATCCATGCACTGCGGTTGATCATAGAGTCGGATTGACGGAAGTAAGGCTTACTGGTGATTCTCAATTGGTGATAAGGCAAATAAGGGGAGACTATCAAACTCTAGATCCTTGTCTACAAAAGTACCTGAAATTGGCCCAGCATTACTGTAGATGGTGAGTTTTTAACAAAGGATAGAATTATAAATTGCCCTCTACTAATCAACAAGAACATATATGTGCATATTTATACACATATGCTTAATATAGAATATTGTGTTTTTATTTATATTCCGCAAGCGAATTGAGAGCATAGGTTCTATTTAAATATTCTAAATTGGCCTTGTAGCCTCTTCAATACTCGTAATATTTATGCCATATCGAACTAGTCTCAAGTCGCATAAATTCCATGGCTAAATTCCTTGAACTTGCATCGAATGAGCATTAATGTTCTAGCAATATCTGTTAAACTCAGGATTAGCTAATGCTTAAACCCTGAAATACGTTATATTTAATGATTCATTTACAACGAGCGCACATCAAATTGATCTTCTGATCCTAAATATCCTACTTTAACAATTTGCTTAAATATAAGCCACAAATGATATGCCACTCTCTCTGATGCGCCACAATCAAGAAGAAATCTCATAAAGTATGCATTGAACCTCCCATTTAGCTAACCCTAGCTTTTCCTCATATTAACGCCAAGATAGCACTAGCCATTCAGCTTAGCATCGCATTGGCACTAGTTAGCCACAATAGCGCTAAAAGCGCTAACTTTCCTGACGCTAAACTATAGCACCTGAAAGATGCTAACTAACCAAAAATGGTCTTAGCTAGTACAAAAAAACACCTAATAAGGCCTTAGCTCACTTATTACCAGCTTAACACCTAAGCTCTAGTACCAAAAGTGCTAAATCTAACTCTAGCATCAAAAATGCTAAATCTAGCAACAAAAGCGCCAATCCTTGGTCGCGATGCTCTTGGCCCAACGCCCTTGATGGCTAACGCTCTTGGTGGCTAAGCGCCATTGGTGTGGCTAGCGCCCTTTCTTACGCTAAAGCCATTGGTGTGGCTAGCACCCTTGCTTGCGCTAACGCCCTTGTTATGGCTAGCACCCTTGTTGTGGCTAGCGCCCTTGTTGTGGCCGACGCCCTTGTTTGTGGCTAGCGTCTTTGCTTGTGGCTAACTACACAATTGAAGTGCTAACTTCAAACCTCCCTTGTACTAGCTTTCTAGCCCTAGTACAATTAATATTTACCAAAAGATGTGCATGTTGGTCTTACTCCTGAGATGTTAGCATACTAGCCTTTTATATTAAGAGAGTTAGCACCTTCTTATTTGCGCTAAGTAGCTAGTGTTGACTTTGCTAGCTGTTTTTCCCAGAAGTATACTTTTCTTCTCAATATAGGTCCTACATTGAGTCTTATATGAATTCCAGCAGGTCTCCTTGCTTAAGGAGCCCTTTATAACATTTGGCCTCAAAAGCCTCCCAGACTTGCGATAAGTCGCTTCTAAGCTAATACTTATCCGTTAAATATGCCATACTACTTTCAAAAAAGTACATGACCACTAAAACTCCCATACTCGACACTAATCAGTCTGGCTATCAACAAGTGAGTCGCACAACTTACTTCACTTACTTAGCAGGTCATTTGACTTGACTTGACTTAATCAAAACTATGATGGTTTATAACTCCACTATTTTCACGAGATATCAAATACAACATGGGAGGATTCTCACTGGGGTATTGGTCTGGTGGTCTACGTCATCGTGGGTGGTGACATAACCCCCACAAACAAGAAGGTAACAAGAAGTGGGCGGTTACAGAGTAGTTGAGGGGATGATGAGTATTGGTCAGACAGGTCTTCCCTACCTTTTTGGGAACCACCCCACTACAATCTCCACAATCATCCCTTCTCCATACCTCCCTAACTTCCACGACTTACGAGAATATCAATGTGTCTTCTTCAAACTATAAATAGATGATTCTCATCTATTCGAAACAAGAGAGAAACACACAACAAAAATAATCAGTATGAAGAAACCAAAACCTACAGAATTAGCGATTCCTCTACGGAGAGTCCATTATTCTTCATGTACTACTGATATTTCTCAATCTTCTTTGCTTCCCTCCCCTATCATTTCCATCTTTGTAACCAAAGAAGGACGTCAACGACCATTTCTTGGTTTAGGCACGTGCTGTTTTAGCTTGATCTCTCGAACCTACTTGAAAGTACCACTTTGTAGTACATTTTTTTTCACCCTAAAAAAATTACATAAGTCAAATTCCCAGCATCAAGTTCAGGCATATTTGTAGAAGGAATAACAGACATGCAGACGCGATGGCATACATTGCATCCATGCTGAAGGATCCGACAATAGAAGCAATCCGAGTAAGGAGATTTCTATCACCATCAGCTTCTGACGAAGAGGAAAGCATGGAATCACTAATGGTAATAGATTCGGGGGAATACGATCGAGATGACTGGAGAGGACCTATTCATCGCTATCTAGAGTCGAGAGAACTCCTTGCCAGCACCACTCAAACACACAAGATCAAAATTAGAGCAGCCAACTACCAACTCCGAGAAGGAATCTTGTATAAACAATCCTTTCTGGAACCATTGCTCAGATGTTTGCGCAATGAGCAAGGTCACCAAATTCTGGTAGAATTACACTATGGGGATTCAGGTAATCACAGCTCTGGACGAAACTTATCCCAAAGAGCGAAGACCATGGGTTACTTCTGGCCCTATATGCATGACGATGCAAAACATATGGCGAAAGTCTGTGGAGAGTGTCAGAGGTTTGGGAAGAAGATCCATGCACCATCTACATCTTTGAATTCGGTGTTAATCCCTTGGCTTTTTATGAAGTGGGGAGTGGATATCGTGGGACCATTCTACGAAGGTACATTACAAGGAAAATATCTCATCGTAGCCACATACTACTTCAATAAATGGGTGAAGGCAGCTGCTCTGAAGCACATTCGAGATAAAGATGTCTTTAAATTCATGTTCGAAAATATCATATGCCGATTCGGAATACCAACTGCAATCGTGTTAGATAATGGGAAGCAACTTCAAGGTACCAACATAGACTTGTTATTAAACATTTATCAAATCAAGAAAAGCAAATATACACTCATATACCCCCAGAGAAATGGCCAAACAGAAATAACAAACAAGGCCATAGCTAATAACTTGAAGAAAAAATTAGATGGCCATTATGGTGATTGGTGTGAACAATTGCACAGTGTTTTATGGGATTATAGGAGTATAAAAGGGAATTACTGGTTTATCTTCATTCATGCTCACTTATGGGACAAAAGCAATCTTGCCTACAGAAGTAATGATTCCCATGACCAAATCGAAAGCTTGGATGAAAAATCTCAACTCAGATATGATACTCGCCAAGCTAGATGATATGGAAGAGGCACGAGAAATTGCACTTCAGAAGATGGAAAACTACCAGAGACGACTACAAAGAGAATATGACAAGAATGTGTGGCCTAGAGAATTCCATCCAAGACAGCTGGTGCTAAGAGAAATCCCAGAATACAAAAGGGAGAAAGGATGAGGAAAGCTAGCGCCCAGATGAGGAGGTCCATATACAATATTGTCCAAAGTAGGAGAGGGTGCCTACAATCTACTAAAGCCAGATGGAAAGAGATGGAACATCCCTAGAACATAAGGCACTTAAAGTTGTATCATTCTTAAAGATTAAGTCATGATTGTAAAATGGGTCATTTGTACTTGGGACACATGCAAATGCTTTCCCCGAGGTGATCTGAGGACTCTGGGCGTTGCCATAGTCGAAAGGGTTATCTAGAGACTAATTAAGGTAACCCCATGACCCTAGAGGTCAAATGGATCATTCATACTCGGACGAAGCCCGTTAGGTTAGTCTGAGGTGATCTGAGGACTCTGGACTAGGTGACCAGAGTTGAAGGGGCCACCCAGAGACTAACACAGGTGGTCCCATAACCTAGGCCTAAAGATCAATTTAATTGAGAAAAGGGATCCCTAAACTTAATGTGAAATAGTCATTCGTACTTAGGAAACTGAGTAAGCCCCGAGGTGGCCTAGACCATAGATTATGATATTTATCAGACTTAATCCATCCCATCGATTAGTAACTAACGATGATGAGATATCCATAATCGGGATATGGCATCGGGCCCAACGATCCTCCTTGTTACGGATAATAAAATAACTAAGATATTACAACTTATCATGCAAAACTAACAAAAGGGGGAAACACATGATATTATGCAGGATGCAAGAGTTGTACAGAAATAAAATCAGGAAATAGAAGATAAGAGTTGTAGCAGTTAAATCAGCAAAGTGTAGCAGAAAAAGCCTCAACCAATAAGGACACAAAAAGAATGGTAAAGCAGCACCCTAAAATAATAAGATTGTTTAAAAAAGAAGGACGGCTAAACGGATTATAAAGTAGGGGCATCGGGATGGAATCCAGATTTTTTTGCTTGGACCTTGGCCTTCTTCGCTGCGAGAACCTCCTTCACCTTGTTCTTCACTTGGTCCTGAAATAAATTATTAACCAACTTTAGCTCATTCTTATGGTCCTGGGAACGAATGGAGAGTGTAGAATTCAACCGATTGACCTCTGAAGCCAGAGATTACTCAACTTTCGTCCGACGAGTCACTTCCTCCTATAAAGATATAATTTTCTCCTTCTTGGCTGAGGCAACGAAACGGAATAGGAGTTAAACCAGATCAAGGGAAATAAAAAAGATTGGGGTTAGAAATTATTCGTAGACACCTTCAAGAATCTGGAGAGTCATTTTAAGATTTTTTGCAGCCTTGGCAAGGGATGCATCAAGTTCAGTAACCCTAGGGGCGAGGTCATTTTCCTTTCCCGACATAAAGATCTTCAAATGATTCTCTGGGACAAGTTTCTGGCTCTCATATGCAACTTTAAGACTCTTAAATTGTGCAAGAACCATATAAAGGTTACGACTCGTTTTGCCAAAATGATCCAAGATAGGCTGATTATTCCTCATCCTAATTTCGGCTCTACCCTTCCACTCAGTCAGTTGCGACTAGCAAGGATGTCCCGATTCTTTAATTCAAGATCCGAACATATACTCTCGAGGGAATTGATATAGAGAAGGCAATTTTCAGAGAGTTCATGAAATTGATAATACAAACATAATTTATAGATATTTACTGTTTAATTAATTATTTACTAGTATTTAATTTTATACTAATTTTATTATTTTTATGCTTTTATAGCCGGCATCCATAAAATCCACAGTTACGATATAACAACGGTAAAATCTATTCAATCGTATAAAATCACCGAAGATTATCTATTTTTGTGTTAGGCATTATTCTCTCAAACTATTAAGGGATTGTTTGCTACATGGGCGTTGAGGACCTACTTTGGACTTGGGTACAAAGAAGATTTAATTGGTTTACAAAGGAAAGATTTAGCTAGCAGCAGTAAGAGATGGGTACGGGTGCCACAAATGGTGCACTAGTGGCTTAAATTGATCCTTGTATAACGCGTGTCAACTATCGATGGGAGTGGGATCATTTTTAGTGCTTCCATATTTGTAGAGGCTTGTCTACTTTTG
The DNA here is from genome assembly GCA_023531435.1 of Papaver californicum. Classification (NCBI taxonomy): domain Eukaryota; kingdom Viridiplantae; phylum Streptophyta; class Magnoliopsida; order Ranunculales; family Papaveraceae; genus Papaver; species Papaver californicum. The sequence goes on from JAJJMC010006896.1 coordinate 1,036,264, forward strand.
TTGTTAAGCTCGTTTTAACGTGTGTAAGTCTGGAAGACTTGGTTAGCTAGATTTACAACAAATCATAATCAATTTTTGGCACGTGGTTTCCACCCTTATTTGAGGGGTCCGAATATTCGTTGTACGGAGGAAAGAGGAAGCGGGTGGTTCTGTACCGAAGAGAAGAAAAAAAAGAGAGAAAAAGAGAGGTTGAAAGTAGAAGAAAAAATAAAGACAAAGGGCTGACGGCTATATCTAAAGGATTTAATCTTTTCTTTTTACTTTTGTTAATTATTTTTATGGATTTTAAAAAATTCATTTCTATATTTTATTACATTTCATAACTAAGATTTATGGAGAAAACTATTCTAAACATTAGACCGACACGAATCGAATTTGGATTATTTTAGTACAAGGCTATGAGAAGTGAATCTTGAAATCTTGAGTTATGTCTATTGATTTTTTGATTCTATATATAATATAAGTAGTTGCTCCACCGGCTTTGTATGATACAAAAGCCTAAAGCTATAATTATAAGTAGTTTTACAATTTTATTCATCATAGTATTTAATAATCCATGATTAGGTTAACTCGTTTGATGGGCTATGCTTAGACGATGCAAATAACAATTGTGAATCTATAAAATATATTTTCCGATAATTATCTTGTCATTATAATTTGATAGGTTATGCTTAGAATGTTTTGATGGGTTATACTTAGAAGATGAAAGTTTACTATCGAAAACTATATCAATAATAAGTGTTGCAATAGAACAACGATATAGACACAAATTTGGAATTCAAGTGTTCTCGGTATTGAATTAGAAATAGTAGTGGAATCCATAAACCCTGGTTACCGACTCTCTTCCTCATAATATATTTTTAGTTTAGTTAATTTTTATTATTTCATTCTTAATTCTAAAAATCCGAAAACATCATTTCTTGTTAGTTCATTAGAGATATTGGTTGCAGTATTTTTTCGCTCCCTGCGGATTCGACCCGTATTTGCCGCTTCTACATTGTAAACGTCGTGCGATTGCGGTTATTATATAGGTTTTCTGAAACCCTATCAGTTGGTCACCCTCAGATTCCAGTCTTCGAATTTAATCAGACTCAGGCTCACATCTACGAAGATGACTAAGTTCAGATTATATCCTACCAATCCTATCATCCTTATTGTCAACTCGTTGCTCCAGATTGACAACGTTACTTTTGAGAAACTTAATCTCTATTTTCACGGTACGGTATTCTTCTTTTCTTTCTTCATTCAGGAGATCAATGGTGGTTATCAGTAACAACCACAATTCATATATTCTAAAAGCAAGGACATCCCAGAAAAAAAGTGAGAAGATAAGAAGGTAGATAGATACCTTGAAGATCAACAACTTTCTTTTTCAGCTCCTTGCACTGCTTATCACCAATCTGAACCTTGTTCTCCAACAGTTGATTCTTTTTTTACATTTCCTCGAAAGAAGCAAAGTTAAGGAGTTGAACATTTCGGTTCTGCAATTAAAAAACATGAGGAGCTGAGAGTAAGATAAGAAAGAATTAGTCAAAGGAGAAAAGAATACTTATACGCACCAAAGTCAGCATAGGTTGGAAAAAGTTAGGACCATAGAAAAGACACAGACTCAATCATCTTTGAGTGTGACATGGATACAAATGAGGAGGAAGCAGGGGCACCTAGCGACTCGCAAGCAGCTCCCGAAAAGGTTAACAGGGTAGATCTCTTAGGTTCGTGAACCACATGGATCTCAGTTCCCTTTTCTAAGCTTAAGCCATAGTCGCCTTCAGGATGAACAATCAGGGTGGTAAAATATTATCAATATTGTCCTCTTTATCCGACTCGTTTTCATCACTTGAATCAGCAAGAGTCTCCGTCATAAGATATTTCGATATCTAAATCTAGCTTTCGACCCGACTCATCTGCATCAGGAATACCACTAGTTAACCTCGAATCTGGGGCAAACACAGAAGGCCGGAAAATAAATGTCTGAATAGTACCTCCATCATGATTTTTGCCATCACCACGTTGTGGACGACCGGAAAATTCTGTCTTTCCGCGCTACGCGCTGGGCGGGCCAGGACTCCCCGACGTGCGACTATGATGCTTCTACCTCGTGGCTTACCAGGAAAATGCAGGTCAATTTGCCTTTCCAAGAATGCTTTATAAGCATGATACTCGAAACGTAGTTTCCTTACTGTTCCAACTCACCCTTGTTCTGCTAAGGGTACAAGGCCATAAAAGCCAATGTTGATGCCTTTTGGAATTCATCACATACTTACCAACATTTATCCAGGCCTAAGTCATGCCTTGGATTAACGCATAGGCCATTTCAGACCTACTTACTTCTTTCTTAACTCTGTTTTGACTATGGTTGGGTGCATGCATCGATCTTGATCTTGCCAAGGGTGTTATATCCAGGCATATAGCATCCATGCCGTATAACTTGATAGGAAGTATGAACATCCATAAAATGGATTGCAACTACCTCATCAAGTGTGGAAACAATCATCTTTTGCCTTGAACTGCCGATCCAGATGATATGAGTTACCAAGATGTCGCAATCACCTCAAAATTAGATGATATGAGCGACAAGGTGTTGTACCTCAATGGATTGCATTGCAGATACCTACGTACGTGTTAGTACCTAAAAATTGCTCATAGGCAAAACAATGTACTATAGAAGTACTTTCTTTAGATTCGAAAATCAAAATCCTACATGACAAGCCTAAACCACAAAAAATAGTCGTTACATCCTGCTTCGGTCACAAGGAGAGAAGATGGGTTGATCTTAGGGTAGGGAAGCAGAGAAAGTTAAGGAAACTGTAGTGGTATTAAATTGAGTAAGAAGGTGTGAACTATCGAGGATAAGAGAGTTTGTGAGAATGATCATCTTGTTATGTTTTCTGAATAGGCTAAGTAGCCTATTTATAGTAGTTGGGAATACACACTTTTTCTCTTAAGTAGTGCAGGTAGTGAGAAGGTGGAGAGATGGAGATTATTGAGATAATGGTGCAGTTACGCCCACTATGTTTGGGAAGTTTCTGGAAATCATTACTCCATCATCTCTTAACTGCCACAACCGTCATCACTACTTCGTAACTTTCTCATCATGGGGTGTTGCCACGCCGCATGTTTCTATAACCACCAGACCAAAACCCCATGCAGAATCCCCCCATGTAACATGCTTTGATTTCTCGTAGGAGTTAGTGGATTCATGGACTCAAAGCATGAGAGTAATTTGAGAGTTTGTTGTAAAAATAATACTATCAATACGCTTATGCCAACACAGTATGTCAATGGCATATAGTTAGCATGTTTGTAATATGTAAGTTGTGCTAGCGACAATGGCGTATGCAAGCATTGTAGGAACAATTGTGTTGTGGTTGTGGCTTAGGTGATGGCGCTAGCAACAATGGATGATGCTGGCACGAGCAGGCAAGGAATGGCGCAGCACAAGCACTGGCAAGGATAACGCGGCAACAAGAGGCGCAGCAGGTAAGAATGGCGCTCGCGATGTAGGCCAAAGCGCTGGCCTTGGCGCTAGCGCTGTGGGGCCAAAGCGCTGGTGCTAGCGCTGGCCTTGGCGCTAGCGCTATGGGGCTAAAGCGCTGGTGCTAGCGCTGGCCTTGGCGCTAGCGTTGTGGGTCCAAAACGTTGGTGCTAGCTGATGTTACTGGCAGCTGGAGTTGGCGTGTGGGCTAGTTGGTGGCGCGTTGGCATTGTGAGCATGGATAGGGCTTGCTATGGATGGCACTTACTAGTGCCATGGTTATAGACTATGTACTGCTAGTGTTGCCACTCGTTAATGTCGTGGCCATAGTCATGGTCTGCTTAGGTCTTTTCAGTCGCATGAGATTTAATTTTGGCATTATGATTGGATTTTATGCAGTGTAAATGGAACATATTCAAGGAATTCAGTCGTGGAAGTTTGCAATTTAAGATGATGTTCAATGCGAGTCTGCATTTAGATGGTATACATCTAATTAGTGTTTTTATGCAGAAATGGCATAGCATCCATTCTGAATGTTCGTAATTTTGTATAATCAGTGTGTTCTGATTAATGCAGATAGTTTGCATGGACGCACATGAAATGATGAGGGTTTATCCGGGTAAAGCCCTAAAATTTTGGATGTGTTTACATATATAAAAATAGCTACATGGATAATGTAGCCATGAGCCGAATACGCATTCTCAGTTCTCTTGCGGAATGTAAGATAGAAGTACGTATCCATGATGCCGGGTCAGAAATTTATACACATTCATCTCATGCTTTTGCAGCTGGGAAAAAGTGATATTACAATATTCTCCTTTTTCAAAAATCCACCATCAACATTAATTCCCCTGTTTAACACAGAACAGTAATGTTTCGTGGTAAGCACTAGATAGTTTTTACCGACGTAAGCAAAGTAACTCAAATGCTTAGTTGTCAGATATTACCCGGAATTTTGATTTGATGGCGCTCCAATGATGTCAAACAATCGTTGAAGGAGCAATAATTGATGTAATAATGCTTGTAGGCTGATAGAGCATCGTCTAGAGAGCACAAATTAGTGAAGCGTGGCTGATTTGCATGATAGAGGGTTGAATGAGTAATAGTTGATGTAATAATGCTTGTAGGTTGATAGAGCATCGTATGGAGAGCACAAATTAGTGAAGCGTGGCTGATTTGCATGATGGAGGGACCAAAATTGACCCATGTGCAGCACAGGGCCATTGCTCTAAAGAGGAAATCCTTGTTTGACCAAGATCTGGAAACCAATTACTATAAAATGAGTAAACCCTTTTTTTTCTCTCTTATCACCGGCGACGCCCACTTTTCTCTCCCTTCTTCCTTTTACGTCCGAGCAGTAGCAATAATTTGTCGGCGACGTCACCGGTCGACCAAGTTCCGATCAGTTTCCGGTAAGTTTTTTTTTCACGTGAACATGATTCACGTCCCTTTTTTATTAAGGTAGCTTCCAACAACATCTTGGTTGTAAGTAAAACCCTAATTCCATAATCGTTGTCTCTGATTGTAGAAATCCTTCATTGGATTCACTGTAGCACTGTTGATCTCAACCAGGTATGCTAGGGCTTATAACAATTTTTTTTTATACTAGTTTTAATTTATATATATAGACATGTATTTGCATATCAGTACTGTATATATATAAAATAGAACCAAACCTTGTGCATGATTATCCCGTTGTTGACATGAATGTTATTCGAACCCATTGTAGATGTCTAACGATCATGAAGATAATGTTGTTACTGCTTCTAGTTGTGATAGAGGTGAAAGTTCTGATATTTTTTCTTTAGATGACGTACCCAATATTTATGACAAATTCTTTGAGGGTGTTGTCGAAGAGGTTGTTGCTCCTGATTATGTTGGTAGTTTTATCCCGAACATTAATAACGTCCCTCAACCTCATCGTATTTATCCACAGGCCCTTGTCAGGTGCTGTTTGCAGAGAGGAGACTGCAAGAATTTATTTATTGATTTTTAGAAGTCCCAAACTCCTCTTTATGGATGGGTAGGATGGACTAAAGTTATGCTGAAGAATCCTCTGGTGAAGCTGGTTTTAGAAAATGCTAAGATACTCCATGTTGTGCGAGTGTTTGAGACTTTGAGAATTAATAAAGACACGAAGGGTCTTCTTACCTTTGCTTCTCGTTGGTGTGGTCCAACCCATTCAACAACATGTGTTTGGGGTGAGTTAACAGTCACTTTAGAGGACATGGAGGTCTTGTTGCAACTTCCATTTGTTGGTGGCATTCCTGTCGAATGGTCTGGGCAAGAGAAGAAATATGGTGACACCCTTATTCAGAAAATATATGAGCTACGGAAGTCTCTTCGTTGTGATAACAAGAATTATTCAGTTTGGGTTGACTACTGGTGGAACGGTAGCACAAGTGTTGACGGCCTCGTTGTTGATCATTCTCTATGCATTCCTGCATTCCTTATACTTTGGCTTTCTAAGGACATATTCGAAGATTCTCCTGGAGGTAAATTGAAGCCTCCTCTTGTTTCGATTGATGTTCCGCTTGCTGGTGGAAAGACTTTTCCTCTTGGCACTTTATTTTTGGGTTTTGTATACTCTCATTTGGATACTTTCATTCGTGACATGAAGATTTCCAACGGTCATGCCAAGGTAGAGTCTTTTATCCCTGTTATGTTTATGCAAGCTTGGCTATGGGAACATTTTCCAGAATATGCGCCAAAGGCTCGGCCTTCTTATCCGAGTGCAGGGATAGAGTATGCCAGAATACTTTATTGGAGTGGAAAGAAACTCTCTTCTGTTAGTCTTATTAGCTTAATGGATAATGAGAAGAAAGTGAACTTCGGACCTTGGGGTTCGAGGTTTTTGTATGTGATTCCACTAGAGACTTTTGCTGGAAAACCTGATGTTGTCCTGCGCTTGAGTCCAAGTGGTGAAAGTAATATTACTACAGTTGGTGAAGCCACTTTTATGAATAGTTGTACTCCTGGGCACATTCTTATTGTTTATTTTGGTAACTACATCATTCAGAGTTATAATATCGATACGACGGACCGAAAAATGGGATTTGATCAGTCCACTCCTCATTTCTGTACCAGGGCGCCTTATAGAAATACTTCAGCGATATGAAGGTGCCCACGGTATTCCCGGTCGAAATATTCATTTTCTCCAGGACGATAGAAAAGGATGCGTCACTGATGAATATGCTGACTTCTGGGATTCACAACTTATTCTTTTTAAGAACTTCATGTCGAGTGAGCCTTCTGATGTATGCGGTAATCCTTCCAAGGAGGAGTTAGCATCTTGGTCGAACTTGAAGATCACTTCTGGAGCAAGTGGTGACTTGATAGACACAATTTTGGGTCAGATTTGTTCCCAATTTGTATATGGTTAGGACTCAATTTGTAATTATATTGTATTATTATTGTATTTGTAGGCCTTTTTGAAGAAATAACAAGTGCGGAAATTTTGGCTTAAAAAGTTATAAAGGCAACCAAGAAATTGATATAAAGGCACCCATTGTTTGGTTAAGTCCACCACCTCCTCCCAAATTTGAATTGTAATTTTGGCGGGAAGAATTCTTTTGTTAAAATCGTGAATCTGATATGCACTTGGAAAAGATTTCTTAGGATTTAAGGCAAGAATATCTTCTTGCCTTACTAAAAGGAAAATTGTACAAGCTTGGAAAGACTAGAAAATCAACAACAATCTTGTGTTTACTATACGCAACTAATCGAGCTTGAAAAAAGAAACAAATATTCTCGGATTTGTTATTAAAAGATGAAGTATCTCGACAAGATTTGCAAACAACCTCAAGAAATTATTTTCGAAGCTTGATAAAGCAACACCAGATTATTCTCAAAGCTTGATAAGGAATCAGATCAGAAAAAAAGCACCGAGATATTATTTCTGTGATTGAAAGGATTTGTAAAGATATTGAGAGAGATTTGGAGCAGTTAATGGGGCGTAAAGTTGTTGTACTATAAATATTAGAAGATAAGAAGGGTTTTGGAAAAAAACAGAAGTTAGGGTTCTTGATCGAGGAAGAAGAAAATGAAGAACAGACCACGCTGGAGAACTGTCGTTAAAAATGTTACCTTTTCTTTCATAATCAACAGTTTTAGTGACGGTTCATTCAATAGTTCCTACAACAGTTCAAGTTTTACCTCGCACAGAATCTGTGCTTATTCAACTACAAATAGAAGGAGTCGATGATTCATGCTTTGTGCGACGCCACCGGTCAGTGCTTCATTAAATGCTCTTGAGGTGTCGTTAATTCGACAAAGAATTGAAAGAAATTTGTAAGCTTCTCATGTTCAATATATTCAAATGATTTATCAATTTTCTTTTATTCTTATCTCCATGAGTAGCTAATCTTTTTCTCTCTAGGGTTGTGGATGAAGCTATTTTTGATGTATGTTTTTAATATCTAATTGCTTAGAAAAAATTTACTCTATTTTATGCTAATTAATGACTAATAATTTCTCTTCTTTAAAAGCTTAATTATAATTGCTTTAAATAGTCTTTAGGTTGTTGATTTTTCATAAGGAAGTTATATTTTTGTATAACGACACAAGTCGTTTAAATATTTTTTAAACGTGTTATCTTCCAAAACATGAGATTGAGTTCAATATTGTTTTGGGTATTTTGAGAGTAAGTTTTAAGTTATTAAGTTTAGATTTTTGTATACATCAAAAGTAGTGGATTCTGAAACCCTACACCTTCTCTTCCTGGTTGATAAATTTGTATAGTCATTGCATCTTTTTATTTATTTAATTTATTCATTAAAAATTATTCTTTTTGTTATTAGCACATTAATTAATTAAAAACTAGAATTGTAATTCTGAAATCCTTATAGAACGAACCGTTCTTGCATATTATCTCTTCGACGGTCGTGCTCTTGCGGTCTATAATTAGAATTTTCATACTCGATCACGAACTTGACACAGGTATCTTAGATCATTCTTCGTTTAATTATTATAATTTATTCAGTAATTAAGTGTTTAACTTGTTTCTTGCATTTGTGGCACCCAGGACGCCCTGTGCTTAATACTGTGGTGGATGCCATTTCCCAGTCTGGGGAAAAGAGACCACGAGTAATTATGCCTGGAAGTGGAGACTGTCCTTGGAAGAAGGTAAGCATATTGCATTTTCTTTTATTCTTCTTTTCTCTATGAAGTATATCCATACTTTGTATTGACAAGTATTTTTGTACAGTATGGGGGTGTAACTCATCAAGGTGACTTGAATGCTTATCCCTTCAAGTTTGGTGTCCCAGCTGTCCTTGGTATCTCAACACCTTATGTTGTAAGTAAAGTTTCTTTTGGAAATTTCTGAATTGTAGAATCTTACGTCTTGTCGAACTTGATGAATTCTGACTCTTTATGAATAACCATTGATCTTAGGCGACTAGCAATACGAATACCTTAGCGTCAAAAAGCATCGTCGTTTTTGGAAGTACTGAGAAAGAAGACAAAGATGACAAGGGGCCTGAAGGATCGTTTCATACTGTAAAAATTGAAGAATCTGAAGCTGAGGACGAAGGACTTGGTGGTGAGTCGCATTATGAAGTATCCTCGGCTTTTGATAACTCGTTGCAGCTCCAAGTAATTTTATTTTATTGTTTTAGAATCATAATGACATGATTATAGTTCTTATACCACCAAACGTGTAGAACCATACATGATTTTATGAAGAACTTTGGCGATTTTCGTCGTCAGAAAATTTCAGATTCAGGTGTTCTTGCCGTAACGGCTGTAAAATCTTCGTACGGAGTTGGAATAAGGTGGTTGACCTCTCATTGTTTATATAAGAGAAAGATATAACTTTTTCAAAAAGAATTTCTGGATTTGGAGTCCATTTGCTATGTAAAAAAGACCTGACACTGAGAGTCCAGAACTTTTCAGGCAGAATTTTGTAGGTTTTCAGATATCGTGTAATCGAGTGTTTTGGCCGCATTTATTAGATAATTTATCCAATTGGTGTGTCATTTTATAATATTGTAGTAGACATCCATATGAATCATTCGGTATATAGATCACCTCCAAATTCCTTACCAATTAGCGCCAGTTTCAGTTCTTCTGGAGAGCAGTGCAGAAATGTTTCTGACAACATTTTTACAAAACGACCCGTAGTCTTTCTAAACCATATGTCATGACCCAAAACACTTTGTAATTAATGTTTAGGTTGCTAATGAATATATTTTATAGATTTCATGACTTGTTCTTGAGATATTTTAACTTATTATATCTATAATGTATCTATTTTTTAGGAGGGGAACGAACCAAAATAGATAAACGGACTTGTAGATGAAGTACTGGAGATTACCATGAACCGTGATGCTGGTGATTTGTATTTTCCAACTCAGAATCATGAGCAAGCTCTCTCTGACATGACTGTTGAAGAAAGCACTCCAATTGGTGCTATTGTACAGAATGTTGATGCGATGAAGATTGTTCCAGTTGAGTACCCGAATGCTGGAGTTAACTTGACTTCAAGTTTGATAGGATCCGACACGAACATATGTGCATTGGGGGCTCTACTGTCCCGTCTGCCTATGCTGAGTTGTATACCAATATATGGAAGAAGTTTGGCCATTTTTTCGTTGGTAATCCTGAAAACTATCATACTCTGGAGAGGAATGTGTCTATGCTGCTGCCAACTGTGCATGAGATGATTGTTCTTCCCCGTAGAGAAATCTCTGAGATAGTTCTTTAAGATTGGAAGGATGCCTTGGAGGAGGCTGAAAGAGATGATCTTAATGTCACATGGCTTCGCCGTCACTTGGAAGCTATTGAGAAGCATTTGCAGGAGGGAGGCGTGACTTCTAACTTTGAGACGGTAACCAAGGCCAGACGTGAAGTTGAGAGGTTTTCACCGGAGTTGAAGCTTGCAACTGAGACTCTTGATCAGGTGGAGAAGGCGTACTCTGAAGGTGTTGGACCAGTTTTCAAGGAATTTTTCTAGATTTCTGAGTTTTCATAGGTCCTGAGACACAAGGCTTTTTGTGGTTTTATTTTGGAATTTTGAGTACATAGAGATTTTTGAATGATTTGCAAGTAGATTAAAAAAAGAAACAATACTTTTCTTGATTAATAAATTAAAATCCTAAGTATGAATGCAAGATATTGTAAACATTTTGGAGAAATTACAAACATTGCATAAAACATGAAAATATTGTGAGGTGTTAGTAGAATGCTTAAGTATTAAAATCTCTAAGCCATTTTCCATGTATAATCACTCCTTCTAGCTTGTACGTATTGACATGCTTGTAGTAACCGTCGATCAAGATTTCAGTAATGAGATACAACTCTTCTTTAAGAGAAGCGGTGGCTTTCTTGAACGTATCCCCGACTTGAAAGGAATTGGATTTAGATACCTCAATTTCATTACATGTCTTCTGAATGACCGAGTTACTAATTTTCTTATCTTTAGTAGAGACAGACTCTACCCATTTGATAATTTTTTTTAAAATGATGAGCTTTCCATTCATATCGCCGAGTCAGAGTAGGGTTGATATCCGGGTCAAGTCCCCAAGCTTTGATGGGACGCGGGATTGCTGGTTGCAAAGAAGTTGGTTGAATATGACTTAGTTGTGCGTGAAACCTATAAACATATGATATCATGTCCTCTCCCGGCAGCTGCTTCACATCCAGATCCATTATGCGACGGAATTCGGTTGATAGGCAGTCATCGGGATTTACTGGCTTGTTGGAGAGCCTTGGAGGCGTTGGCGCCAAAGAAGGAGATACAATTGATTTCATCCTGCTGATACATGCCCATGGACGTCCTAGAATCATGTCGTAACTTGGCTCTTTTTTGATAATGTGAAATTTGGCATGTGTCTGAGCATCACCCATTTTTACCTCAAGAGTAATGTAGTCGTAAGCGCTCATGGCCTTCCCTTCAGAATTCTTGATTATGGTCGGTGAGTACGTAACTTCGTGTCTGGAAATTCCTACAGTACTCAGAGTCTTGATGGTGATGATGTTGACATCATTCCCCGAGTCGATCAGCGTTTGCTCAAACTCAGTATCCTTGGGGCAGGCAGTGGAGAGAAGTCCCCAACCAGGATTCTCATTATGCTTGATGACTATATCTTCTAAAGAGTGCTCAGGATACACAATAGTCTTTTCGGTAAAGACCAAACGTTTACCCGACACGACATAATTAAGAGCGCCAAAAATATCTTTGTGTTGCGCTTTTGATAAGTAAAGAAGCTCACACATGCGCTCCATCATAGATTGGACATTTCTGTTGACAAACTCCCCAGAGAGGGTGAATCTCCTGACAGGGAGGGGGTCTTTGTGAACACCTTTATTCCCCAAGTATAATTCTCATGAGTCGATCTTTTCTATGAAGAAACGTCTCAGGCCATTGCACTCACTGGTGGGATGGTTGATGAATCTGTGGAAGCAACCGTAGTTTGGTTATAACATCTCTTCATCGGTTAGTGGGCGTCGTACAAGCGGAAACTTGATAGTTCCATCTTGTATCCACATTTCCAAGAGTTCGAGGACTTCTATCAATGGAACTGTCTTTGGATGTTGCGATTGACGCAGAGCCTTGGCTAAGCCTCGTCCTTGAATTGATGTTGGCGTCGTCGCCGGAGTCGGCGTGGGGCACTTAGTCTGCGATGCGGACTGAGGTGTCGCTTTTCTCTTGGCCCCTTCGTCAGTGACAACACCTATGGACGGATGGATAGAGTATTGCTTGTTGACCAAGCGTCTACTCCCGTAGATGTCTCCACGGCTTTCTTCGCTGGCAGACCTTGTTCTTTCCAACAAGGCTGGAGCAGTTGTTCTTGATCTCTTGGTGGCTTCGTGTAGCTCATAGAAGGTGATAAGTGCATAATTTATACATTTTAAGTATCATTTCCTTATTCTTATTTGCTATATTTTGTGTGAATTACCGTGTTTTATTATTACTTTTTTAGTTGTGTGTTTTATCAGGTTACATCTCTGAAACAAGTGAAATGGAGCTTTACAAGAGAAGAATTTCTAAAGACCCAGTGGAACTCAGTCTAGTCCAGGATTTCTACCATTCATCTTGTAGAAAATTAAATTACGAATCCAATGCAAAAAGAATGAGGTCATTATGTGTTCGTATGAAGAAGTTATGAGCAAAACCGTGAAACCAACTTGAATTTGGTATCTGTTGGGCCTTATTGGGCCTGCGCGGGAAGAGAAATAAGGGAAGCGTTTTGGACTCGCATTTGACGTGAAAATTAGGGTTTTTGTTGGTTTTTAAGGAGGTTAAGTCTCCTAATTGGACAAGGAATCAAAAGGAAGTGGAAAAGTTTAATGAGACTACGTTTCCTAGTTGGATGAGGATCAAGAGGAGGTTACCAAAGCCTATATAAAGGGAAGCCTAGATACAATTTTAAAGGAACAACTTTTCACAGAGAAGAAAATACCTCCGGATACAGAAGCTTTACGGGCAGAAAATTAGAGAAGCTGGAACAAGGGTTAGTTTGTATTTATTTTATTATTAATTTGTATGGCTTTTGAGAAAGCCATGTTGGGCTAATTCTCTTGTTAGAGCGAAAGGATGAACTTGTAGAGATGGTTTTATTTGTGTTTCAAAACT